>OU696529.1:37050366-37650366 GCA_916048285.2 Bellardia pandia | reverse complement strand
TAAGTAACATAATTTTTCAAATTGCCGAATTTCTTAACAGAATTAAGTTGTAATATTATTATAAATAATAATAATTAAAATTAATATAAACATCCATATAATTGCAATATGTTTTACTGTGAGCGTCAAAATATAGTCAACACAATATATTATTAATTATATTTATAATTATAATATTATTTTAGAAAATTATATTATATAGTGCGACGTAAGGAGTCCTTTATGTCAAAGAATTAAACCAAACTATTGAATTTTGCAAAAAAATATATACATATGTAAATGAGCTCCAGTTTTTTTTAGAACAATATTCTTTTCAGTGAAGAAACTGCCACCCAAACAACATCAGTTTCTGATAATTATTAGTTTTCTTTCTATTCATCATAACTAATATTTATCACAGCGCCCTCCTTCGGTGGTATAGCATTCAAACGCCACCGAAGTAAAATAATTAAATAAAGGCTATAAAATCAAGCTTTAAAAATAATGCGCCTACTCATCACCAGAGGCGCTGCAATGCTGCACTGAAACAAACATAATACGCAATTGCAGAGTTGTGATATAAAGCTTTCTTCTACCTTCACCACCTTTACTTCTTCAATCTATCCCTTTCCAAAGAAAGTAACGCAATTATATATAGGCATATTAATTGCCTGAGTGTTCCTTCTCTTTAAAAGAATAAAAAGTACGTTTGATATATTTGGAGTCAAAAACGCCAAAGAAATATTGTGAACGAAGACTTTAGTTATATGCTCTTATATTGGAGTTTGAACTAATTATAGACCGACCATTATAAAATTAGGTGTCATCATTTCTGTATATATGAAATTTATTTTTTTTATTTGGATACCAAAATTGTTAAGAGATTTATGGTCGCTAAAGTTATTTTCGGAGGTGGGCCTTATATTGGAGCAACGATTAATTATGAACGGATCATCATAAAATTGTACCATATTATTTGTATATATACAAAACATATTTGTGTTTAATGTTATTCGGATACCAACATTTTTAAAAGAGTTATGCTCTTTAAAATGATTTTCGAAAGTGGGCCTTATACTAATTATGGACCGATCATCATAGATGTGATTTGGCTTCATTTACTACTCATTTGTGGTGAAAATTGTCTGTATACTTGCATAGTTCATACATTTACGATCGTTAAACTTCTATTTCGGGAGGACATTTGTATGGGGGCCAGGTGAAATAATGGAACAATTTCACCAGTTTCAATCACATCCGTCCGAAAATAATCCGAAAAAATATCACGTACCAAATTTTATTGAAATATCTTCAAAATTGTGACCTGTACTCTGCGCACAATCTTTACATGGACAGATAGCCAGGACCAATATTTATGGGCGTTACAAACATCAGCAAAAATCCAATATACCCTCCTCACTACTGTGGTGTAGGGTATAAAAACAATGTAGCACCTAGTGTAGAGAAATTAGTGCAGAATTGGATTTTTTAACAGGAGAGTGATCCTAAACGTACCCAAAAAATTGTGCAAGAGCGGTTGCTCAATCATTGTCCAACAACTTTAGATCATACCTAGTGTGACCACCTCAATTTTGAGCAAAACCGAAACATTTTTCGAAAAAAGTATGTACTAAAATCCGGAACATTCAAACTTAAAACCGGGCCATTTTTTTTATGGGGAAAAAACTTTATTATTCAAGTTAAATTTAGACAATTATAATGTTATAATTAATTTGAATCTAATTTTCTGTCTCTTCTTGTTTAAAATCGTATTTATCCTGTTATGAAATTTGCTTCAGCAATGTTGAAGATTCTTTCAAAAAATTGTAAAATTCAACTCATTCGTACTTTAAATTATATTTGAGAAATAGCATATGTGTCAAAGTATCTAGCTTGAGTTGCGATTTTTCTTTTGTCCATAATTTTGCGATCAACGAAAATATACGCTCTACACTTGCAGATGTTGCTGGCAAACAAAATTTTAATAAAATGTACGGTACATTCTTACTTTGAAAATGTTGGAAACATACCACCCAACATTCATGTGGTTTAGTAGAACGTGTCTTAGTAAGAGGATTATTTTTATTCCATTCGCTAATTTTGTCTGGGGTAATAAATTTCAATATGTAACCAAACTCGTCAAACAATTCTACATTGTTGTGTTCAGGTTTTAACCATTTCTTTTCAACCGTAAATTTGATCGTTGTTTCTACATCTTTCCAATTTGGTGCAGCAGCGAGTCCCTTTTTGTTTAAGTAAAAACAATTTAAAAAAAATAATATATGCGACCTTTAAATTTTGTTGTATTTAAAATTGTAATGACTCTTTTTTGACATGATGTGAGAGCTCTTTCTGAGCCCAAAAAACCCTCATAAAAGACTCTTTTCTGACATTATCTAAGAGCTCTTTCTGACGGACCATTTTCGAATGTAATGACCCTCTTTTCTGAAGGTTTTCGGAGCAATAACGATTGTTTTTTGGGGTCATAAAGAGCATGAACGCTCCGGAAAAGGTGTCAGAAAAGACTCTTTTCGGACTCATATGGCTTGCTGGGGATATGCATAGACACATGATTTTAAAATGAATTATTCAAAAGAATTAATTTCCATTAAAATATGATGCGATTTCAATGAAATAGACTGTTTTGTTGTTCAAGTCCACATATTTTTTATTTAATTAAATTAAAAAAAAAAATCCGGTCCATCCGGGGGATGTCACCGGGACACCGGGACATTCGTTCCAAAACCGGGCCATGTCCTGGATTTTCCGGGCCAGTTGGTCGCACTAATCATACCCCGCAGTCCTCAATCCAATTGAGGACCTGTGAGAATATCTGAACAATGAAATATTTGTTGCATGGACGACTATAGGCAGTAATCCAGGATAAATGGAACAAAATTTCATCTGATTTCAATAAAAAAACTAATTGATTCTATTGGACTACTGAAAGAATATTAAATACAATGTTTTACGCTAAAAATTCTGGTACTTTTTCATTAAAATTAATTTATTTTTTTAGGTTTCTTATTTTTCTAGTTTTTGTTAATGAGTTGTATTTTTCTTAAATTACTTATGAATTATGCAATATGTACAATATACATACTATGTATAACTATATGTACATATATAATAAAACATTTTTCATACAATATTATGTGTTTACTTTATATTGACGCTTTCAATATTTAAACATCTAAAATAGGGTATATTTTACTAATAGGTTTCAATACTTTCATGTCGACAATATATTTAATTGGAAAAAACATAAACATTTGCTTCTTAAAATTGCTTAATAAAACTTCTGTTTTGTTTATACAATTGTTGTTCGTATAGTAAAGAAACTAGTTTAAACCTGCTTTTTTAAAATTGTATCAAAATAAATATTAAAAAAAAAACAATCAAAAATATATTTATTTAATAATAGGTATATTTATTTAGCTCTAAAATCGTTATTAATTTAGAGTTTTAAATATTTATAATAGCAACATTTTCTTTAAAACATTCTTTCTATTTATAATTATCTGAATTTGCATACACACTCTTTCATATTTGTTGTCTCTCATGGTTTTTTTTATGCCGGATGGCACCTCCATTTACTTAATCAAACACACCTCGCTTGAACATACTCCTCCGGCAGGGATGGCAAGGTTAATTTCTCTATTTTCAGAATTTTATGGAAAAAGCTAAATTTACACTTATGGCCAGTTTTTAACTTAATATTTAAATACGAAATTAGTTAACTTTTTCCTTAAACTTAAGTTTTATTTAAATAAGGTTTAACTCTTTCAGTCTCAAATTGCGTTTGGCATTTAATTATGATAAAAGTATGGTAGAACTATTAAATGTCAAAAAAATATAAACAACTTCTTAACAGCTGATTTACTATTTAGTTTACAAAGTGTTGTTGGATAAAAGCTTCATTATTCATATCCTCTTCAGCTAAATTCATTGTTTTAGTTGATATTAATAACACAGTAGCACAATGTTTTTATTTATTAAATATTTTTTTCAAATAATAAAAAAACTTCAATGCGCAATTTTCATAATTTGCAGAACTGTAAAAATCATATGGTAGTATGAACAACTTAAGTTGTATTTAAATGAACGTAGTCAGTCATTTAAGTTATATTTAAATATGATCTATAAAAATGAATTTGGTATTTAAACAGAACTTAAGTTAAAACACACTTTAATTTTTAAGTTAAAACTACCATTATACAATGATGGATTTGTTAAACGAGAATTTAATGAATATATTATGAATAATTAATGAACTAAAAAAGAATTTCAATGAAAATCATTCTTATTTTTATTCTATTGGAAAAGGTATGTCTCGGCAACTATAAATGAAAAATGATATCTGATAGTTGTCCACAACGACCATATTTTCAATTACATTTTGTCTAGATGTCGGGTCTATTTCGTTAATCACGTCACGGATTTTGAGTTTTAAGTAATTTGTAATTCGATTGGCTCTGTATAGACTCTATGTTTAGCATACCCCACAAAAAATAATCAGGCTAATTAATATCTGAATGTCTTGATGGAGAAATTTGTAATAAATTCATAGTTTTGGTGCTGTGTGACATGTGGCAGCGTCCTGTAGAAACCATATGTTAGTGATATTCGTATCATTAACAATAATCTAAAATATAATTGTTAATATCTCCCGATAAGGTGTAACCGCCCAATTGTACAGATGATATGTCATTAAGTAAAATTTCAGAACTTCCATCGTTCCATATTTCAATATGGTTGGAAAACAAAGGTCTTGTTAAATATCTCTTTATAATAATGTATGGAAAAGAAAAATTTAGTCTTATAGACTTAGAACTATTTTTGTAAAGGAATGTTGTGTATAACAGCTTTTTCTATAGAAAATCTTGTATATAAAAGTATTTTCTATAGAAAATCTTGTATATAAAAGTATTTTCTATAGAAAATCTTGTGTCTGAAAGTATTTTGAAATCAGAGTGTGAAAAATACTGTTCGAGCATTATTTTAATCCGAACGTAAATTTAATTTTCCATCTCTGCTTCTCGTATAAACAAACTTTTATACTGTATTTGTTTTTTTTTTGTACCGTTAAATAAATACCAGAGAGTCTTTAGCATCTATGTATGTATGTATGTAGTTAAAGGTGAATGAATTTGGAAACATTTATGTATGAAGTGTCATGATGGTTGTAATATTTTATACATTTAGTTGCTGTGATTATACTCTACACCACCATAGTGGGGAGGGTATATTGGATTTTTGCTAATGTTTGTAACGCCCAGAAATATTGGTCCAACACCCACCTTAAAGAATCACATTCTGAGTCGATTTAATGATGTCCGTCCGTCCGGCTGGCTGTCCATGTAAAGCTTGTGCGCAGAATACCGGTCGCAAATTTCAAGATATTTCGATAAAATTTGGTACGTGACATTTTTCGGCCCAAGGATGGATGGGATTGAAACTGGTGGAAATTGGTTTATTATTTCACCTAGCCCCCATACAAATGTCCTCCCGAAATTGGGGTTTACTGATCATAAATGTTTGAATTATGCAAGTATCCGAAGAAATTCCATCACAAATGAGTCGTAAATAAAGCCAAATCACATCTACGAATTTTGTGCAGATCGTTCCATAATTACTCGTAGCTCCCATATAAGGCCTACTTCCGAAAATCACTTTAAAGAGCATAACTTTCTCAAAAATGTTGGTATCCAAATAATATTGAACGAAAATATATTTCATATGTCTAAAAATAATACGGTCCAATTTTATTATGATCGCTCCATAATTAGTCGTAGCTCCCATATAAGGCCCACTTCCGAAAATAACTTTAAAGAGAATAAATCGATTAAAAGTATTTATATCGAGATAAGGTTTAACACATACATATAATACTTATATTCATGACACTAAATTTTTGGATGATCGGTCCACAATAGATTATCGCCCATGTTCTGAAAAACGCAGCGTTTTCAAATCGCATACAGTTTCAAAAACGCATTTTGACCTGTTCTGAAATCGCTACGATTTGCTCAAGGTGGATTTAAATACAAGGTGACAGCATTGCTACAACAATTACAACAAGGCAAGAACAACAGGCATTTTTGTTTGTGTAAAAACTTTCGTCACTGTCAAAAACATCTTTTTTTTATATAAACTTTGACTATTTGTAAACAACTTTTTGACATTTTCAATTTCACCATGAATAATCAGCTGGCGCTATGCTGTCACCTTGTATTTAAATTCACCTTGGATTTGCTAGCGTTTTGCCATTTTTCGAAGCTGTGTTCGAACAGATGTTTTGTCATAATATAACGTACACAAATAAATAAATTTAAAATTAAAATGCTTTACATTACTTTTCGAAGATCAAGTTGATCAGCTGTTTCCACAATTCGCTAGTTGAAAAGTAAACAATTGAAACAGACAATTAAAAAAAAAATAAAATTTAAATTGAATATTTTTAATTAAAATCGTGGAAAAATGTTACAAGCTTTAGCTTAAATAAAAAGAAAACATATTAAATTTAATTTGTGCATCATTTCATTTTGTGTTTAAAGTGCAGTTTCAATAAAATAAGCCAGATCGCTTCAGTATACACTAGCGGTTTGAAAACTCCAAATTTCTAGCGTTTTCGTTTGTCAGAACACCTCTTTGGCGTCTTCAAATCGAAAACGCCAATTTTAAGCGTTTTGGGTTTTCAGAACATGGGCGTATATCTCCCATATAACGCCCATTTGTGAAAAACATATATTTTGTGCATATAGATAATGGGTGTAGGGTATTATATGGTCGAGCTTGACCGACTAAACTTTCTTACTTGTTTTATAGTACATATACAGTCGAAACTCTTTATAACGAACTCCTATATAACGAATTTTCATTATTGCGACTCAATTATAAGAACACTGTGTTTTAGGTCTACTTTGAGTGTATTATATTCTCTATATAACGAATTTCCCTATAGCGAATATTTCCTTATAACAAAGCATTTTTGCGACCGTAACTTCTAGATTGAAGCGTTTTTAATAATTTGTCGTTATTATTTACATCAGTGGTAATCAACACCAAACGCACTCATACAAAAAAGAAATCGACGTCGTTTTGTTGTGTTACGTTGTGTTACCTGGTTAATTACACCATGATATCTATATATATAAAAGTGAATGTGTGTCGTTATGTTTATTATTATTAGTTTGAAGTCTATAGACGGCTAAACGGCTGAACCGATTTGCTTGAAATTTTCACAGTATATTTCTGTATGTCTGGAAGGAGCTATAGGCTACTTTTTTTTTGGAAATTTTAAGTGGGCGTGGTACCTCCCATACAAAGTTAATTTTAAAAATCACCGATTTGCTTGAAATTTTCACAGTATATTTCTGTATGTCTGGAAGGAGCTATAGGCTACTTTTTTTTTGGAAATTTTAAGTGGGCGTGGTACCTCCCATACAAAGTTAATTTTAAAAAATACGGGTAGCGAAGCACACCGGGTTTTAGCTAGTTTAACATAAAATTGAAAGTGTATTTTGGGGAACCACCGAACTATGCAAGTGACAACTGGAATCATTACCATTTCTATGGTAATCTCTATAACTGTGGAAAAAAGCTATTGATCATAAGAGAAGTTGAAAAGGAAAAAGCTTAAAAAATGCATTGCTAAACAATTTGGAATTCCTTCCAGTAGCTTATCTACGATTTTAAAAAACAAGGATAAACTTTTAACCAGTGTCACAGATAATGCATCCAGTATTAAACGCAAGCAGCTTCGAACTTGTAACTTTGAGGATATTGACGAAGCAATGCTGAAATCGGTATTCGCCGCACGTTGTAGAAATCTTCCTCTGTATGGACCAATACTGAGAGCAAAAGCAAAACATATCGCTGAAGCATTGGGTCACGAAGAATTTGAAGCAAGTCAGGCTGGCTTGAAAAATTTAAAAATCGTCAAGGTTTCCGTACCTATTTGAAAATGAAAACCAACTTACCAAATACTGTGTTTACTTCTCTAATGGCCGAATTCCCAGTCATTAGTTAACCATTGGTAAACTAAAATACTAACTATTGTTTAACTATTACTTGTTATTCTTATGGAAAACTAAGCATTGCGAATAAAGAATCATTAGTTAAGCCTTTGTCATTAGCTAACTAAAGACTGTGAATTCGGTCATAAATGTATCAGAAAATTATATTGAAGAAGAAAAGTGAAAAAATGTTCTTCAAACAAAAATAACTGACTACTACAAATAAAAAATTTTAAAAGGAACAAAATTGTTTTTCTTTTCTATATAGCGAATTTTCTTTATAGCGAAGTAAATATCCAGTACCTTGGAATTCGTTATATAGAGTTTTGACTGTTTTTTACAATGCTCTTACAAATAATTAAACGCCTGATGTCTACGAGGTATGCAATCAACAACTATAACAACAACAACAGCAATAAGAACAACTTAGCATATAAAAACATCTTAACCCACATAGTATGTATGTACATATGTATGTATGGATGTATATATTTATTACTTGTAGTGTATGTAGGTAACTACCCTGAAGGAAACCTGGGGACAAGTGTCTCCAAGTCACCACTTTTGTCTACTATTTTGGTAACGGTTTGGCGACATTGTCAACAGCATTGTCACAGTGGCTATTATTATACAATTATCTTTTTTCAATTGTGAGCCCCGATAGACTAGGCGATAGTGTGCCGGACTATCATTCAGAGGGTTGCGGGTTCGATTCCCGCCAAATACTCTGGGTGTTTTCGAATTTATTTTTTATTGAATATTTTTTAGTATTTTATTTTTTAATAAAACTCCAAAAATTAGCAAAAAATGCATTTTTATTTTCTATTTCAGAAAAGTACCAAAAGTGTAGACAATGTGGTCCCAAAAGAACTACCTTGTCAATAGTAACTATGTCAGTAGTGGATTTTCAATGACACGCACATGTTAAATGTCTATAGTAATTAGCATTGTCTGGGGTATACTAAGTCACTAGTACTGGTGACTGTGTCAATAGTGAATCAGTACAGTTTCACTATTGACATTTCCTGCAGGGTATGTGTCGTTTAGTAAAGTGCACGTGTGAGTATGTTATACATATGCAATATGGCGTTGAAAAGTAGTAATGCAGAGCTGCACTAGCTGGCAGCAGGAGGTGTAAAATATAATTTATTATTATTTATTGCAATTTAATGAATAATTGCTAAATAAAATAGCTTTATGGATCTAAATACTGTATCGTTTATTTCTAAAATCTTTATTTATTATAGATATGTATTTATTTTAGTTATTAAAAGAAAACGAAAATGTGTTATTTTTATGAACTTAATATTTCATTATTTTGTTATTGTTATTTTTAGTTCTAAAGCTTTATTATTTGCTAAAATATTGTATAGGTACATACCAGATTTTTACAAAGTTACAGAGAATTTTAAAGGAGTTCCTTCAATCCTACTAAATATTCGTATGCAAATGCGTTACAGTAAATCTTACTTTAAATTCAACAAATACTCTTTATGTTAAAGGAATTTTAAACATTTTAAATGGGTTACTGATATTTTGTATTAAATGAACCGTTTTTAATGCAATATAGTACCAATTATGAATGATTCCTCATATTTGGTATCAAATGAAGATTTTTTGCAGTTAACTCATTCAGAGTGGAAAAACTTCCTTAAAAATAATTCTAAACTCTTGCAGCATTGTAAAGATATTCATATTTATGGTAATTAGTTTGAAAATCAGTTAGTACACTTTTGAGTAAAGTAAGGGGTTTTTCAACATGAATTTTTTGTTTCCCAATAGGGGTCATATTGGAATTACATTAACCTTTTTTTTATGTACATAATACATATGTACCTATAAGGGTTTTTACATTTAATCCTGCTTTGATATTTGTCACCAAGTAAAATGTTAATAAAAAGCCCTTCACAAATTGCTAAACTAAAAAAAAAAACAATAACAACAAAAATTTCATCAAAAAACCTTTTTTTTCAATACATAAAAAATTAAACATTCCTTTAGTCTTTTTTTTAATAACTTGTCAAAAAAATTTTTATCAACTTAAATTACAATGAGAAAAACTGTTTTTTGACAAATAATGTTTTATATCGTACTTCATTATTGCGTTAAATACAACAAACGACCTTGGCAAAGCCCTGTGACCAAAACAGTGCAAGAAAAAACAACAAATCACGCCAAAAAATCCAACAAAAACTTAAAAAAAATAAATTTTACTGTCAACATGCATGGGGAAAGTGATGGACGAAAAAGGGGCAGAAAGAGACAATAGGAGTGTGTGTAAATAACAAAAACAACAAAAAACACTCACTCACTTTACTCTCAACAGGTCATTATGTACTATTGTTGCTGTTTTTACCTTTTTTTTCTTCGTGCGTGCGTTTTACAATTTTACGTAATTTGATGAATTATTTGAAACAAATTTTAAAATAAAACTTTTGTTTTTAAAGCTCTCACATAATTTTTTCTATTTGCACATGCTTTTATTTGTTTGTTTACAAATAAACATAATTTACCTTTCTAAATTTTTTCATAAATAAAGTAGTTTTGTTTGTTATAACATTAAATTAATATTTGTGAGCGTTATTTTTTAATAAAAGGCAAAAAAAAAAACGACAACAATAACTTGTTAAATAGTGAACTAAACAAATATCCACAATTGTCTAATAAAATAAAAATTTAGATGTTTGGCTCTACTTAAGAAAGTTTGACATGACATTTTGACTTATCTACTGAATTTCGGCCATCATACCTATAGATTTTTTAAGATTGAATACCCCATAACTCTGTAGTAATAAATAGCCATTGTTATATACGCACAAGAATAAAACGTCGGCAGCATTACAGACATAAATTTGTTATTGTTCTTCTATGTGCGAAAAACGTGTCGATGTTATGTTCAGAGGTTTCTTTTTAATTTTTTAAAATGAATTTGTTTTGTGATTTGTATTGTATTTAATGTCCACATCCCAGCAAGCCATATGAGTCCGAAAAGAGTCTTTTCTGACACCTTTTTCGGAACGTTAACGCTCTTTATGAGCCCAAAAAACAATCATAATTGCTCCGAAAACCTTCAGAAAAGAGGGTCATTACATTCGAAAATGGTCCGTCAGAAAGAGCTCTTAGATAATGCCAGAAAAGAGTCTTTTATGAGGGTTTTTTTGGGCTCTTAAAGAGCTCTTAGATAATGCCAGAAAAGAGTCTTTTATGAGGTTTTTCTTGGGCTCTGTGTAATCTTGTTTTTATCATTCTTGTGTGGTAGAGCTATGTTTTTTTTTTTGTTCAAAGCACAAATAGCAGGAGAGCAACGCTTTGGTACACACATAATTAAGTGGAATTTCTGAGTCATACTGCGTGCCGACTCAGGACAGTAACAACAAATTTTTCTTTCGCTCCGAAAATGCTCTTTAGTTGGACTCTTTTCTGACTCCTTTTTTTGGAGCGTTCCGAAAATGCTCTTTTGTTGGACTCTTTTCTGACTCCTTTTTCGGAGCGCTCCTAAAATGGTATGCTGGGATGAGACAAATTCATGTGCGGACATGCAATTGTTCGCCGATTGAACAAATTGATGGTTTGTCAAATCGATGGTTATTTCTCTACTTTGTCAAAGAAATATTACAAAAAAAAAAAAAAAAAAAAAGATTGCATAGAAACTAATGACGGCTGTATATACATACATACATATATGTATGTACATACCTGTGATGGAAAAATTAAAAATTGAAATGGTACTGACCGTCAACAAAAAGAGTACTTTTTTTTAACATTTTGGTACTTTTTAGGAAACATATTTAAAATATATTAAAAATCCATTTAAAAATAATTCAAAAATAAAATTAATTTAGTTTAATAAAAAAAAAAATATAACAACAAACTAAAAATTAATTAATTTTTATGTAAAAATAAATGTTTCAAAAATTTTTATTTTTTGTGGGTTAAGATAATAAACATATGAGCATGCCTGAATTTTGTTAGTGTGAATGTCATATCATTAATAGATCTTTCACCAATATGTTTGAAGTTTTCAAACTCCTATGATACACAAAAAATCTCAAACAAGAAATGAGAATTACAAAAATGTACGAAACATAAGAAATTTAGTAAAAATACATAGGAATTGGTTGCTTGAACAACTTTTGCAATAAAACGCACACTAACAACAACATGAATAACGAATTTGTGCATTCCTTATGTTCTTGTTTTAAAGCCAATGTTGTCAATGATTATAAAAATAGTAACGCTGGATTTTTAAACAGGGAACAAAACAAAACAAACAAAGAGTACTAAATATGATGTGGAGGTACTGTGGTATTTTTGTCGTGAAAAAGTACTGAAAATAGTACAATAGTATTGAATTTTCCATCACTGGTACATACATACATTTATTGTGAAAGATTATGCATATAAAGCGAAACTACTGGGCACTTCAAAGCCCTTAAAACCCTATCTAAGCTTCTATTTTCAACATAGTTTTCTTTGAGACAAAGTTTTGTCTTTATACTTTCATTAACAATTATATTGTAGGGTATTTTGCCGAATGTTTTTGCTACCTTATATCTATCTCATTCATTGCCTGCATTGTTATTTAATATATACCTAAGTATACTGTTTTGGATTTTATAATACCATCACGTGACTTAAGTGAATCTAATAACTTTGTTGTTTTTGTTGTTTGTTTGGTTTCTTTCTGGCTTAAAATGTTTGCATTGAATCTTTGCAGAAAACAAACCTAAAAGAAAGAAAAACCGATGGTCAAATGCGATAAGTTTTGTATTTTGCTTTTTAATAATGTGATTTCAGTTTAGCGTTTTCTTTGTAAAAAAAAAACATAGAAAAACAAAGTAATAAAAAAAACTAAAAATAACATGTTTCTTGTCGTTGTTGATTTATTGCTGAATAAATTTCTAAAAAAAAATATTTCATTGGCAATCAAACCAACTTTTATTAGCGTTTTTAGGAAAAACGCAAAAAAATATAACAATAAATTCAAGTTAATTCTGGCTTTTTGAATCTTTTCATTTACGGTTTCAAATTAAGGGTCTCACAATACTACCAAACAGCAACAATGAAATAGTTTAATTCTATATCTGACTGGCTGACAGTCCAAATATTCAACAAATGACTAAACATTTAAAAAATCATCTTGTTGCCCTGATGATGATAGAATGAAATGATGATGTTCATAATCAATCAAACAATCCTTACTTTTCAGCTGTTTTTTTTTTTTTTTTTTTTTTTGTAATTTTCTTTTGGTTTGTGGTTCCCCCTTAAGTAACATTAAATGGTTGCTTTTTGTTGATGGTATTGAGTTTATGAATATTGTGGTTATTGAGAAAATCGCGTGTCAATGATCACCATTGGCCATTAGCTAAATGGAATGGATACTGAAATAAAGAGAGGCTAAGTAGCGAATATAGTTGAAAAATGCTGGCATAAACAAGGGAAACCATAAAAAGTACACTTTAAAAAATTTGCTGTGGCTTAACTCCGAAATATTATGATGATAATTGTGCTACAAGTTAAGTAGATTGGCATTCCTCCGCATTATATGACATTTAGTTCTGCCTGAATATTTGGTAGTCAATAAAATTTCGAGAAATGACTTAAAATTCGGAATTGAATTATTTATAAGTATCTTAAATATAAATTGATTATATTATACTTTAAAGATGAGCCAAATCCAACAAAGTAGTTACTGAACGAATTATTTGATCATCATATAAATTTCAATGGGTTATATACTGAGAAGGATTTCAACAAATGTAAAAATAATAAGAAGAAACTGGTTTTAAACTGAAACAAAACAGTAGCCAATTGTATGTAACTTGCAAGATAATTCAACTCTAAAAAAAGGTTTGCACATGCAGATTTACCCAAAACTTGGGGTCCAAGGCTTCTGTTTCTTGTAATTTAGACCACGCCAACGTACGCCCTCATTGTTTGGTTAATAAAGTAGTATTTGAATTATATGTACATATTGTCAAAGAACCGAGGAGATTGGCAAATGTGACTTGATTTCAATATTCCAAAACAGATTAACATGTGATCCAATATGACTAAACGATGAAGGCAGCCACGTTCTGTGGCTAATAGAAGAAAGATCTGTAAGATCATAGTAAAGTTAAAGTCTCCACAATATATGTATATGAATATTGTAACAAAAATCGTTGTAAGTTAGCCCAAGGAGTGTTGCATACAAAGTGAACTATGAAAGATGTACTTGCTAAGTTTGCTTTAAATATAGTCTAGACCAACGATCGGTTATTTACCGGTATAGAACACGAATGTCAACGAAGTTCAGATAGCTGGTTCGATTAAAACAGAGAAATAAATTGACATGTTATTGTAATCTATATTCCATATTCTCTTTACGTCGACCACTAGTCCATCCCTAAAGAGACTTTCAATTAACATATGTAGGCTCATTCATCCATCTATCTCATCTGTTTGCAATCAGAAACTGGAATACCACAATAATTTTGAAGGGAATCTTAAGTTCCAAGCGAGAAGCGATAATTTTCATGTATCTTACCACAAATAATCTCAAGAATAAGCAATTGCATTATCCGAAATATAGGTAGTTCCTGTAGTCTGCCATAGTTTTTTTTTTTTTTTTGAGAAAAAATATATTTTTAAATATGTTTATCTGACAATTATATATCATTAATTTATTATTTGTAATGAAGCCATCCGCATTTAAGTCATTTTCAACAAAATATTGCGATTACAGGATTTTACTTAAAAAAGTTATTAATAACTTTTGAACTTATTCCAGTCGCTTTAAGGATAACTAAAAATCTATTACACAATTTAGGTGTTTGAAATATCTTTGATATTCCGATGAAAACACTATTTTAAAATCGGTGCGCAGGTTTTTAAAAGAATTAAAAATTACATTATTTTAGCGAGTTTATACGGATTGTGCTAAATAAGTTGCCTCTCTGTTTTCTTCAACAATTCATACTAACTTTTACAACCTTGCTAGAAACACAGCTCTCGTTTAAGAGATGCCAGATTATAATAAACATTAGCAATATGGAGGGTAAGGACAGCAATACAAAATAGATTTACAAATCTATAATTTTAAAAACTAAATTAATGCTAATTGGCAAACTAACACAATACTATTGGTAAATTCTGGTTACCAAATTTAATTTTGAGTCATAATGTAAAATTCCCGAATTTTTCTTTTTTCTCAGTGTTTCAGCAAAAATTTTGCCTACAAATCTTGTTTTTGTTTTTGGAAAATTTATTATTCATTTTGTGTGTTTAATTATTAATTGGCTCATATTAAGTGGGATTTTATGTTCTTAAAATGGCAAACTAAATAAATTTAAATTTTTCAGCCATAAGTAATTCTGTTATGACCCAGCATTCTTAAAGACATTAAATTCCAAAGGTTATTAGAAAAGTTGTAACAAATATTTAGCAGTTTAAAAAGAAAATTATGTGTAATAAAAAAGTTTTCAGTTAGAAAATTGTAAATAAGAAGGTTATGCATGAAAAAGTTTTAGACATTTCTATTTCTCAGAACATTGTTTCCAGCTTATGTTAAGGAATTCTCTGTTGCCCCATTTGCTATAATTTGGTTTATTCTTATTTAAAATTTCTCTAGTTGTTTGGTTTTCATGACCATCTGTGTAGCTAATTTAGGTTTTTTTTAACTCTTATTTACTTTTCCCTCCCACTTTAGCCGTTTTTCTAATTTATTTCATACTTTTTTTTTTGCAATGCATGTAAGATTTTAGATAATAAACTTGAAAACAAAACAGCAACTAATATAAAACTTCTAAATAATAGTAACAAAAAACAAAACTGTATGAAAAACTATTACAATTTTACAAAAATAGTTTGTTTGCTGAGTGCAAGCAAAAACATGTTAAGACGCAAAGGAAAATGGCTTAAAGTTGTTGTTGTTGTTTTATGACTTCAGGAAATGCTAACTTCATGCTAACGACCACTAAGCAAAAAACGAATATATATAAGAAAATAAACCAAATTTATTTAAGTCAGCAAAGGCAGTGTGTCAGCTACTCAAGCCAACCATGATGTTTTTTTTTTTGCCTTAAACAATATTAGTTCAAATGTAGGGAAACCCTTTTGGATTTCATTTCATTATTTATTAAATGCACTCACTCACTTCAAAAAACAACACCAAGTAAACATCTAACAGAGCACCGGGTTTCTAGGGCGCCTACATTTTCATATGACCAACAAAACATACACAAAATAAACAACGTTTTTTTTAACACCATTTCCATAATTTGCAATTTAAATAATTAAAATTGAAAGCAACAAATCCTTCTAATTAACTTAAATTATTAAATTAAACACTTCTGAGAAAAGCTGCTGTTTTTTCCAACTCTGCTGTTTTTTTATTTAGTATCTGGCATCTCCCAAAGAGAGGTGTATTTCTAGCAGGGTTACAAAAATGTTTTACATAAATTCTTTGTTTTTTAAGTATTTTATTACTTAAACCTACTAAACAAAACACAAATAACTCATAGTTTAATTATAATAAAATCAAAGTTTTTATTTTGTGAACGAAATGGTGTATTAGTAAAAATTCATTTTAATTTAGTTTTTCGCTGTTTTTTTCTGGTTCAAAATCTAATTTATTTTCTTGTTACCTATTTTCGTTTTTGTTTATTTTTTCCATTTTCATTTTATACACATACATATAGTTTTCTTCTTCGTTTCCACACTTTGATTAATTTGATTGCAGTTACTGGTGCTCATTTGATATATTTTTTTAATATTTGATTTGAATTGTATTCAAAATCAGCAGGGGAAAGTTTTCTCTGCAGCCAACCAGCCACTAGTCAGTCGGTCCGTTCGTTTTTAATTTAATTATTTTTAGTTAGGTTATTAAAGCAAAGAAAAGAAAATCACAATTTAAAGTAGTTGAAGAAATCGCAGCTTTTCAAGTTTTACAGAAAAAAATATTTATAAAATTTTTAACAAAGCACTAAATAAAAAAAAGTAGGCAAAATAATTTACTTGTAATGTAATATAGAATATAGAAAAATACTTTCGTCGCCTCTGCTAAATTTGATGAAGAAATTTCGTACATACATATACATTAAGATTTTTTCTTTAGTGTAGACGCGTGGTTTCGCCAAGTTTTATATTCAATTTTTTTTTGATCATCTGCCAAAATATTTATTCATTTGGTCACACATATTGTGAGATTTTTCTATTCATAATCATCACAAAATTTTTTTTTGATGTGTGCTTTTTAAATTTATGATATTTTTTCGGCAAGAATTTTGAAATTTTTTTTAAATTATTGCAACATTTTGGGGGGTATTTGAAAAAGAAACAAAGTTTAAGTTAAAGCAAAAAAATCTAAAATCCAGTGGCATAACTGTTTTAATAAAGTGATTTTTTAAGAGCTTTAGGATTTGATTTTGATTTTGGTACCATTATGACACCCATAATCCACACCAAACAGAACATTTTTTTGGTTGCATTGGCAATTTGCAACTTCTTAACCGAGCATGAATATTGAAAAAAAAATAACAATCTGTAATCCATGTTCGTTTGTAAGTTGATGCATGGTTAAATTATAGACATGTTTAACAGCAACATGTTGCACGAAAACAGCTGAGCTGCCAAAAACAGTCTTGACAAAAAGAAAGTTGCTAAAAAAATCACCTTTTATTTGGATAATAGAAAAAGCGATTGCATTTCTTACACAGCCCAACACGAAAAATGTTGCCTTCAATTTTAAGTCAATTTGTCAATCTCATATAGAGATCCAATTCCTCAAACTTACTTTTTTTCGATCAGCTCTAGCTTCCGTGATATAATTTTTTTTTAAAAATTACGTAGTTTACGATTCTGAGTAACGTAACAGAAGAACAGTTTAACCTACTTAATGAAAAAAAGAAAAACATCAAAATTAAGCTACAATATTACCTTTATTCTGCCCTAACATAATATTTAATTCAATCAATAGTTTTGGAGATATAGCCGAATATATGACCAACAAAAATTTTTAACAATTTTTTTGTTTTTGAAAAATTCATAAGAAATAAAGATAATAACAAAAGTTCCAATATTTTTCTATAGCCATATAAGCAGATAAGTTCTGCATAAAATGCAATATGTCTTGCTAATACGGACGCAATAGTTTTGATTCTATTATTAATTTTGTGAAAGTACATCGTGGTTTTTGCTTGTTGTTTGAAAAAAAGTACCTCATACCTCTGTGTACTGTTGTATGTATGTATAACGTATTTTCTTTTAATCATAAAGAGTTAGTTTATTTCGAATAAAACCCACAAATATAAATAGATTTATATTTAGATATAGCTTGCTCTATGCGTAACATATTTTCCTATATGCCTGAAGGAAATAATGGAAAATTTATTGTCTTCTTTATTTTTTATAAATTTTAAAAAAATATGTCTGATTTTAAATATTTCTTCTGATAGTTAAAAGAAAATGCTTATAAAAGTAAATATTTATAAAATTTTTATGGAGGTTGTCTCACTTTTTGATCCATAACTCTTGTGATACTATACCGATAAGCGGTTTTTTGTAAACTTTCGGTTGTTTCCTTTGAAAGTGAGAGTGTTTTAAACACACAGACATTCAGACAGACGGACATGGCTCAATCGACTTAGAATTCAATAAGGATGAAGGATCTCAGATAAATATTTCTCAGTGTTACACACGGAATGCCAAACTTATCTATACCCTCATTCACCACTTATGGTGAAGTAGGATATAAAAGCAATATTTTAAAAAATAAATACAATTTTTGGTATGAATTACATATAAATAAATTCACTATAATTTGTAATTATTACAAGAAATTGTAACTGAATTATCTCACTAAAATTTTGTTTACATTTTAATTAGAAACTGTATAAATAAATACGAAAACATTATGCAAAAAAAAAAAATCGTCATAAATTAAAATGAAAATCATTTATTTACAACACCAAAACCAACCAAAATATTTCCTTGTGTGCACACATAAAATGAGTAGGAAACGAGTATAACGTTTTGTTGTGTTGCCCATTAACAAATTTGATCACTGCAACAATGTTGCCAAGTAACACACACACACTTCAGACAACTCCAAACAGCATAAAAAGGGTGTAAAAAACTAATTTAAAATGAATTTTAGTTTAGAAACTACATTTTGTTTATATCTTTTATAAAGATTTTATGACAACAACAGCGGCAGCAAAAACAGCAAACAACAAATTGTAATTACCTACAATTTTATGTCATCATCAGCAACATATTAAGGAACATATAGCAGGGACGACGGACGACAACTCAAACACACACCAAGTATTTAGGAATTTTGTTTTTTTTTTTTTTTTTTTTTATTTATTTTTAAGATTTTACGAGGACTACAAACTCTACAACAAATTGTCTTTTTAACGAGAAAAAAAAAAAAAAAAACAAGATTAAGACAACTATAATTTTCCTATTAAATATATACACAGAAGAAAAAAATTAGACATAAAACACCAGAGCAGTGGTGGGCACTCATCATAGCCTGCTGAGACTAAGCGGCACACGAATGTAAGCAAAACTCCTTGAATTCATAAAATGGGATTAAATTACAAACAAAGAAGACTGATTTCAATTACAATACATTTACTAATGTGTTATGTTCTCTTTGTGCCGACCACTGAACCGCAGAGTCTAGTGCAACTATTTTTACGTGTAAAAAAAGTGATTAAAGATAGCAACAATGTTGCAATTTACAATATACACGAAGGCATAGAAGCGTGTTTATGTTTGAAATCTCTCAAATCTGTAGAAAATTTAAAACGCAAGAAAACAATGTGGGATTTGAGACTTAGTTTATATAAGGAATTTATAGTAGGGTCAATCGTTAAAGCTTGTGTAAGAAATGTGTAGAAGATCGAAGCTACTAGTCTAAAAATTCAATAACTACGAATATTAGGGGGTGCGTCACTAAAGAATGTAACATATAAATAAATAATTGTTTTTGAAAAATTTAGATTTGAAAAAGAGAATTTCAAAAATATAATCAGTCTGATGATATTTGTACGAGTGCTGAGTAATACAAAATCAAAATCCAAAGAAAATCAAGCACAAATTCTAAAGCTAAAGCTACCAAAAAGTACTGTTAATGGTGTTGTTAAACAATAAGCAAATCATAACAGATCGTAAACAAAATGAAAGCAAAAATATTAAAATTACCAGAAACTTACGAAGAAGAAACAAGACAAAATCCCGATCACTCCGACAATGAACGGTCAAAAAATACAACGCCAGTATAAGTACAGGTTTTGTCAAACCTGTTGTTTATTATCTGGCATCTCCCAAGGAGAGGTGTATTTCTAGCAGGGATGCAAAAATGTGTATGAATTGTACAAGAGATGCCAATTTTTTAGTCATGTCAAAGAAAGTTATGGTATATTCCTGCAATTTTCGTATACAAATGTTATGTTATAAAACAATAAGCAACTCATAACAAATCGTTATTTAAACCAGAACCAGAAGCTTACTGTGAGCGTCGAAATAAAATAAACACAACACTTAAGAAAAAAGCAATTTATACAATTTTCAATTGGAACTTTTATGCAGCAAGACAGTAACGAGCATTTTTAAGCCCTACTTCAAGCGACATTTAAGTTTATTTTAGCTTTTTGTCGAAAAAATGCAATTAAATATAAATTCGCCTTTTTAAACAGTAAGTCACTGTTTACAAAGCCAACGTTTAACGTCTCTTCTGTTTTGTTAATATTCGAACACAATTTTCTCACCCTGCAATACCCCTGCAAATAACGCGACTAGTCCATACATGCATGTAAAGACTAGTGCAAAGAGGAGTAGGAGTACTCCAAAACTACTCCAAATATATGAAAAAAATGTGGTCCATTTAACATTGCGATGTCCTAGGACTGGACCATATAACCCATCGGAGTAGTCCCAAAACTACTCCATGGAGTACTGACGAGGGTTAGTTTTAAACAACAACAACAACTCAATATGCAATCGTGTTAACACGAAACCATGTCGGTTAACTACAAACTCTTGTTTAACTATGACATGGTCCATGACTGCATAACATTGGACCATGTTGTGAGTAGTCCATATCATCTAAAATGGATCACGTAGTCCAATATTATTTGCAGGGACGTGTTGCCATATACAGAATTGTCATTGTTGAAGATATATTTAATTAAAAAACATAAAATACTGTAAGCATTAATTTATTAAAAATTATTTTATATTAATAATTCCCATAAAAATTCCCTCACATTTTCTCATTTCCACCCTAATTCTGTTATTTTAAGTATTTTTTTTTTTAATGATTTAGTTTAGCCTCAACATAATCCGCCTCATTAACAAGTCATTGAACTTGTAATTGTAAAATTATAAACATTATTATCGTTTTATTTTCAATTAAATTTTATGTTGTTGGTATTGAGAATTCGTAATAAGAAATGCCAGTGAACTTTAATTTCTTAGTTCTTAGATAAATTCTGTTGTGTTGGGTAAATAATTATTTAACATTAGGTATATTAGGTCTATAATGGCCCTTGTAAACATGAGAGGGACAATTATTTACAATGTACTTACGTTACTGTTTTTAAGATAAATGCTCTTGAAAAATAAAAATTAAATAGCAAATATTTAAGAGATGGCGCTTTTTAGTTGTAGCATTTAATAATTATCAGCTGTTTACTTATTTAATTAAATTTAACTCTTTAAAAGTTAGGATAATTGTAATGGTAATTAATTAAGTACTAAGATAAATATTGCTACAAAATAAACATTTAAGTGATGGTGCTTTATAGTTGTAGCTCTTATTGGATATCAGCTGTTTATTTATTTTATTGAATTTAAACCTGAAAAGGCCAGGGTACCTAAAATACCCAAATAAATACTTTCAGTTTGTTTTCCAATAAACTTGCAACTAAATTTTCAAATTTAAGAGATTTTATTCTTTTTTATCAAAAGTTTCTAAAACAAATGCTATTTGGAAATTTTGTTTTGTAAATACATATTTTAAAATTTGTTCATAAATTTAAGGTTTAAAACCTTCATTTCAACATTTAAGGGTTAAGTTAACACTATCATTGTATACATATCTGCTGTTCAGTATTTGTATTTGTTTTAAAATGCATTGTTTATTAAATATTTATTTACTTTAAGAGAATTTAACCTTGTGTACTTGAAATACAAAATATTTACTTTTCAATTTATATTTGCTTGGCTGACCAACGGTCTGTGAAGAGACGTTATATGTAAAACACTTTTTTGAAAAGGGTCTTTTATGAAGCGTAACACTGTTTTATTCAAAATGTTTTAAAGTAAATGCCAAATTATATTTTTTATGTTGAGAGAAAAAAACCGGTGTTAATAATTTACGAATAAAGCCAAATAAAGTTGTCAATGAAAATAATATAGATATTTACATATGTATGTATATTTTATGGTATTTTAAACAGGGTTATATGCATCAAATATTTTCATACATAATTTGTATTTATTGTTTGTTTTGGCGCCACTTCAATGATTTACTCAAGATCGTTATGAAATCATTATGTTTACTTTCAAATATTAAACATTTTATTGCAATAATCAGTATTAAGCAAAAATAGGGTATTATGAAACATTGAATATCATTAAAATTGTTACGATATTTTTTGTTTATTCCCAGAATTTCTGCCTAAAACTGAATTTGGTTGAATTATTATTAATTTATCTGGTTTTACAACAATCAAAAAGTTGGCATCACTGTCAAAATCAACACACATATTTACACTTTTTTGCAACCCTGCTGAACATATGCAACATTGTCAATTAGAGTTTGAAGATGAATTTCGAGAGACTTTTTTTTACAATTTTACTAACGTTAAAAAGAAATACAAGCATTACAAGATAAAACTTAATTAGAGAGTGGTATAATTTTAGTTTTTATATTATTACAATTACAAGTTCAATGACTTGTCAATGAACCGGACTATGTTGAGTCGTACAGTCGAAAAAAACAAAATTATTTTATAAAATATAAACAGATACTAATTAAAACAGCTGAATTAGGGTGGAAATAAGAAAAAGTAAGTTAATTTTATTAGCATTATTAAATAATTCTGTTATAACATATTATATTTTGTACCAAATGGATGAGGATATCATTCCAATTATCTATTAAAATCATGTGACAGCTTTGTGTGGTAACACATTTTTACAGGATTTGTATTGTTTAAAAATTGTCTGAACTATTGCTTGCTCTATTCTTTCCGGACTATTACCTTAAGCATTAATCACATAAAACCCATTCACATAAAAATTTTAATATTTATGTAACAAAAAATGCGATTGAATACTTTTAAACCACATATTGCTAATCATTTGTTTGTATTTAGGAAAAGCTAAAAAAAAGTTGGTCGAGGCCGGCTACAATTAAGGGCGATAGCAATTCATTGCTATCTGCTTTTGAATAATGACAGCTAGCTAAATTCGACCAAAAACTTTACTGAAGAGTGGTGACGCCTTATAAAAGGCAACGCACGTTTCTGCAAGCACTATTTTATATAATTATCCGAAGTCATTGTTGAAACCATTGCCATTGTAGTAATAAATATGTTAACAAGACGGTAAAACATGGCGGCGGGACTGGATTTTCCAACAAGCCAATGATCCTAAGCACATCTCCAAAATTGTGAAAGAGCGGTTGCTGAATCATTGTTGAAAAACCTTGGTTGATCCTCTGCAGTCCCCAGAAAACAATACAATTGAGCACTTGTGTGAATATCTGGACAAAGAAATATTTTTTGTAAAGATAAAGTAAATGCAAACAGGAAGAAAGTAACAAAACTTCGCCTGACTTCACTAAAAACTCTTTGACTGATACTATGTCTAGAAGATTGTGATAAAGACAAAATACTAAATGCAATGTTTCACATAATTATAATATACTTTATTTTGACGCATAAAATCTGTTACATTTTTGTTAAAATTGAATTATATGTTTATGTTCCTTATTTTTTTAGTTATGAATTGTGCAATATACATATTTTGTTTTAAATTTGTACTTGAAGTTTATATAATATTTTTTTCTATTTTTAAACAATATTTGGTGTTTAAAAAAATACATGCAGTTTTTGATGATGACACTTATTTTTCTGTGCGTTTTATAATTTTAATTTTCATATCTTTTTCATATCGAGTTATTTTTTTCACATGCAAAAATAACTCGTTATAGTTGTACAAATAAAGTTGGTATCCATGTTGTTTGCATACATAGTACACATTTTTGCAACCCTGCTAAAAACATCTTTATCATCAAGAGCTGCCAGACAATGCTCGCATATGAGTTTTGTGAGATTATCTATTGTGACCATATTTTAAACAAAAAATCGTAAAATAGTTTGGAAAATCTAAAAGGAAATCTAAAATATAAAAGGAAAATTAACAAACAAACAAAATTTTCTTCTTCTGTTACTAGTAAATTAATAATGAAATTATAAAAGTGTCGACTAGTTTTGCACACGACTTATATCTATATATATAAAAATCAAAATGTAGATTGTCACTCCATAACTCGAGAACGGCTCGACCGATTGCCATAAAATTTTTAGGGAAGGTACAGGGAGGAGTGATGATGGTTAGTTGATTTTGAAATCCAAAATCGGTCTAGCCATTCTCCAGTTATGATTTTTTTCCTGAAAAAATTCAACATTTGAAAAAAAGTCCCCTAAAGTATGCTGTACAAATTTGCAAATAAATAAGAGCAGGCAGGTTGTGAATACATCTTATTCTATGAAATACAAATCAATAGTAAATACCGAGCGAAGCCGGGGCGGCCAGCTAGTTTTTTAATAAAAGTAGGACAAAACTGGTTTAAATATCGACATATGTTTATATTTTCCTTATTTTTTAATTTATTTTTATTTTTCGTTAATATTTTTTTCCAACACATATGTCCTCAACACATCATGGTGGCATTATTATAACGATGATTGGCATAATATTAATCACATATTGTTTACTACCTAAAGATATGGGGGTGCATTAAACTAATCCTCTCTTTATTTTTTCACTTTAGGCGTTTAATTAAGACCTACCACAAAATTATTTTCAATAAAATTGAAATGATAAAATGTTCTTTCTCATTTTCAATAACAATACATAAATAAATAATAATATGATTAAAAGCCAAACCTTACCCAACCCAAAACGTAAGAGAACAACACACCACCAAACCCCAAAATTAAATATATATTTAACAACGAAAATCTACTAACTAAAAACAAAACACAAAGAGATGATTTTTACCCTTAATTTTCTTAGAATTAACAACAATTTTAGATTTACAACAAGGCGTGGGTGTATGAATCATAAAATTTGCATTATAAAACCTTAAAATTGTTTAAACATTTAAAAATATTGATTATTAAAAGCTAAAGCTGGCAAGAAATAACCCTTTAGTTAAAAAATACATAATAAACCTAAAATATATGCATGTAAAAAATGCAAGGAAGTAAACACAAAAAAAGCACAAACGTCGTCTCATTGTCTAATGCCCTTGATATTATTGTTACAACAATAGTTTAGCCCAGTTTATGAAGAGGAAAAATATATGTATGTATGTTATAAACTACATGTTATAAATACATACATATGTACGAGTATCTATGTATTTTTGTTTGTAACAAAAACAAAACTAAAGATAAAAACTACGTTTAAGCAAACTAAAATAAAATGAGTTGGTTACATACATATATTTTAAATGAGAGAAATAAAATGTTTTTATGTTTAAAGGAAATGCACGCAATGCTAGAAAAAGGTTGTTGGAGGAAAATGTAATGTAATTTGATACGAATATTAAACAAAGGTAAAAGTCTAGAATAAAAATAGGCTTAACATAGAAAACAACAAAAACATACCTTTAAACAGAAAAGTTGTTCAAACTTAACATGGTTAAATTATCAAAGTGTAACATGGCATGACTGTAATAAAATACACACAGACATTAGTTAGCAGCCCTATTCAAGGAGAAACATACACACAATTTTTCTCTGCAACAACAACACAAACATTTATTTGTCAACAGTTATTCAACACGCACTAGACACTATGCTTTACTATAAACGAGGGGAGGGGTGAGAATAATAATAAAAACCAACAATAAAAATTAATTTTAAAAAAAATACGTGTAAATACACATTTATTTAACTACTTTGCAGCAGCTGTTGCTGTTCTTTCTGCCGTTTACCCATGATAATTTTTCTAAAAGAATGCAACACGAATTAGTTTTTGCTATAAATACCGCAACAACAATTTTTAAAAGACACTACTACATACCTAGTGATGGCACGATTAATCGAAAAACTAGTAATAATCGATTATTTTTCTTTAATTAACGATTTAATTGTATCGTGAATTCTCTTTCGATTAATTGAGTTAATCGATTATTCCAAAAAAAAAATAAATCGATAGACATCCAGGAACAAAAAGAAATAGAAAAAGAGAAGAGGAACAAAGGCATGGTTGAGCGTTTTTCGTGACTGCCATATGAATTTCGGAAAAAATGGTGAAAATTTAATGTTTTTCTCCATTGGCAAGTAACTTAAAAACAAACATTTTTAACCAGTTTCAACGTCGTTTTGGGGAAATGGAACATTCATTTACTGGCAGCATCAACATTGCTAGACCCAAGATTTAAAAAAAATTCATTTTAAAGATCTTTTAGCTTTATCAACAGTCATGAGACATCTAAAAAATGAGATGACAGCATTGGAGCGGCAGTGAAACGTCTTCTGTTGATGAAGTGGAATTTGATTTATGGGCTCACCATAAATCTTTAGCCCACACACGAAGAAGAAAGAACAATGACTCAACACTTCCTCAAGATGAACTTTCTCAATGCTCCAGTACTAGAATTAAAGCGCAACGTAATAGACACATGGGAAGAAATGAAATCGGTCTACCATAAGCTGTACTCTTGCACAAAAATATTGCTTTTTGATTGGTACATCTGTACCATCAGAGCGGTTTTTTTCCAAAGCAGGTGCAATAACAACGCAAAAACGGAACACATTAACCACGAAACGGCTGTCAAAGCTCCTATTTTTAAATTCTGTGCTAAATAAATTATTTTTTTAAATAATAATAATTTTATTATTTATGATAATTTTCAATTTTACCTAAAAATATCGATTAATCGATTAAATCTTTCCAATTAATTGCAATCAATTATTTTTTCTTTTCGATTAATCATATAATCCATTAATCGATTATTCTTTTTTTTTGCCATCACTATATATACCGCCCTTTTAAAAACGCACCACCACCACCAAATTATAGTACCCTGAAATATGGCATGAAAACAACAAGTGTTAAATTTTTTATTGTTTTGTTTTTGTGCAACTTATTCTATTCCAACAACAATTATATTTTTTTTTAGTACTAAACGGCGTTGTCAACTTGGTGCGTTTCGCACCATTTTTGGTGCGAAAAATTCTTTAGTTGGTGCGCGGTGCGGTTTTTTTAAATTTTGGTGCGCTTTTTAATTTTTGGTGGCACCAAAGCAAATTCAACCACAACTTTTTGTTTCAGTGTGAGAAAAAATCTTTCTACAATAAAATACACCTGTTGGAGTACCATTTCATTCAACACTGCAAAATTTTCTTTGTGTATTTCGGTGAAATCTACGATGAAAAAATTTATTTTAAATACGAATGTATGAATGATAAATGAAATCAAATTCTTCAAAAATCTTTGTTTGAAAATCAAATTAACATTTTAAACATGTAAATAAAAATTCTTGTATAACCTGATGGTTTGGTCTACTGAACTGTAGACGAACAACCAGGGTTAGAGTACCAGTGGAATCGTAATAAATTTTATTGGAAAAAATCAAATAGAAATACTTTAACTAGAAAACAAAAATATATATAAAAAAAGTACCAAATATGTACTGAAATTACCTTTTTTTACCATTTAGTTCCGAATATCATATTGTGAGTTAAATTTTGAGTGGTTAAATGCTTATTTTACCTTTATTAGCTAATTTATTAAAAAAAAAAAAGATTATTATTATTATTAATATTACTAAAATTCGTTGATAAAAAGTTTTTATAGAAATTATGATATTAGAAATTTCAAATTAATTTAATAAATATGTATTTGAAATTCTTAACTTGGTGCGTTTTTTTTTTTTTTGTAAATCGTGCGCTTTTTTCTCCATTTTGGTGCGTTTTGAAATTTCAAAGTTGACAACGCTGGTACTAAAGGCAGAGTAGTTAGTTAGTATTAGTGGTAGACGACAATAATAAAAAACAGACGAATGGGAATGAACACACACGAAGCGACCCTTCTTAGCGAAGCCACTGAAAGGAACAACAATAACAACAAAATATAAACAAACAAGCGAAATAAAGTCACGAAGAAGGTTTCCTATTACGACTTGAATTATTAGCAAATAAAAGGTTTTGTGTATAAATTAGTTAGATTTTTTTGAAAACAAAATAAAAATAAAATATATTAGCTAAAGAATTTAAAGCATTTAACTTAAAACCGTGATTCATTTGTGTAGATATTTTGCTGACTTATTTTACAATTTGTAAATATACCTACATATCAATTAATGTTTGGAAATAATTTTGAAAACTTCTTAAGTTTATTATGGAGTGCATAAATTTTGTATTGACTTAAGAACTTAAGATTTTGAAATTTAAATATTTTTTAATATATTATATATGTTTCTTCGATTGTGTGTGTTAAATGAAAACAAAAACAATTACTCTGAGGTAATGTTGTTAAAATTCAATTAGAATTTAAGTGATAATGTTTTGTAAGTTTTGATTTTCTATACCAAAAAGTCCGTTTAAGGTTGAAACCAACAAAGTTTAAACTTGGCTACCATTTCTAAACCTTGTTTTATATCTATGCTTTATTTTAAGTTTCAAGTCTGTGTTCACATGTTACAAGTCTTATTTATATAAACGGAAAAATACCAATAACATTTGGATTGTGTGAACGCCAAAGAAAGTCCAAGACTTGCAACGTGTGAACACAGCCTTGCTTTAAACAAATTTAAAGGGCTTTATAATAAAAACTCTAAAAAGTGGTGTCCCCATTTGTTGGTTTTCATATACATTTGCAATTCAGTTTCAAATGTGAGTTCCTTATTCAGTCAATATCAAATGTTCGTAGTTTTGTGTTTTTAAGTTCATTAATTTTGAAAATTCGAAGACTAATTTTAGAAAAAAGAAAAAGTATCATTATTAATTCTTCGTTAATGCTATATGTTACCGAACTGCTGCTCCTAGCCTCCCATAAATTGTAAAAGACAGTTTAAGTAGACTTAAAAACTAACCACTTTTTCTATTACAAGTTTCATTGAATGTTTCGTAATTTTACTATTAAAATTTAATCTTTTTGATTTTAAATAAATTAGGTAAATAATCAGGCTCGAGGTCTGTTTTTGATTTTAGCTAAATCTTTAGAGTATGTTTCTGCAAAAGCTACATGTTCCCATTATTATTATAATAGAAACAATTACAAGAAAGTACCATTAATTAGAGTTAGTTGTGACCGTTCGGTCATTTCAGTGACCGGTCATTTTCGTTCATTTATCCAAGACTGATTGGTTCATTCAATTCGTTCAATCATTCACTTTGAACGAATGAATACAACCCCCCTTATTGAACATTCCCACGACAGCCGGTTCTACGCACCGGAATTACCCGATTTCACTCGGTCAAGGGCTGTCAACTCAGCAATTACTGCTGTTACAACAACAACAACAACCCCCCTTATTGAATATGATTTTCTTGTCTTTTGATAAACAGCAGCTAAAATAAATTGATCCGTACACTATTGAACGAAAACCGTTCAGTTAAATGACCGGCTTATTCCGTTCAATGAAGTGATCCGTTCATTTTAACCCGTTCGTTCATGAACGTCACAGCTCTACCATTAATTCTCCCTTTCAAATTTTTCATTTATTCAGCACCATATAGCTTTCGTTTCAAGTGTCTAGTTCCATTATTATAGAAAATTAAAAAAAAAATTGGAAGAAATTTAAAGTACCACTGTAACACTTAAGCATTCCAATTTTTAAAAATCCCTTCTTAATGGATTGATTTGAGGGTAATTTTTTTTAGCAACCGTCAATTGGCTGTCATAAAAAAAATTCATTTTCCTGCTCTAGTTCGATCATAATATTATTATTGACTATACTTCCCTCTCATACAACTCTGATAAGCAACTAATTATTTTTGGCAACAGTGTTTTTCTAAAGCTGCATTTTTAAAACAGCAAACAAAAATAGAAACAAATAAGGAAATGAAGGAAGAAGCTGAAAAGAAAGAAACATTTATGCTGCACAATTTATTTAACAGGAATCATGTCTGGAGACACCGTGTAACTACTAAAATAGAAAACTATCACTGTTTTTATTATACATACTCCACTTTGTTACTTGTTTGAAAGACAAAACAACTAGTGCAAACAAAACTAACTACATACATACATATGTATGTATGTGTTTACAGTGGAGCAGAATTTAAATATTTATAAAATAATTCTGGTTTCTCTAACTGGCTGTTCCTTTGCGAATCCTTAATTCCCTCAGAAAGAATTGTGGGACCCATCGTCAAAACTTCAACTCGCAAAATCCTTTGCTAAGCCCAACTGAACTTTTATTTCAATCGAAAGAACCAGTTGAAAATGACAGACTGTCCCATTGTGCTATGTACAACAATAATTGTTTAGTTTTCTATTTGTTATACATAGTTGTTTTTTTTTTGTTTTGTTTAATTAACAGCAACAGAAAACAAAAGTTTTGTTTGTAACCAGACTAAAGCAAGACAACGAAAAAAGAAAATCAGTAGAAAAGAGGAAGTGTCACTGCTCTATGGCTTCCTTTCAGTTCTACGGCTTGTAATTTTTATTTGAATGCAAAGAAAAAAAGACACAGCAATTTGATTTGAAAATGGCACAATATTCAGCATAGTACATAATAAACCGGGTTGCTATCGTCAGTGCAACAAATGTTGCATGTTGAACATTTATACAACATGATGGTATGATTGTATACGAGTATACACTGGCTCCCTTAAGTATTTGCAGTTCAATTGAAATAAAAAAACACCAACGCCAAAAAATGTTTAATCCCATACTTCAGCGCCTTCTCCATCTCCCCCAACATTATCATCATCATCATTGTGCCCAACAAACATGATAAGAAATTAAGAACGAACACTTGGTTTTAAGTTTCTCTTAGAATTATTGTATTCCGCCGTTCTATGTGAATTTTTTATTGTGTTTTTTTTTTCTTCTCATACATATTATAAGAACCTAAAACTCTAGATGAAGCAAACTTTATGAAATAAATATTAATAAAGAAAACTGAAGAATAGAAACTCAGCTGAACTCATTTTGAATTTTGCAGAATGAACATGGCTGATAATACTTGGAACTAGATTAAATATTGTTTAATGAAATAAAACAAATGATAAATTTACTATGGCACCATTTCCTTTCCTTTTTGGAATCAGAACACTTGCATGATTTAGATAATGTTTGTTGGAAATTTGTTGGCAAAAGCAAAAATTATAATTACAATTCAAATTCGATGCAAATTATATTAAATATGTTTGAGTTCTTTTGACTACTACGCTTGCAAATCATTCTTCGACAGGGGTTTTAATGTGATGATCACGAATCGAAAGACTGTTAGTATACTTATAGCTCGAAATCGAAGTACATATCCTAATACCAGTGTGCCTTTTTGTCCAATAAGTCCGCAATGCAATTCCTAGTCACAATTTGGTGTCCTGTTACCGAGAGAATTTCAACGGAATAATGTTTTGCCTTCTTGTTTAGAGATTCTCCGACGCAAAATTTCCCTGGAAATTGCGTTACAGATTCTTTGGCCAAATAAAGAGCTTCGCTCTTGGCTCTGACTGAAAAAAGATTGGAAAGTCTGGGATTATTACACGACGGATCTAACGAGTGACGCACATCAGAATGTGGGTTGACTTCATACTTGCAAAAGTATGGATTGTTTGTTGGTTGAATAAGGAAAATTGCTTTCTTCTACTCCCGTTGTTCCGTTGGTACACCTGGGTGGTGTAACAAGGGGATCCTGAAGTGTGTTACTATTAAACTGTTCTTTCTCCTCTTCACTTTGAGTGCGTCTTCCAAAGTCTTCCAAAAGTCGTTGATTGGTCTGCTAGCATTAGCCTCAAATTTTTAAGTTCTCGATAATAACTCATAGTAAATTAATTAAGCCCTTTGAGTTATCTGAAAATAAGAAATAAAGACGAAAAACAGACAGATTCTTGAATCTGAATCCTGAATTAGGAAGACAGAAGAATTCAGTCCTTAAAAAACAGAAATTACAAGGTAATGATTGAGATTATTATTAATTTTCTTAGTCCCTTCTTGGTTTTGAGTCTTTGTATAACAGTCGTTTATTGGTATTCAAAGGATAATACCAAATGATAACCGTCAGCATATTATTTTGTTGTAAGTGTTACGCTATTAGTTTGGTCTAAATGAGACCAGTTTTTTTTATTTTTATTATTTTTTCTTTATTTAAACAATTATAATTATATACATATGTATATTATTTTTGTGCTTCAGTGCCTAAAAGGCATTGTTGAAGCAAGAGTTGGAAAATTTTAATTAATTAATTAGTAAATTACAATAATAATTGATTTAAAATTAATAAATGAAAATAAAGTTAATTCATAAATAATGAATACATAAGTATGACTTTATGTAGATCATCTATATGATTGTGTAAGTGGGTTCATTTGTCCACCCGAACTGCAAGATCTCTTTGCTGAGATATCAATAAATTTTATGTCGTCGTGAACATGCCACGTGATGCTGCCATTCCTGTGCCAAACTCTATGTAGTGGATACACCCGTCTAATACCTTTTTGTAGCTTGAGAGTCTCTTTGGGATTCTTATCCTAAATTTCATAGTGCAGTTACTACTGCCAACTCATTATCTTTTTCTAGAACCGAGTGTGTAAATGAAAAACATATTTTGGATTTAATGGGTCGATTATTTATAGCAACCAAACTGGAGTTGGGCTGCCAATAGGCAAAGCAACTAACATTAAAGTTGTTATTATGTAAGGCAACTTTCGTTTCTAATCTTTCTTTCGAATTTTCGAGTAGAAAACGAATATATGTATGTTAAAAATATAAATAATTTAACAACAAAATTACTAACATTTAGAATTTACCATTTTAAATAAAATCAAAACAATCACAAATTTTCGATTTCCATGTTCGGCAACTGAAATTAATACATGCCGGTTGCCAGTTGCCATCTGTAATATGTTTTTTGCAACTGTTAACTTCACTGAGTTTTGGTTGCCATCTGTAATCGACCCATAAGTTTGCTGGCACTCCAGGACCTTAGCAAATGTAGTGCACATGCCTCATGCATTAATTTAATTGTTTAACGGGCAGTGTGACATGTGTCAACGTCTTGATTAAACCATCCACTTTAGGCAAAACGAACTCATGTTATAATATAGCGATTTTCAGCACCAGTAACAGTCGCTGCTTGTTAGCATCATATTCGAATCCAGTGACACGTTCTTGATAAATTAGTTTTTCATTAATCCCATGTGGAAACTAAAGTTATCAATATGAAAATGAGTTTCATCGTTTCAGATGATTTTGCTCGAACTGTGACCTCCGTACTTTCATTTCATTAACTTTTGAAATTTTATTCATGAATAAAAACGCTTAGATCGTTCGTCAGATATGTCAATTCTCTTTGCAAATAATCTGGCATCCCTGTTGTCTAGTTGCTAGCTATTGGCATATAATGAATGTTTGTACCTTATGATAGCCTGTTGCTGGTGATTGTGGCGTAGCGCATTAACGTTTTGGGTGGCATTAAGCGCGACAACATGATGAATGTTTCCATGAAATACCATACGCCAATGTCAGCTAGAGCCATCATCATCAACGGCATTACGATTAGAGTTAAACATTGATTGTTTTTGTTTTGTTTCTGTTGCAGACAAAAAAAAAAGTGATTGTTGTTGTAGTATTGTTAACGTTAAAGGACATTAAAGTTCTCTGTTATCGTGACTACTGTGTGCTGTCTGTCGCTGTTAATGTTGTTGTTGTTGTGGCAAATAATAAATGTTTAATCGGCTCAATTTAATGTTTTAAACGTTGACATTCAATGTCTAAAACAGCAACAAACACAACAAAAAAAACATAAAACAGCTTTTACAATAACATCAAAATGGACAATGTTGGTCGGTCTTTCGTTCCTTCGTTGGTTCGTCTGTGGCAAATGATAAATGATAATTGTTGTCATTGTTAGTGTTGTCGTCTTGTAATAGCGGAGACTTTAGTTTCCAAATATGTCTGTACTAAGAAAAGGGATGAACAATTATGCATAACTACATGAGTAGGACTGTTAAAATTTATGAAACTAAAATTGGCTTTAGCACCTCTGAACGGCAATATCAAGGAAAAAGGATTAAATTTCTTGTTCTGCTGAAGAAAAAATAACACGTAAAGAACAAAAAATGTGTAATTAATCAAGTTGACAATGACCAGACAGAAAAATGTTCCTATTAAGGTTCTTTGCGGCCTTAATCAACTTTTGTCCTGTGGTTTAGTGTTGAGAATAAAATATAATTTAAATTTAATTTAACGGATTGTTTTGTGGGACATTCTACATTTAAGTATTTAACAATGAAGTATGTAATGTAAAGGGCCATTAGCAAACAATATAAGAAAATAGAGTTGGTTTTACACAAAAAGTCAATAAGTTGTGGCTGGTATGTTTGAATTTAAAGAGTAATATGGGTGAAAAACTATTCAAGATATCGATCGCTTTAAAATTAGAAGACATTCTGTAACAAGTGTCGGAACTAAAATAAATGAACTTGTTGCGGTTTGGATATCATATTATTTATTACAATACTTTTCAATTAATTCCTTAAAGCTAGATTTACACGATTGAAATTTTCTTCAATATTGCTCTTCAAAATGGTTCAAACTCGTGTGAACAGCAAACATTCTTCAAAATTTATTTATTTAATAGTTATTATTAGTTATTAAATAAATACATTTTAAAGAAATTTTGCCGTTTACCCGAGTTTGAAGCATTTTGAAGAGCAATTTTGAAGAAAATTTCAATCGTGTAAATCTAGCTTTATTGTGAACTTTTTGCCATAATCAGCCCTCTTTTCACATGTAAAATAAACAATTTAAAACAATTGTCATAAATTAAAGATTTTTATACTTTATATAAAGAACTGCATTAGTTGTTCCTGTTAGAAGAAATGAACACACATATCGTTTAGACATTAAAACAAATTATGCTTAAATGTATGAATTGGATTGAACTTTCTTTTTTTTATCACTTTGTCAGTCATTTGAAATCAACTTTTAGCAGACGACTTTATCGAGTTTAACGCGATTAAAAAACTATTTCAAAATTGCCACGACTTTCTCTTTCAAAAATCCTTTTTTAGATGATTCCATGTAACTTACCTTGTAACAAATCAGTCAAATACTGGTAAAAGTATTTTTTTTCAATATAAAAAATAGCTTTTCCACAAAAAGCTTAAGGCTTAATATAAAGCAGGTTTAGCGAAAAAGCTGTAAAATAAAATTTCCCAAACACCTTGTAAAGCTCTGCATAAATAATCTACAACACGACTTTAAGCTTTTTCATAAGAAATATTTAAGTTACAAAATATTTTTCATAAACATGTTCGACAGGCCTTTTAACAATAGATAAATCATAAAAAGCTTTTATACAATAAAGATTAAACAACTTTTACACAGAAAACCTTACAATGCTTTTACACAAAGTAGTTTAAAAGCTTTCTGCTTTTACCTTTTAAAAAGCCTTTAAACTTCTTCGTGAAAAATTTAAAACGAAGATATTTACAAGGATGCTATAAAGTTTTTTTTTACAAATTAGCTTAAACAAGCTTAAAGAAAACAGTTTTTCCATAATTCTGAACAGCTTTTATACAAGAAAGCTGGACAGTTTTTACACAATAAATTTTAAAAAGCTTTTGGCAGTATAGTCTAACATGCTTTTTCAAAAAGAAGTTAAAACTTTTTAAAAGAAAGCTTTAAGACATTCGAAAAAATAAGCTTATTAAGAATTTTACAATAAAGCTTTAAAACTTTTTATAAGAAAACTTTAAAGCTTTTGCATAAATAAGCTTAAAAAGCTTTTTTACAAATAAGATTAATAACAAGCCTTTTTTAAAAAAAGCTCAAGGAAATATGTTTTTTCAGTATTACTTACTAAGACGAAAGGCCGGCCAGAAGATTCGCTACAGCCTAATACATATGCTACTATTCCTTATTTTACTTTCTTAACTACGTGTATTAAAATAAAATACGCATTTGCACGAATTTCTTTTCTATTTTTTTGTTTCCTAACTAAAAAAAAATAAAAAAAATTTTAAGATGATCTTCTTCAACAAGTTATGGAAGAGTAGAAGCAACAGCATGAGGGAGTGTGCGAATACGATGAGTGCATAAATGAGTGCTAAGGTTGTTGTAAGTTGGCATCATTTGAAATTCCATAGAAAATTCAATTCAATTGCAATTCAATAGTTATAAAGTCATGTTTACAAACCCAAACAAATGGCTGGTTAAATTGCCTCTTCCAGTTGGCAAAAAGTAAAGAAACTATTTAAAAAAGTACAGAAAATGTTGATGGCTTAAACGTGACTGTTATCAATGGCAAATGCAAGCAGTAAAACAACCAAAAAAAAATCAAATAACATTTGATGATTAGTTTGAAAAGCACAAAGACACGAAACCAGCCAACAGCCAAAACAACCAATATCTTTTACAACAAAACAACAATTGAAATAAGAGTCAGTCAGGAAAGGCAGAAAGTTAGACAGTGAGTTAGACTGACCTAACAGTTCCACTAACCACCTACCCATCAAACAATGAAATCAAACAAGCAGTCATACAAAGTATAAAATCGTAGATTTATGCCCAATAGAAATACAAACGCCAAATGTTTAAAGAACTAAGGCTAGTAAAAGACATTAAGTCTCCTACACATCAAAAGCTTTACAAACTTTTCCTGTGAACTGTGAATGTCCCTAATATTTGCTAATATTTACTGCTTATAATGTAAAGAAAATAACTACTGTTAGCTAAAATGTATTGGTAGTAATTTCTTTATATCTCTGTTCAAAATACCAGTGTAATAACTATTTCAATTTTCAATGAAATTAATATGGGAAATGTGGAGAAGAAAACAAAAAATCGAAATTGCAAAGCACAACTTCGAGTGCTGGTAATAAAAAATAAGTTCAGTAAACTTTTATTTTCAGTTTTGATTACTTGTTAACAAAGAAATTTTAACAAATTATTACGTGTCTAAGAAAACACAAAATTATCATACCCAGCATATAAAGCTACATACATATGTACATATGTATATAAATTATAAATTTTTTATATGGAAACAAAAAGAAAATTCTGTTGAATATTTTAACATTTAATGGAAGTGTGATGATGATTATTGCTATTTAGCTGTTGAGGCTATTATTATTTATTATTTTATAATTTGTATGCTAATTTACACATGATTTAGGTACAATAAAAATTTGTCTAATAAAATAACAACTGAAATAAATTTCTGGCATGTCTTGGCCAGATTGAAATCTTACTACTCTTTCTCTTCTGCAGCACGAGATGTTGGTTTTGGAGAGCGTGCTGAACTAACATTATTTAATTTTTTTATAACTTCATTGAAATAATGGGTTTATCTTATTTGTTATATATTTTGTTTTTTAAATTTATTTACATATTTTATTATGACTTGTTTTGGTAAATTTTGAAACTTTCCAAATTGAATTTTATTTACACCTGAGAAAGATTTTGTTTGTCTTCAAATGCTAGTTTTTCAATAATTTCAAATCTAAATTTTCGATATAAGAAAACTGTATTGTTTTATTTATTTTCAAAGTTATTTTATTATCAAACGCGATCTCTTTTATGCAAATTTTAATTTTTTTTGAATTGTAATCTATTCATGCTGCAAACCAACAAGTTATCCCTAACACCATCACCATTGTCATTTTTTATTGCTTAGTAATTTGCCTTTTAGTATTATACATATGTAACTGAAAATGAATTACATTTTTCTTTTCATTCCAATGCAGCTTTTTGTTGTCACTGCTGCAAATTTCCCACGTATATCAAGTTGCCATTTATGACAACAATTGATGAGTTTTTGTTTTATGAATATGCAAGAGTAATTTATTGTTATAGCCTTAACCTTAGTTAATGCTAAAAGAAAAACTTGAACAAAATTTAAGACCAAAATTGAAAGTTTAGTTTTTTTTATGTGAAAAGAGAAAGCATTTTTGCGTTTTCAGTTGAAAAAGCTTTTAAATTAAACAGCTTTGTTAGTCAAAAAAGCTTATTATTTTTTTAATGTAAAAATATGACAGTTTTTAGGTTGAAAAAGCTTTTAAGGCAAAGTGCTTTTTTTGATCAAGAATTAGTTTTGGGTGAAAATGTTTTTTTTAGATAATTTTTCGTTAAAAAAACATCTTATTTATGTGAAAAAGCTTTTTAGGTGAAACAAATTTTAAGTTATATAGTTTTTAATGTGACAAAGCGATAATGAATACTTACTCAAGTTGTTTTTGGTAAAAAACTTTTTTGGCTCAAAAACCTTTTTAGTGAAAAATATTTTTATAGTTAAAAAGCTTTTTGGGGCCTTAATAGTTTTTAGTTCAAAAATATTTTTTACATGAACAAGCTTTTTAGGTGGAATAAGTGTTTAATTGAAAACACATTTTAAATTGAAACAGCTTTATTATATGAAAACGGACCTTTAGGTGAAAAAGCTTTGGAAAAATCTGAAGTAATAAAGCATTTTTAAAGAAAAAGCTTTTAGGCTTCTAAAATAATAAAAATCTTTTTTAACTAAATTTTTCAGTTTGAAATTAAAAATCGTATTATAAATTTTATAATATAAACCATTACCAATCTACCTACACTTCTAAATAATCATTCGAAGATCATTTAATCATTAGATCATTTTATCATTAGTTGCTGGGTTCCTTTTACTTTTTGCTGGGATACATTTCAATTTTTATTATATAAAATACAATTCATTATTCTGTAATTTAGTACAAAGATTACAGATAATTTTCCTTCTTCTTAATATGGGAAAGAAATCAATTTTTTGCCAAAAGGACACAGTTCATGTTATACTCCAGTAATGCTAGCAAAAGAAAAATGTTGGTCAGTTTAAAGGTGAGTTTGGAATGACAATGTCAACTATCGCCCATGTTCTGAAAAACGCAAAACGCTTAAAATTGGCGTTTTCAATTTGAATTCTTTGTTTTAAACTCTTTTATACGCCCATGTTCTGAAAAACGCAAAACGCTTAAAATTGGCGTTTTCAATTTGAATTCTTTGTTTTAAACTCTTTTATACGCCCATGTTCTGAAAAACGCAAAACGCTTAAAATTGCCGTTTTCAATTTGAATTTGTATTTGCAAACGCCAATTTTAAGCGTTTTGCGTTTTTCAGAACATGGGCGTATAAAAGAGTTTAAAACAAAGAAGAATTTGTCAGATAAAAGTGCAAGAAAATTTATGAAATTGTAGAAAACGCAAATTAAAATTACTGATTAAATTAATTACTGATCTACCTAAAAATACTTGTAAAATAATTTATTAAAATGAAGAAAAAAACCAATCACTAAATACATTTTAACGTAGAAGACCTGTCGCGAAGTACCGTCAGCAGTGATTTGTATAATCAATGTTGGCAATCGGAAGAAACGAAAGAAAACTGTAAGAACTAAAACCACAACACGATAAAATTCTCTAATACCATAGACAGACGACAGAGTTAATGCGCATTAAAATCTCACTAATTTGAATTAAGATTTTACCGTGAGAGACGACAGTTTCTGCATTTAGGTAACAGCTGTTTGTTTGTAAACAACTATTTAATTATGAAAACATTTGTTTGGCATTTGGTGAAAAATCAGTATTTATTTGAAAAAAAAAGCTGAAATTACTTTTGCTGAAACTGTTTCATAATGCAAAACTTATTCATGCACTAGCAACCATCAACCTGAACGTGTTGCTACATGTGGGGACCGCAGTGGGACACTCTGAAATAAGAGAAAGGCAATTGTAGAAATCTATTTTTATTATTTTAATTTTACAATTGTCTTCTTCTTCTTTTAGAATAGTAAACAATTTGATAACATATTATTGATTTTCGACGATGTTGCCATATTGAAATAGCTAAATGCAGTAGAAATTCAGTTTGTTTTGTGTATTTACGTCTAACTTAATGCGCATTAAGATAGGATAATTCACGAGTTAATTTGAATTAAGACTGTTAATGCAAATTAACTGTGTCGTCTGTCTACGCTATAAAAAGATACTCAAATATCACAATATGTCTGCAAGAATTGTAGCCTAAACAAGACAAGCATTGATGCAAATTTGTAAACTTGGAAATTTATTTTTAAAAAACTTAAGAAACACACAGTAGCTCCAAGCGAAACTCGGACAGCAAGATTTTTTTATATTTCTCTTATTTGTAGGATAACTTTAATAGATACATCTAAAGTTTATTCGTGGGATTAATAGTGAAACAAATACTTATTATAACAGGTAATTAACGAAAATTAAATTAGATGTTATAAATTTGGGTCAAAGCCAAACTCGTACACTTGTAGTAATATAATAAAAAGTGCCCAGTAGTAGTTCATAAGAAGACCTTTACTTTAATAACATTATCCAACTTGCTGTAGGCGTGTATTCCACAACTTTATGAAAAAATGGATTTTCCACTCTTTCTCTGCAGGACTTAATCTCTTTTCCAAAAAAGATATTTTATTTTTTTTTTCAATATATTCAATATAATGGAAAGCCACATGCGTTGCGAAGAGGTTATGAGGAGCAAAACATTAGAGCACTATCCAGAATGTAATATATTTTAAAATAAACGTAAGATTTTAATATTTATAAGTTCCATTATAAGTTGAAAACAAACTAAACAAACGAAATAACCTAAGCATACAAATTATAATTGTCATTATTCTGTCTTTTACTTTAGAGATTACAGTGAATTTTCTTAAAACACAACACGAAATGTTGTTTTTTATTTTCATTTTAAAAATGTTGTAATATTTCACTGTTCTCTAGATTTCTTTATTATTTTGTTTGTTTAATTTGTGCAATATTTTTCTAACTAAATAAATATAATTCAAAGTACATAACTAAACAAATACAGCCAACAACTTCAAATACTAAGAGACGCTCCCATTTCTACACAGTATTTGGTAAATTATATTTCTGTTTTTTTTTTTGTTTTGTTGAATTTTTTTTATGTCAAAACATGAGCATGAAAACAATTACAACATAAACAACTTTTTGACAAAAAATAAATAATAACAAACACACAAAAAAAAAAGTTTTGCAACAATTGAAAAGATTTTTCAGTTGTTTCTCTTTTGTAGCTATTTGGTTGGGGGAGCAGTAAACAGTTGCAAATCTATGATTTCAAATCTCACACACAAAAACTGGGATTTTGTTTTACTTTAACTGCTAGCGATTTATATGGTATAAAAAATAAATTTTATTTAGATATATATAAATTTGAAATTTATTTATTAAGAATGTTTTTACGAGGGCGGCACAGAAAGAGAATAGTTAGTTTTTCAAAAACAATTTTTATTTTTATACCCTCCACCACAATAAGTGGTGAATGAGGGTATATAAGTTTGTCATTCCGTGTGTAACACTAAGAAATACTCATCTGAAACCCAACAAAGTATACATATATATTACTGGCCCTTACGAAATTTTAAGTCGATTGAACCATGCCCGTCTGTGTGTAAAACTCTCTCACGTCCAAAAGAAACAACCAAAATCAACAATGTTTACAAAAAACCGCTTATAGTTCTCCTACGCAGTTTGGTATTGAAAATCAGCAAAATCGGTATAGTAGAACAAGAGTTATGGATCAAAATGTAAGACAACCTCCATAAAAATTTATATTTTTAAACATTTTTTTTGCTATATTTTTAAATATATTGCAGATAATACCATGCAATTGTGTATACGTTGTTTTTATGATAAAAGAAGAAAGTGTGAGGAAAATAGTAAGAATAGGTCCATGAATTCTCATAGCCCCCATACAAATATATATGTACATATACATATTCCATTAATATGGCTTAATGATAAATAAATGATTATAAAATGGGAATATCAATACAAAATTCAGCAGGAATAAGTTTCATGCAAAAACAAATCGCAAAACGATTTTTTTTAATTCGGTGAATACCCTTATAGGTAAATAAATTTTTGTACTAAATTTTATGTTGGTCGGCCCATAATTAAAATTGGTCATAGCTTTCATAAAAGGACCAAATCCGAAAAAGCCATTTATCTTTATATATACATATTGTATAAATATCGGTATCGACTCAAAACTTTGCACAGATCATTTACGTATACACAAAAATCATCCCACAAAATTTTGTGAATTTCGGCCTATTTTTAACCGTATCTCCATATAAAGCCCTCTTCCGAAAATCACTTTAAGACTCATAAATCTCTTATAAATAACGGTACCGATCCAAAATTTTAATGACATTACGAATTTTTAAGTTCTCTATTGTAAAAAATCGTGGATGCGTCTGTTGGAAAGCAAATGTAATGGCTTTAGCAGGCCAGAAAATGCATTACCTTTTGCTAGTGTCTCTTTGTATATTTCTATATGATTTTACAACGGAAAGCTAATGTAAAACATAACAAATATACAAAAATAAATAGTAGTGTACAATTGTTTTCAAATGAATTGTATATTTAACTTGAAGTAAAAACTTCGAATATTTTTTTTTTATTTTTTTTTTTATTTTTTTTTTATTTTTTTTTTATTTTTTTTTTATTTTTTTTTTTATTTTTTTTTTAATTTAAATTTTATAATTAGTACTCGCTAGAGGAAAAATTCTCAATTACAAAACACTTAACTTTTTTCTGTTTATACCGCGTTGTCTGTTCTAGGCTACGAAGTTTCCGAACCGCCCTCGCATTTTCATAAAAATGTACAATTTGTTTATTTAAAAATTGTCATTATACTCGTACATAGTATATCTATCTTCTGCTTATACATACATACTCGTATGTATGTATATTTGTTTTAGTTCTGCTGAAAATTCTCTATAAATAATATATTTAACAAAACATTACAATAAAATCGTATTGTAAAAAGAAAATATGTGTGTTGTGACACATTTAAAATAAATTTTATATAATTGACACAAAACAAGGTGTAGCAAGCACTGCTGGATTTAGCAAAACATTACAAATGTGAATTCAACACAAAACTATTGTTTTCACTAAACAATACGCAAATGGAGACATATGTATTATATTGTATTTTTTTATTTCTCGTTTTCAAATTTCTAATGAAAATTTGCAGTTTTCCTTAGATATTTTGTTAAAAAGTAACAATTGGTTTAGTGCAAATCCTGTTTAAGGAACTTAATGATTCAAGTTTCAAGGGACCTTAAACCACATAAATTTAAAATTAACTCGGCGTATATACAATGGTGGACATGATATTACCATATAAGGGTAGTTGTATTCTGGAAAGAAAAGCACGGAAATGCTTTAAAATAATTAAACAATAAGTGGAGTGGCGTGATCTTAGAGTGACATGTAACACGTTTGCAAAATAAAGGGATTTAAAAAATAACGAACGACAAAAAATGTTAGCTTAAATTGTTGATAGATACCAAGTGTGCTAACCTCGTGTCCACCACTGTAGGTTTTTGGGAGATTCAAGTCTAAATTTCCATTCACAAATTTTACGTTTAAACGTCATACATCTCCATTTTCGGACGATTTGTATATTTTAAATTCATTTTGTGCATTTGTCTGTTTCTCATCTTTAAAGTGATGATCATTCATACACAAATTTGGTGCATGTTACTGACGGTAATTCATAAACTGTATAAAATCTCGTGGTTGCCCCAAATGAACGTATGCACATAATTGTTTTCATACTAAAATAATTTTAAGGTTTTTCAATATCAAAATGTCTAAGGTCTTGATAAACATTTCTCTGAATTCTCATTAATTTCCTATGGATATTTTGGATATAATCATGATTTAAACAGAGACCTATAAACGGACATAGCTTATACAATTTATTAGCTATATCTCAGTAAAACACAGGGAGTGATAAACTTTTATATACCATAATTTATTACAAGATATGATGTAGGGCATACAAATATTTTTTTTTAACATTTGCGAATGTTGCAATAAGAAATTTGAAAATTTATTGTAATACAAATTTACATTTCACTACATTCTGTTTATTCTTTACACTAAATTACTCATTCCTATTGGTTTCTTTTCTGTTATTTTCTACGAAAATGCAATAAAATCATGTCATAATTTTTCACAATTTCTATTGCAATCTGTTGTTTCTAATTTTAATAACTAAATTAAAAAAAAAAAAAAAAACACTTGAATATAACAAAAACAAAACACATGACGAAATCTGTATAAACTATAGATATTGAAATGTAGAGAAAACAAATGAATTTTGAAAAGTATGTTATGTTAAGATATAAAAGATTTATTATGTGAATATTATTTTGTGTGTATTTTGCCTGAGCTTTCATTATACCCTGCACAACAATAGTGTGTTGATGTTTGTAACGCCAATTAATAATAATCCAACAACCACCTTAAAGTATACCGATCACTCTCTGAGTCAATTAAACGATGTCCGTCTGGCTGGCTGGCGGCCCATGTAAAGGTTGTGCGCAGAAATAGGGGTTTACCGGTCATATATGTTTGCCATACAAAAATTTTAATTTTAACAAATTTCACCACAAATCAATGGTAATTGAAGCCAAATCACATCTATAAATTTTGTGCAGATCGGTCCATAATTGATCATAGCTCCCATATCCCACTTCCTCTCTTAAAAATAATATTGAACAAAAATATGTTTTTTATACATATAAATCATTTGGTACAATTTTATGATGACCGGTTCATAATTAGTCGAAACTCCCATATAAGACCTTCTCCGTAATTCACCTTAACCTCCATATATCTCTTAAAAGTATTTATATCGAGATAAAGTTTAACACACATCATATTTATATGAAGAAGTTGTGTTATTAATAGACTGACGTTTAGTTTGCAACTGAACTGTTGTTTATTTATCATGATATCTGATCAATTTATATATGTACATACACATGTGTATGTACTTATAAGCTTACAGATTAATATGTACATTCTAAATACAACATCTCCCTCTTTCTACAAATATTAAATAATTCATTGAATAATATCTTAATATTATATCTTAAAATATCTTAAAATGTTATTTAATTCAATTAATAATATACTATACTAGCTGACCGCCCCGGCTTCGCTCGGTATTTACTATTGATTTGTATTTCATAGAATAAGATGTATTCACAACCTGCCTGCTCTTATTTATTTGCAAATTTGTACAGCATTCTTTAGGGGACTTTTTTTTCAAATGTTGAATTTTTTCAGGAAAAAAATCATAACTGGAGAATGGCTAGACCGATTTTGGATTTCAAAATCAACTAACCATCATCACTCCTCCCTGTACCTTCCCTAAAAATTTTATGGCAATCGGTCGAGCCGTTCTCGAGTTATGGAGTGACAATCAAAATGTACACTTATTTTTATATATATAGATGAGTCTACATCAGCGTGGTTACAAAGTACGTTTACGAATCCACTTTGAGTTCCTTCTAAGTACTGTGCCATCTTCCAAGCGTATCCAATAAGATCGTGGTGAAGGGTGTATGTTTTCAATAGTAGCTTTTATCCAAGTATTCAGCCCATGATTATACCATATATTATCCCCCTTTTTAAACGGCAATTTAGCTTTAGCATTTTTATCGTAGTTCATTTTCGAATATGTGTTTTTGTTTTTTATGTTTTGCATAATATTTGGAATACAATGTGGATGAAATTGGTTGATTTTGCATGGGAGAAGCGTTCGGGTTTTACGACTCATTAATAACTCTACAGGTGAAGCATCAATTTCTTTTAATGGTGTATTTCGATATTCTAACAGTGCAAGCCATAATTCTTGCTTACTTTCCAAAGTCTTTTTAATTAAGTTTTTCGCTATTCCTACAGCTTTTTCTGCAAAACCATTAGCCTGTGAATATCCGGGACTTGTTGTTATCAAATTGATATCATATATTTTACAAAACATTTTGAACTGTAATGAATTGAATGGCATATTGTCAGACACAATGTTTAGTGGTATGCCATGAATTGAAAAACACACTTTTAATTTATTAATACATTCGCTGGCGGTTTTGGTATTAAGTGGAATAATGTCCAAAAAACGAGAATAGTAATCTGATAATACTAAATAAGATTTTTTAGCATACTCACAAATATCTAAACCCACTTTGCTAAACGGTAATTTTGGCACTAAATGTGAAAGCATAGGTTCTTTTGAGTTAGATGCTCTATATTTCTGGCAAACATCGCAATGGATAATTATATTTTCTATAGATTCGTCTATTTTAGGCCAATAAACCAAACCACGAGCTCTTTTCTTAGTTTTTTCAATTCCAAGATGCGATGAATGCAGTTGGGCCAGCACATTTTTACGAAGGCTATGAGGTACTATAACACGATCGTTAAAGAAGATAACATCATTTTCAATTGTTAAGTCGTTCCTGTGTTTCCAATACACTTTAAGGTCATCCGGAATTTTACGTTTATCATTTGGCCAACCTTCCAATAAGAAATTCTTTAATTCTTTTAATGAATTATCTGTTTTTATTTCATTTCTAAATAATTGCAAACGTTCTGAAGATATGTTTATGGAGTGAACAAACTCTTGCAGGTCTTCAATTTCAGGAGTTTTATCACTTTCATCATAATAACGTGAAAGAAAATCAGCAATATATAAAAATTTTCCAGGAACATGAACTAAATTAATATTATATTTGATCAAGCTTAATTTTAACCGCTGTAGTCTTGCAGATGGTATTTTACAAAAACTCTTTTTCATAATCTCTACTAACGGTTTATGATCACTTTTAACTAAAATTTTCTTTCCATAAATATAGTAGTGAAACTTACGGCAAGCAAAAACTACCGCCAGTAATTCTTTTTCAACTTGTGCGTAGTTAACTTCAGCATCTGTAAGGCTTCTAGAAGCAAATGCTACAGGTTTTCCTTTTTGCATTAAACAGCAGCCAATTCCAAATTTGGAAGCATCTGTTTCAATTGTAATGTCTAATTTTTCGTCAAAATTTTGTAGCGTTGGTGCACTGGCTATTAACTGTTTTATTTGCTGCAAGCATTTTTCATGGGCTGATTGCCATTCATAAGTAATACCATTTTTTAAAAGTTCTCTTAAAGGTTGGGTTTTTTCTGCAAGATTTGGAATGTACTCTCTGATGTAGTTGACCATTCCTAATAATTTCTGTAAATCCTTTTTATCTTTTGGCTGAGAGATTTTTAATATCGCTTTAATTCGATCAGGATCACATTTTACACCTTCATACGAAATTATTTTGCCCAAATACTTTACCTCTTTTACTTTGTACTGTATTTTGTCCTTATTGAATTTAATATTCATTTTCCTTGCTCGATTTACTACTTGTTGTAACAGCTCGTCATGTTGATCTTCCGTATCAGCAGCGATTAATATGTCATCTATAAAAACAGTAACATTAGGAATGTTTGCAAAATTTCTTTCATTATATTTTTGGAATACTTCCGGACCTATTTTTATGCCATAAGGTAAACGTTTAAAACGGTAGCACCCGAATGTTGTGTTAAATGTGCAAATTTCACTTGCGGCCTTACTTAAAGCAATTTGCCAAAACCCTTCTTTTAGATCTAGAACCGTAAAAAACTTTTTTCCGGCCAGTTGTGCCGAAATTGACTCAAAAGACGGGATTGTGTAATTTTCCTGCAAAATATCAGAATTTACGTCTTGGGGATCAATACAAATTCTTAATTGGCCATTCTTTTTTTCGACTATTACCATATTTGATGCACGATCCACTGGGCCATCTACAGGTTCTATAATGTCTCTTTCAACCATTCGTTGTAGTTCTTCTTTTACTCGTGCAGATATTGATAGCGGAATTCTCCTTGCTGGCTTCACAATAGGTATAGCCTCCTTTTTTAGTTTTATGTCCAAATTTTTTACAAAACATCCCAAACCTTCAAACAGATCACGATTTTTGGCAACAAAATCCTCTTTTTCTGTTTGCGAAATGCTGTATACACGTTGTATCAAATTTAATTTTGAGCAAGCTGTCAAACCTAATAAAGCCTCATACTGTGTATCGATCACTACAAACTTTAATGTGGTTATTTCGTTTCTGCACATTACGACACATTCGCATGTTCCCACATATTTTAAATCTGAACCACTATAGCTTTGAGGTGGTGTTCCACCCTTCTGCAGATTTACATCTTTAATAAATTTTAAATACCTTAGTGGAAGAACATTAACGTCTGCACCAGTGTCAAGTTTAAATTTTATCAAACAGTTGTTTAAACGAATTTGTTCATACCATCTTTTTCGCTCATCCATAGTATGCGAAATCTGATGAAGAAAAATATTTTCTTCTAGAGGTTCTATTTCGGTTTCTCTGATTTCTCTTATCTTTGAGGCATAACACGCTACACTGAAATGATTAAAACGACCACAATTACTGCACTGTTTGCCAAATGCAGGGCATTTTTTGCGCTCGTGTTTGCCTTTACAAAATTTACATACTATTTGTCCAAAATTATTGTTGTTTTTATAATTTGTGTTTTTGTAATTCTGATTTCTTCTTTCACTACTTCCATTGCGTACGTTCAGTGCTTTTTCAGTAACCACATCAACTTGGTTACCTTTATGTTGTTGTTTTTGAATGTCATTTACTTGACTTTCCACTAATTCGAAGTTTCTTGCTATTGTTATTGTTTTTGTTAAATCCAATTTTTCTGTTTCTAATAATTTCTTTTGTAGTTTACTGTTATTTGTACCAATAACAATTTTATCTCTCAACATTCTGTCTTCATCTTTGTACTCACAGGGCTTAACCAACTTACGCAAATCCAAAAGAAATGAATCAAATGATTCCCCCTCCTCTTGTTTCCTTTTATTAAACTTAAACGTTTCATAAACCTCGTTCTTTTTCGGTGTACAATACCCTTCCACAGCTGCAACAACTGCATCATATTTCTTTTTGTCTTCAGCTGATAAACCTAAAGTGTTAAATATTTCAATTATTTCAGGACCACACAGATTTAGAAATATTCCAATCTGTTGCTGCTCTTTCTTGTTTTCTAATTCGGTTGCAATTGAAAAAATTTCATAATTTTGTTTGAAGACACGCCAATTTTCAGCTAAATTGCCATCTAACTTAAGGGGCTCTGGTTTATGTACATCAAAACTACTCATGGTTGTTGTCATCTCAATAGGATCTGCATACAATTCTCCCTCGGAATCTCTGTCTACTTTTATCTGGTCTTCTTGATCTTTAGTCTTACTTCTTGTAAACATTCCGTACCGACTGCGCCATGTGTTATTAATAGACTGACGTTTAGTTTGCAACTGAACTGTTGTTTATTTATCATGATATCTGATAAATTTATATATGTACATACACATGTGTATGTACTTATAAGCTTACAGATTAATATGTACATTCTAAATACAACAGAAGTCATAGCAATAAATTTTTGAATGATCGATTCATAAATAAACTAAAAAACTTTTTTATACATTTACTGGGTGTATGTTATTATATGGTCGGGCTTGACCGACTATACTTTCTTATTTGTTAAACTTTGTGTGTAAGTTTGTAACTTAAATCTTTACACAATTTGTTTTTTTGTATAACTGCTAAGATCAAGGCTGTGTCACTATAATTTTAAATAATTTTTATGAATGAATTTAACTCTTACTAATTGTTTGTTGCAACAACTACCGCTGCATTCAATCTGGCCAACATATTATCTTCAATACGCATCATACTTTCAGTTGTTTGTTTCAATACAAAAGTTTATGCACAAAAAAAAAAAAGCGGACAATTTAAAAAAAGGGGGGATGACACACAAATATCAGAACACATACAAAATCATTCTAAATTAAAACACACTGCAACTTGTATGTGATTTATCTATAAACAAAACACTCACGCGTATTTTTACTATAACTCGTAGAGATTGTTGATATAAATAACAGATGTCATACTGCAACAGTGCCTAACAAAATTTAACGTATAGCTATCTAATTTTTAAATAAAACTTTATCTTTTAAGGAGTGGCACAATAAAAAATGTAATTTATAGACAAGTACATATGTGTAAAAAAAGTCTTACATTACCAGATGTAAGAAAGGACCTGATTGAATCATGTAGAAACAGAGAAATGAATTTTGTGTCAAAAGTGAATTGTTTATCTAAACATCGAGTAATGTCATGAAAAGAAAAATGCTGGTCAGGTTTAAAAGAGATTTAAAGAAGGGATTTGTATGACAATGTCAACTATGTATGTAAGACTTCAGAACAAAGTGGTGAGAAATTAACCAAAAGTGCAAGAAAATGTAGAACATTTTTAGACAAAATCATACATTTTTCATTAAATTAAAAATCAATCACCTGTTTCTGACTACGCTGAAGACCAAAACATTACACCAAATACCGTCAGCAATGATTTGCATAAGAAACGGGAGAAAACTTAAAGAACTGAACGCCACACGATCTCAACTATAAACTTGTCAAAAATTGTCCTATTCAAATTCAATGTTAAAAAAAATAAAAAGAGAAAAAACTCCCGCGGAGTTTTTATTCATGATTGGGCTGAATATGTCTTCAGGGAATATATGCTGAAATGTGGAAATGTGTAAACTTAGAAATATATTTTATCACAATGGACCGTATTAATCTCTGGGTGATGGTGTGGGGACAACCTCACACCGGCCTTCTAACCTAACCTAACCTAGAAATATATTTAGAAAAACAAGAACTTAAGCCTCGTCTAGTAAGCTTTGTTATCCGGTAGCAAAGTATAAATAGATCGGTACTTCGGTTCTTGTTTCTTAATAATACCGTAGCCGAAACTCCAAATATTATTATTTCATGCATTACTTCATGCATTCTTCCACTTTTGGTATTATGATAATGCAGTTAATGTTGACATATTTAGCGTGATTTCTGTCATCCTTCACATCTATATTGCCTTCGCTTTTTAGCCATTCTTCCATTAACATCAATTTAGGGACAAACTACCGATTATCTGTTTTTCTGTTCTCATTGCTTTACATACGCTTATACAGGGTGGCGCAAAGTAATCCTCCTATCAGAAAAATGCTATAAATTTTGCGATTGGCCCCTAATGTCAGTTCTGCAATATTCCGCTTTCTGGAGCAGTGTTTATTAACGCGTATTTCGCATTTGTTTACTACACAAATGTCAAAACAGAACTGACATTAGGGGCGTCGCAAAATTTATAGCATTTTCTGATAGGAGGATTACTTTTGCGCCACCCTGTACCATGTCCACTATACTTTAAAGTTCCCAACTAACAATAATTATTATTTTAAGAATAATTATTATTTTTATTTTGTACTGTTAATTTTAAATCATTGATATTTCTTTTATTTCGGCTCCCAACCAACGTATTTCATTGATGTTTCGAGGTCTCATTCTTGACGCCCTAAAAGAGAACATAAAATGATGAATTTGAAAAATATGTACTCTTCTATATTTATTAAGGCCAAGTGGTCGTCTCTAAAGCCAATAATTCGAATATCATAAGACAAAATTAAATTAAAATGTTTTTAAAATTAAATTGGAAATTAAAAAACGCTAAATTGGCACCGCTGACTTTAACTCTTGGTTCATAGCGTCTGCCTAATGTTGGTGCTTACTGTTCCTTAATAAAACAATTATTTCTATTTAGATGTTGACACATGATTACTGCTCTGCGTTGTTGCTTTTTTATTATTGTTTGCTACATTTTATTTATTTTTTTATTACTAGAAATGCACATTAAAGAAATTTTTTTACTTGAACAAAAACAAAAAACAACAAATTAATTTAAAAAATTTTTTATTTTCTCGTATTCATTCATTGTTCTGATTTGAATATTTAATGCATTTATTATTATTTTTTTAATGTATTTTTCTACAACAAAAAAAAAAAAAAAAAAAAAACAACATTGGTGTCATCGTTGTTGTTCATTCGTTCTATAACAGTGCGTGGCATAAATTTATGTAGTAGATGAGTCGTGTTGTGTCGTGTCTGTCGGTCTGTCTGTCTGTTTGTTGTTCTGTTTGTTGTGTCTTTGAAACAGGAAATGCTTTAATTTTTTCTATTTAACCGACTTTGTTTTTAATTTAGCCGGTCCCGCCATATTAAATAATTTTATTTTAAGTTGTTATAAATGTTGTTTTTTAATGAAATAATAAATAAGCCAACAACAAAAACAGCATATGTTAATTGATTTTATTAGCTTTAAACAATACAAGAATAGCAGTCGCCTGAAACACCCCCAATTGAGGGTAATCAATGAAAAAACCCTGATTTAAATTGGTTAAAAACTATTTTTAAATTAAAATTATAGTACTGATTAAATAGTTAACATTTTTATTAAACCAAAGTTTAATAAAATAAATATTTTTGAAAAATTTCAAGATTTTTTTCGCTTTGGCAATTTATAAAAAAACGTTTATTTTATCAAGTGTTTTTTTTTCTTAATTGGCTGTGTACATAATATATAAAGAATATAATTTCGAATGACTTTCTTAACGAAACACGTTACCAAATAAGGTCCCCAGGTGTGTAAATAAAAATGAAAGAAAAATTCTTCAAAAATCTTGAAAATTTTAAAAAGCTTTTACTTTTTCCACAACAACATTTCCGGTTTTTAATAAATTTCAATCTTTTTTTGTCTGAAATTAACTTAAATAAATTTTCAATATAGTTTGAAAAAATTACATCTGTTTAATCATGAATATTCATGACTTTAATATTTATTTAATTTTTATTTTGTTTTGCAAAAAAAAAAAAAAAAAAAAAAACAAAACACTTCAAAGTCATTTACCCCTGTTAAAACAATTTAAAATTCACATAAATTTACAACAATCTTGTAAAGAAAACATCTCTGGCTGTAGCATTGTTTTTCGCTAATTAAATATTCCGAAAACTATAGTATTTTTTCTACATAAATTTATTTTTAATTATCAATTAATATTAAATTTATTTAACCATTATGTTGAGTATCATTTTAATAAAATGATAATATATTATATATGTACATAGTTTGTATCTTTAAGAAAATTATTACTTTCTTTTTGGTTTGTTTGTGGGATTTTTTAAATTTCTGCTTGTTTTTTTGATCCATAAATTATATTACATACGCAGTTTCACACAAGAGTGAATTTGGCAATTGTTGGCTTTTGTTTATATATTTATATGTGGGGTTTTAAAAACTTATTTCTAATAAAGTTAAATTTAATATAGAAATGGAAATGAAATATAAATAATGCAGTGAGATTCACAAGCTTTTCAAGTACACGCAGCAATCTAAGCATACAACATGAAATATACAAAAAAAGCACTTTGGTTTTTCCATTATAAAGAGTTTGTATAATAATTTTTAATTAAAAGAAATGAGGGGCCAAATTACCGCATTCGTGATCGAATGAGCTATCGTATCGGAAAATTATTTCGATATCGAAATTATGTTAAAATGTACTAAATTTCTTGCTCGTTATCGAATGCCATAATCTCAAATAAGAAAATTACGATCAATTTTACTCGATATCTAATGCGGTAATTTGACCCCAGTACAAAAGAAATAACCTAAGCATACAAATAATAATTGTTGTCTGAATTGATATTCAACATACATCTGGAGAAATATTTTCAAAACCATCAGAAAGTATAATAAAAATCTAATGGCATCGTTTAAAATAAAAAAAAAAAAAAAAACTAAACAAAAGCAAAAAGTTTTTCGACCGCAATCAGGAAATATGTTTCTACAGCCATCAGAAAGCTCTAGAAGAACCTAATGATTGAGAGAAAACCTGCAGTCTAAACTTTAGGCTGAAAAGGTGAAGATGCCTTTAGAACTCAACCAAATACTTCAATGCGAAATCGTATCAGCTTATTTTTTTTTTAATTCAAAAACAGCTGTCCAAAAATTTAATACGAATTTAATTGAAAACACAATTGTTTTTTTCACATTGCCATGGTTACAAATAGAATAGCTCTTATGGCAATTCGATTCTAAGGCTTTGCTAACACAAAAAAAATTGTGCGTATAATTTTGTCCAAAATTTTTCATGACTAAATTGCATAAATAAGGCTGGCTTTCGGTATATCAGCAAATAAAAATAAATTCGAATGTGTTTAATCTCACGATCATATTTTTAACGCCGAAACAAGATAGTACGCGACCAGAAAATGTCTGATGCAGTAATTGAATTGTTTTACAAAACACAAGTAAATATGATTAAACTTAGGCAGCTCTATTATCATGTCTGGTATTAGTAACAGCCACAGCTTGGTCACCCTCATTTTCGTAGAATTATCAGCAACAACCCGTGATCAAATTTTAGTTTTTTTTTACACTCTTATTTTAGCTTCCGTCGTAGGGCTTTATTTTGTGCAATTTTATCATTAAGCGTAGATTTTACCTTCAGTTACAGGTCTTTTTTAACTAAACTTTTAGCTTTAATCTTTCCTAGGTCTTCTAAGTCTTTTAATTCTTTATCTAATTTTGGCTTTCATCTAAGGTCGTAATGTTGTCCAATTTTCCATCAACAAACCCGATAATTTCAGATCTTCAGTGAGTATACAATGCTGAAGAGAGCTTCTTGAAATTTGCAATTCTTGTCCATAACTATCACAGAACTCACTGATTCTACATTTTGATATTTGATCGTCTAGTCACCTATTGATTAAATCTCACAAAGTTTTTCTATTACTCTCTCATAGAGCACGAAGTTAAATATATATACCCTACGTATTTTGTACGATATATTCGAACTGTGGCCTCTAAACTCTTATAATTTTTAAAATTTTGTCCAACAATGAAAATGCGTTAATCTCTCATGTCGTCCAACAGTTTATTATTAAATTTTTTGTTCGCAAAACAAGAGGTGCTGAATTTGAATCTTGTATGATTTTGCAAACCGATCAGATAAATATAATAAATAAGCTGATGATTAAGATGCAATTTGGAACAAAAAAAGCTTTTAGATCCCAAGCAAATACTTTAGGGTACAATTGAATAAGGTCTTGATTTTCTGTCGAATAGTCAAAATTTCCTAACAAACTTTTTGGTAAATTTGGAATTAGTTGTGTCAAAATCGTATGCTTATCTTATGATATTTCGTTGATTACGTGATTTTTTAAAAGAGTCTTCTTTTGCATTTCTAATTGAACATATCTGAGCTTTTAAATCATTTGAATCCTTTGTATGTTGCTGCAATATAACAGACGGAGTTTGAAATCGTAGACCGAAAGTTTTTAAAATCATAATAATTTTATGTACGCTTAGATTATTTCGTATATAATGTTAATATCAACGTAGGTCGAAAGAGTAGGCAGAGTGTAAACAATGTTCATAAAAATAACAATTAATTGTAGTTTGGTAAGATTTCTGAGTCGGCTTTACGATTTCTGTCACTCGGTGAGCATGTTATAAAACTGCAGGTGTTAATTATTACCTGGGTTCTACATTTGAAAGATGAAGTGGAAGTAAAATTTTCATTAAGTTTGTATTCTAATTTGAGTGAAAATGATTTGAAAAGTAAAATATACTGCCATGTCACAGATTTTAATTCCGTTCGGAAGTGGAATTAATTCCGTATTTTGCTTCTATAGAAAAATTAAAACCAACAGTTTTTTCGGAATGAAACCTAGAAATGGCTAAAATTACAATTTCACGTAGCAAATTAAAAGTGGTTTCATTCCGAAAAAAAAAAAATCCTTTTGCTTTTTCTATAGCAGCAAAAAAGGAACTTAATTCCACTTTCGAAGGGAATGAAATTCTGTGACATTGCTGATAATTTCCAGTTTGGTTCATCGTAGAATAAAAGTTTCACTCGTTTTCTAGAACGCCGTGAAATTGTCTTATGTGGAATTGAAAACGATTTCAGTTTCACCTTGTAGTGGAATATAGAACCTAATTAAATTAATTATTAAATTAAATTAGCAGCTAAATCAAATTTTATCAAATTCTTTCAGTATATTGATACAATCGAAATGAAATTACGTACAAATGTGTCTTTTAACTAGTTGTTGTTATACATACAGTAGCCCATGGTACAGATGTCACTGACATCATTTCAAATATTTTTTGGCTATTGCTATTGCTCTAAATTAGTCACTCTTAATTAAACACCATATTTGCATTACTAATCGGACCACAGTGCAGTTGGGTACAAGTGTAAATGTCACGTTGCTAATGACCAACCAAAAACAGTTTTAGCAAAACCACAGCAGACACCCAACTAATTAAATATACGCCAAACAAATGTTTAATTAATGATTAAATATAAAATCATTAATTAAAATTTATTTATAAAAACTAAACAAACATTCATTAACAACAAATACAGCAGACAGCATAAAACAACAACGTCAAGCAAAGCAGTAAACGTATTTGTTACAACTAATTTAAAGTTCATTCAACCTAAACTTCTCGTTTGTAATTGAAATTTAGACATTTTGAATGGTGCATAAATGCATCATGACATATTTAAAGATAACTGGTATTCAATTAAATAAAATTTTAAAATATGACACTGCTTTAGTCAGCCACCCCGAATATACTATACATACATAAAATAACAATATTATTATTGTATAAAAATAAAAGAAAAAACTTTGTTATTTTGAAAATAGAAAGAAAAACTTCAACAATTAACCAAAGCATTTATTTTCAATTCAACTCTTAGCCCATGTGTGAGAGTTTTTTGGCTGATGTTAAATGTAGACATGTTGGGATGCAGGGGTAGTACAGTACATGATTGTGTGGTTGATAAATGGCAGCTGGCGAAATTAGTTGGTCTTGCTCTGTTGTATTTAGCCTTGAAATCTCTATTACGATACTAACATTTCATGTTGTTGCTGCATTAACTAAAAAAGTCGGCATAACATTTAGTTTAATATGCATTTAACTTACAAACACTCCAACAAAATAGACAGACGGACGGACGGACTGATAGAACTCACTAGATGAATAGCTGCTGCTGGCATACCAAAGTGTCATCATTTGTACACATTTCCACTTAAGTGTAAAATAATTTCCACTTTTTTTTTTTACTAACTAAACAACACTTGGTGCCAATGCAAAGCAACAAACGCACTGTGCAAGAGTCTTAAATCATTTGGCAAATATTAAGACATTCCAAAGATTATTTTCCACTTCCACTGCTGCGCTACCTCCCTACTGCTTGCAAATATAAGTATTTTGCAAATATTTTTGTCTTCTGGTCTGGTATTTTTGCAACTCTTAGGAGAATTATATACTTCTTTTTATTTATTTAATAAATATTTTACCGTTAATGTGTTTATTTATGTCAATGTCTTTATTACTGTTTTAACATGTGTTTCTATTTGTTTTTTTTTTGGCTACTGTAAAAAGAAAATTTTCAGTTTTTTACATTCAATTATTTGCGGGGGAAAAAATAAAAAATTTTCATAGTTAGGGCGCGTTTTCACTATGTCAGTTTTGTTGTCAAATTGTTGTCAAATTGTCCAAATTGTTGGCAATTTTATGAAAACGGGTTGTCATATGGCGTCATCTATGTTTGCAATGATGATTGCAAAAAATTAAATTTATTGATGACAACCCGTTTTCATACAATTGCCAACAATTTGGACAATTTGACAACAAAACTGACATAGTGAAAACGCGCCCTTAGAAAGAATAAGAAAAACTTTAGGCACGAAATCTAAGCATACAACTTTGAAGACGACGTAATTGTTTTAAGTTTATTACACTATACACAAAAAAATGTTAACGATTTCAGGGTTATTAAGCTTATTAATATGAAAACTAATAAAAAGTACCTTTATGTACCATTTTGTGGATATCCGCTCCTTACAAAGTACCATTGAAATAATGTACAAAATAACCTTTTGAAGAGCTTACTTTTCACAGCAAACTAACCCGGGACTACGAGAACCGACCTAAAGTAGCTTTATTAAAATAGAAATTGAACACATGACACTGAAAGCTGGAAACACTGTTAACAATTTGGTGGCTTTGCAATTGCAAAGCATGAGAATATCTTTGAGTAGACATAGCAATGCACAGCTAATCATTTCGTTTCTAAAATGTGTGTTTATTTTCACAAAGTCTATGCAAGGGTCCACCGTAGTTATAAAAACTCGAGTTTTGCAATGGTATTGGAAAACGTGGACTGAGTGTTAGTAGTATTTAAAAGCATAATAGTACTATGTATGCTTAGATTTTTTCGTTCTGAATATTAATTACTTGTACTTTAATTTTATTCTTGTTGCTGAAATATTGCAAACGGAGTTCGAGTGCGTAGACCGAGTACGAGAAGTGTTTAAAAGCATAATATTTGTATGCATGCTTAGATTATTTCTTTCTGAATTTTAATAAATTGAATTCTAATCCTATTTATGTTGCAGAAATATTACAGAATTAGTTCAATTAAGTAAACTGAGAGTTAGAAGTGTTTAAAATCATAATAATTCTATGTATGCTTAGATTTCTTTCATGTGAAGATCAAGGCATCTCTAACAAATCAGTAACTAAATAAAATAAATAAAAATTGTTTTATAAAAAACCTTAGAAATCTCAGAATACCAAAGGTCAGCGCTACAAATATAAAGTGAATTAAAATGAAGATTAATATACTACTCAAGAATGGAGACACCACAATATATATATATCCAGACGCAGGATTGCAAAGTTCGGAAATTGAAATAGACTAAATAAATACAAGGCAAATTTCTTCTATCGGTAGTTCGGAGGATATTTGAGTAAATTCTAGTTAATGTGAGCTCTACAATACTTAAAATTATTTAGAAAACTACAGAGTTAGGCAAGATATTGAATTACATTGGTTCTTATTTTGTATCATTAGGTTTTGTTATACAAAATAAATAAAATTGAACCAAAGTAATTACAGTGGGTGGCCAAACTATTAGTTACACTTATTAATTAAGATTCAACCGCTTTTAATACGCATATAAACTTATTTCTTGTACCAGATGTTTTCGTATTTTAATTCTGGTAATACTGTTAAATATTTTGTGCAGTGTCAACAATGATTGGTGACATTAGAGTGCAGTTGTAGATCATTATCTGTCATTCTGCTCTGTAGTGTGAAATATGCAATTTTGATTAAATTGATTAAAGTGTGGCATCACGATGAAGAACTAAAAGAAAATGTTCAAAAATGCATTCAGAGCATGCCAAAAAGGGTGCAAGCTGTAATTGATGCCAAAGAAGGTTCTACGAAATATTAAGATTTTTTTTTCAAAAAATTTTGTAATATTTCTTTTCCTCAAATATATATTTTCAAAACAAAAAAATCTATTTTGAATTGAATTAGAAACACTTAATTTAACTAAAAAACAAATAAAAGGATAAATTTCCACTATTTTAAAATGTTATACGACTTCAAAGTAAACAATTTTGCATGTGTAACTAATAATTTGGCCACCCACTGTAATTACTTTGGTTAAATTTTATTTATTTTGTATGCTTAGATTCTTTCGAGTAGTTTATTTATTTAACTTAAATTTAAAAAAATTCCCCTTCATTAGTTTTTCTTGATTGATTTAACTAGAGAATACAAAACCAAGTTCATTGACCTTTTCTTATACATACTGTTTTAATTTAGTAAATAGTTTATTTGCTGTAATCTGATAACAGCACCATCATTAGGATGTTGACAATGATCAAAAACATTTTTTGGAGCACATATTTGCTTTTCAACAAATTGCAAATAATTTTACGTTTCATCGTTGACTTCTTCTTTTTTCAACAACTGCATTTATGGAATTCATTAGTGTTTTATTTAATTTTTATAAAAATATTTCCAACCGTTAAACCATTGATTTCATATTTTTTTTTTTTTTTTTTTTTTGCTTTTTACTATTTTAGGTAAATTGCAGTGTGAAGACAAATAATCCACAACATAACTCAAAATAAAGAGCGTCACTCAATGAATGAATTTCTTTTGACATTATTACTAATGATTTTGTTTTCATATTGTTGTTTGTTTATCTTTGTCAAACATTACCATTTTGAATTTTAATTAAAAACAATTTTTTAAATTAATAGCTGTAAAACTGTGTAAACTCAGTTTTTAATTTCCGGTCTTGTTTGTACAATATTTACAAATTAATTTGCTTCGAATCATATTAAAATTTATATATCTTTTTTACTGTTTAATGATTTAATTTTTTTAAATTTCTTTCTTTTTAGGTGAGTTTCATTGTTGTCTTTGGTCATGATATAATTTAATTAATGTAAGTAACTAGTAAAAGGAATTGATTTCAAAATCGGCTTTAAATTCCAAAAAATATTCAATATTTGTATATTTAAACTTGAATTTGTAATGATTTTTAATATTTTTAGTTAATTAATAAACTTGCTTGGAGTTTTAAGCCTTTCTAAGGACAGAGTAATAATAGACAATAAACTCTTGAGTTGTACATAAAATCAGGGAAAATAGTTTGATCAAAAATTTGAGCAATGATTGGCTTAAAGAGTTTTATTTAGAGATGTTGGATGATGTCTTTCTTTATTTTAATTTGATTTGCTATTGATTATGATTTCTGTTTCTTATTATTTAATTGTTATAAACTCCTTTGACATTTGTATTGTTTACTAGAAACTAATTAATTATGATCGTCCCCTGGTGGCTATCAGTGGATACCAAAATTAGCTTTCGTTTAACACAGGCTACCGAACTATAATGCTGGAAAAGCAGCTAAAAATTTGCTTGCGTTGCAAAGGCACAACATGACAATGTCTTTGATGTGACGTAGCACTGAACAACTTCTTATTAACTTAGTCGACATTAGTTTGTTTATAGATAACTTAACCATTTTTGGGGGCTATTAGTGCCGACCAAATGTAGCTTTCATTCAACACAGGCTACTGAACTAGAATGCTCGAAAAGCAGCTAAAAATTTACTTGCGTTGCAAAGCCACAACATGACAATGTCTTTGATGTGACGTAGCACTGAATAACTTCTTATTAACTTAAGGTATGGTCACACTTGGCAAATATTTACTCAAAAAAGCGTAACCACTTGTTTTAGCATAAATTTGTTTGACGTTGTTTACTCTTACAAGAGTTTTGCAAGATTAAACAGCATCAAACAAATTAAAACTAAATATTTGTTGTGTCTTGTTCTAAAAAAAAAACGAAGTTTTTCTAAATAAATAAACGAATTCAAATATAGTTTATTTAGTGGTTACGTATTTTTCGGAAAATATTTGCCAAGTCTGACATGTCACAATGTGACAATATATTGCTGTAAAATTTCTAATTTCTGCTTCTGAAGGAAATACCCCACAATTCTTGAAATGATACTTTATAAAATGTGTATTTATTGTTGCAAAGCCTGTCTAAGGACCTATGGGAGTAGGAAATAGTAGGAAATTGAGTTTTGCAATAGCATTATCTGACAATATCTTTTAGTTGGCTTGGCATAAATGTATAACGATTAAAGATCCTATATTTTCAATAACACTGTAGTGTAGGACTTATATTCGATGAGTTCCAAACATGAAGATAACACATTTTGTTTATAAGCAATACATAACATTTCACTTTATTTCTAAAGCAAATATAACAAAGGAAATAATTTAAACTCTTTAAATCATATTATAAATAAAAGAAAACTATAAAAATCTCGCATGGATTGTCTAACGACACGGCGAAGTTTTTTAATTGCAATGGCATGACATGACAATGTCTTTGAGTTGTCTTTGAGCATAACGACTAGTAATGCCCGGGTTTCAATATCAATGTATCAATCAGTGGGTTTAGATTTAATACCGATAAAATATCTGCTGTGTATGTAGATAGATTGGAAATGTAGGTGACAGTTTTTTTTTTTTTGTTTATTTGTAATCATTAACATTGAATTAAGGAGAGTGTGTGGCAATGAAATTCTGATTGTTATAATTTAACCTAGAAACAGATTGTTGTTGTTGCTTCATAATTTATTAACTGCTACACTGGAAGTGTATAAGCCAGTATCTATGTATCTACGTAAAGCTTTTAATAAATAAAACAAGCCACATTTATAAAATATTTCAATATAATAATACTGGTCGGTTAAGTGCCATAAAGAAATACTAAAAGGCGAACAAACATGTACATCTAAAACATGAAAAATATTCTCACGCATATCTTGTCTAATACTCGTAGACTAAATGTTGAGTTGAGTTTTAGTGCTTGGATATATACTTACTTACAGCTACATATATACAATGAAACACCTGCTCAGTACTTACTTTACGCCGTTTTGTATTTCAGTTCTTTGTCTTTTAACTGGAAGTTGTTGCTGGTTTTAACCGTACGCTGGTTTTTAACAGTAAAAATACTACAAATTATTACATCATACATAGATACATAAAAAAACAAACAAACAAACTTCACCCAGCTGTTCTGGGCTGTGGTATTAGTTTTTTTTTTTAACACTGACCTTACATAGATTACAAAGATACAGTCTGGTAGCCAGTAAAGAATAATAATGTAAGTTACTTTACTTACTGGTTAAAATGAGTCAGCTCCCAAACTGGTTTCATGACTAGTTACTAGACTCTGACCGAAAATTTGGTTACGGTTTCGGATAAGGCCAAAAATTGGCCGAATACTAACATTTGGTTTGCAGCCATATTTTAAACGAATATCAAAACCGAAATTTTAATAAAGGAAAAAAACATAGACAATAGCATTTTTACCTGATACACGGTTTTAATATAATTAATAGAATACAAAAATTAAATTCTTAATTGTAAAGTATTTAAGAATACGGTAAAAATTGTTCTTTTTAAAAAATGTGCCGTTTCTAGTGTCGTTACTTTAGGTCAGACATGTGCAAACTGACACAAACGCATTTCAAATCAGTTTTACGAATTTTGCGACTGTGTTAAGTTGAACGGAGCAAGCAGAACAAAAGCAGAGAAAACAAAAGTAGTACACTGAGTAAAAAATTAAAATTAAAAAAATTAAAAATTAAAACTAAATCTTAAAAAAAAAATCAGGCATTGGGCATTATTTTTGCTATTTACAAACATAAAAATTTCTTTATATTCGTCCATGGCAATTAAAAATTTTTTTTTTAGTGTAGTGTTTTTTATTACAAATAATTTTGCTTGCAGAGCGATACGGTGTTTCTTTGTCAAATGCAGAATAGCAACTGACTTTGAATCGGTAAACAAGCAGCAAGCTTTCGGACATGTTGGTGTGAAAAAACGATCAAGCTACTATCGGTGTGAAAACACGATGACTCAAAAGAGTACTAGCTGCACATCTATGCTTTAGGTCAATATAAATATATCTCATAAAGGTGTTATGACACTTGCTATTTTTTGTATTGGATTTTTTTAGGATTGATTGAATGACACAACAAATGCGAGAAAGAACAAGAAATACAATAAAATAAAATGTAAACAAAACAAACAATATTGCCCACGTTTTGTTCCCACAAAAACCCGTCAAAAAAGCTAAAATCGCAACAAAAAAATTTAAAACCGCTACTTTCGAACAAAAACTAAAAAAATAGGCAACAGTGCTAACATTTAATCTCGAAATGTCAATTTTAAGTTAAAAATTTTTGTATTTTTTTTGACAGTCTTGGATTATTTATCGATAACACACGTATATTTGTTTACATTTCAATATTTTTTATGTTATACTCATACTTTTTACACTTAGTCAGTTTTCCTATGCAAATATATTTGTACTGTTCTCCAATATTGAAAAAATACAAAAAATAGCTTAGTAATTTATTGTAGAAAATAATAGAAAGTGATTATTAAATTAATTGATTTATTATATTAGTTATATTTGTTACTTTTATAATATTGCTACTTATTAATCCTAATTTAATTAGAATTTTGTTAGGACTCTTTAGAGGCAACTGACACCACGCTTCATTACTTGTGACGTGCAAAGTAAACAATTGTCTTATCCTTGCACTACAAGTAACCAAAAAATGGATAAATTTTATATTGAAGTCTAGAGGAAAAGGTTAGTTACCTTGTCCCTATCAAAACTAAAGGGTTTATTTTCTATAGAACTTAACAGTTTTTTTTTTTTTTTTGTCTGAATTATGAAATATTAAGAAACAACAGTATAATCGATGTTATTGTTGTGCTTTCGTTTAAAATTGCAAAGTATGACACACAATAATGAAATAGTAAACAGTTAATAGTCTTTAACTGGAATACGAGTGTTTATATTAAAAGAAAATTTCTCGATTTTTAACGAATAAAATGAAAAAGAATTTGCTATTGTTTGAAAATATCAATTGGGATCAAAATGTAATAAATTATTTGATTAAAACTGAATTGGTGAAAAATAGCTTTTTCTTCTTAGTTTTTGTTAGAAAAGTATTTTTTCGGATGTACTAAAGCTTTACAACCAGAACCAATACGTATCACTGAAGAACCTATCACAGAGCTAGTTCTGTGGCAGTAACTCGGGCGCTAGCATTACAGCAGAGTAAGGAATAAAGTACCACCAGCATTTGGTTGATCTACAACAGACCTTCATTATATGCCAATAATTTATATTCCCCTCTAGTCTTGGACAAATTGTGCAATAATTTGAACAAAATTTTACTGCAACTTGTCTTGTGCAATTGCGCTTTGCAATAAATATTTTTAGTTTCTTTTCTTTTAATTTTTTTTTATTAAAAAAACTAGTCTTTGTTTTAAATATTTTTTAAACGTACAGTGTAAAGCAAAACTGTCCGGATGTTTTGCTTTCAGGATGGTGCTTTTAGATGCGCTCATGCGGCCTATGCCAATAGTATTCTTTTCCATCAGACTGGTATCGGTTGACTTTCATTTCGTCGTTTTAAGTAACCCGTTTCCAGTCATCTACTGTCCAATTTTTGTGGGTTTTACAGAAATGAAGGCGTTTTTGCACATTTCTATCAGAAAGTTTTGCCTTTTCTTTTTCACACTGACTACGAAACCTACTATTTAATGCGCGTCTAACCGTCCAGGAACTGACATCCTTACCAATACTTGTTGCAAAATTTTTCGGGGTCTTGATGTCCTTATTATGTAGAAAACGTTCAATCTGCCGGGCATCACCATCAGAAAGCAGTCTTGGTCGACCCTTTTGGTTATTATTGCAAGCTACATTACGCTGTTTTTTTATATCATTTATATCATGCATTATATCATGGATTTAATTAAATTAAATTTTCCAGCAATTTTACGGCATGAATAATTATTTTGCACAAATTTGCCACATTGATTTCAATATCAGCTGGCATTTTTCTCATTTTTTATTTAAAAATCAAGTTAATCACTTCACAGGTCAAACAATAATGCACAAATAGAGCAATAAAATCTTGATAACGAGAAAAAAGCAGTTCGAATACCGATACAAAACATCCGGACAGTTTTGCATCCCACTGTATATGAAGCATTTTATTGCTGCAGAGAGTGAGTATATAACAACGTATTAGAAAGAAAAACACTCCCCATTGTTACTGTTTAGCCACCGATTTTGTTGTTTGATTGTAATCTCATCTCTGGCAAATGTTGGAAGCAATTTTGTTTGCTGGTCACAGTTTAATTGTTGGCGTTGGTTAAAACTTTTTTTTTTTTGCTGTGTGTGTGTGTTTTTTTGACCATATTATTATACAATTGATTGCATTATTTGTTAAATATTTTACATACATGCGGGCTGGTTGGCAGAAGCGAGGGATATGACTTCCGTAATTAAATTGGCAATATATAGAAAATGCTAAATATTATTTAGTTTGCTAAAGTTTTGTTGTTTGAAAAAAAAAAAAAATAAATATAATAATTATAATGGTAATTTGTGAAAATTGTGTAATTTTTCAATTAATACATCGTTAACTTAATATGAAAAGGCCCCAACTCATCATTTTTCGAAAGTGAATAATTTGCTTAATACAAATATAACAATTCAAATCTTGCATATATGTAAGTTGTGTATCCTCTATCAGTTGTATATTTTGATTGCATAAAACTACATTTTAGAAGCATCTTTGCCATTTCGAACTTCAATAAACACCCCCTGTAAAAGTTTCAGTCGTCGCTGTCAAACGACGACTTCGACATTTTTGATGTGAGATTATACTTTGATTATTCAAAACCTTAATTGGTTGATCTAATTTGTAAGTTTGCTTTAAGGATTATTTTTTTTTAGAAATAAATGATTGTAAATTGGCTATTCTAAGTAGCTTTAAAGACTTACACAGTTGACTAATGTTTGATTTCAAACTTGTAATCTTAATTTTCACTGCGCCACAGATTTAGGCCTTTTCATTGGACTTATCAACATAATTGCATGATTTTAAATAGTGTCAGTCTCTGAAATATCTTGACTGCTACTAAGCTTCAGACACATCCTCAGCAACTAGTTTTCATTGACTATCACGAAGTTCAATTAGAAGAAAACGTTGATTAGATGCAATAAAGAAGCAAATGTATTTAAAAGTAATTAAAAAAAATATATTCAAGGAGATTTGCCTCCTTTTTAACGATTAATTTAGCCAATGTATGTTTAGTTTCAGACTCACAGCTTTTATAGCACAGCAATCTAATTTTAACAAAAAAAAAAAATCATTGTTCTAATTCATTATTTTTCTAATAAAAATGCACAAAGAACTTTGTTTTTCAAAACAAAAACTTTGTCTGAAAATCATTGCTATTTGTATTGTATTGGAAAGATTAAGGTTTGGCAATTATGAATTAAAAATGACAGATCTTGATACAAAATTTTCTATTTAATTTTTGACATATGGTACCGTCCTCTTGATATCACATGATATTTATATCAATAATACGCCAACATCATCATACAATAGAGTAATACAATTATCGTTATCGCATTTCAAGACTTCTCAACAATTGCTCTTTCTGCGATTTTCGAGTGAAATTGAATTTATTTTAACAATTGTCAAAACTTCTACTGATATACCAACAAGTAAAATGTGAAGACTTGCATATTATTTTATTATGCCCCAAATTTTCATGTTGAGAAACCTTTTATTAAATGTTTTCTAGTTGAAATCATGTCTAAGCATGTGTCAATTTCATTGTAAGACACAGAGTGGATTTGTTTTATCATTTAACCCACATATACAGTAACTGCTTTTGTATGTACTTCTTGACATTCCGTCTAAAGGAAACACCATTTGCATTTTCAAAATTTGGGAAATATATACATTGACCTGAAATGGAGCTTTATTATCCAAAGCGAATTGAGTTGATCGGCAAACTGTTGAAGAGTTCATTGAAATCGAAAATTATAAAAAATAAAGGTTTATGATCATAGTTGAACAGCTTTCCACATCGCAACTGCAAATTGCTTGCCAAACCATTCCCTCTTTGCCAAATTAAAATATTTATTTATATTTTGGGTCAGCAATTAAACTTGAAATGAAATAAAAATAATTCACTACACATTCCAAACAAAACAATTGTCTCGAAAAATGTTCGTGGCAATATATGTAAACAAAAACAACTTTTTATAAACTTCCCTGAACTCGTATAACTCATTAACAATTTTTCTTTTGCCGCAAAACCCCAGAAAACGAACTAAAGTTTTCAAAATGAGTTTTAGCTGGAAATACAATAAATAAATCAATAATAAAAATGACCATGAATTTGTGTTATTGGATACATATGTGTGTACATATACATATGTATTTAGGTAACGATCGCTAGAGCGACCGATCGATTGACCGGCGTTTTGTGTCTCTAAACAAAAATTCTCTACAAAACCAGAGTCACGTGCCATTCATTAAGAAAAACACGTAAATTAACGAGTCGCGCATTTAGGAGTTCGAATGACGAACATACAACATGCTCATAGTTTAATAATGTACGACTACTTACATACATACATACGTACGAGTGAGTGTGCAGAAGAGCACAATGAATTGAAATGAAATATTTTCTTCATTCAATTTAATCACGATCAATAAGACAACAACAAAAATTTAAACGAAATTTTATATAGAGAAATATACAAACACGTATAGAAACATCGATCGATACACGTTAATACAAGTTACATAGCTCGCAACCCTGCAGTCGGTAAAAGTTAAACAGTCCAATAGCCGGGCCTTAAACAAGCCAGCTTGCCTGCCAAACAATTCAGCCATGTACGACTTTAAACTCATTTTTAAGCCATAAAAAAACTATTCTTTTTCTTGTAGTTATGCCAACCAACCAACAACATATTTATTCATTCATTTAAACATTGAACTTCAACGTACTTACGTTCTTGGCAATTGTTTGGTTTGTTTTTTGTTTGTTTGTAGCTGTCTATATTTCTGATCATAATGATGACAGACCATTAATTTAAAGGATACAATTACCAGGCAACCAATACGATCAGCAACAACTCAAAGCAATTGCAACAAAAGCAACATTGTTTGTATTTATGAGTTTAAAACTGATTCCAAGAGAGCTGCACACAGATAATCAATTTTCAATTCAATTCAATTTCTTCTTTTAAATAACTCTAGCCCTGAAAGAGAGGAAGGAAGACTGTGAGCAACCAACCAACCGTTTAACTTATTAGTATTTTGAGTTTGTCACCACCAGCCAAGATCGTTTTTATTTTTTATTTTATTTTATATTTATTTATATAATGATCAAGTCATGTACATCTGTGGTATTTATTGATTGTATCTAAGTACAATGCCGGTTGGTTGGTTGTCTTGTGAATTTTTAATACGATCATGAAAATTATTGATGATGACGACCACGATGACTTTCTTGTCATTATGTAAGTTTTTTTTGTGTTTTTTTTTTTTTTTTTGTTAAGTTGTCTTAAGGAGGAGAATGTTGTAATCGGTTTCTTTTGAATGCGAAAAAGTGTGTGTTTTTTATAGTTTTCTAGAGCTGCTGGTAATTAATGATACGAGGTTTATTTGATTAATTGAGGTAAACACATACATATGTAAAGGAAATGTTTCTTGTTAAGTTGTTTTCTATTGTTAAAGGGATTTTTAGTAAATCAGTGGTTGGCGGTCACACCCATGATTAGTTATTTTCTTTTGAACAACAGGATTGTCAAGGAAGTTCATAAGCACGATTAAATATAGAACGCAAATCACAAACAATAGCCGGTCAACTTACAACACCGAGAAAAATTGCATATCCCTTTTAATCTTTATGTCGACCACTGCTTTAAATGTGTTGTTGTGATATTTAAGTCAATATTTGACAATAAAATTGATTGAAGAACGTTAATGAAGTGTTTCTTATCAGTTCATTTTTGAGAGAATTAGAGTAAAAACAAAAATTAAGATTGTAATTATTGTTATTATTGACTAAATGTTTCTTTTGTATTTTTACAATGTTACCAGATTTTAATTAAAAACTCAAATTCCTGAAGAAGTTGGAAAGAATACCAACGAAATGTCGGATTTAATTGAAAATTAAATAAATAATCTTTTATTTACATTAAATTAATGACCTTGAAAGCCTGCATATAGGAAACTATATAAACTATTAATAGCAAACAAAAAAAAGGTCGATCAACACTTATACATATGAAAATTAATATTAATGAACTTAAGCCTAACTAAAAGAAAATATCAAAATTAAAATATTAACAGTTCAACTAAATACTAATTATTCAATATCGTATATTTTCAAAAATGACTACAGATTTCCAATCTAACCTCCAAACTATTAATAAAGGATTTTAGATAAACATTTAAACCAAGTCCTAAATTAAACTTAAGATAGTGAGAGAGAAATTGTAGCTCTTCTGATCATAACAGTTGTATAAGGAATGCAAATGTTGGTACAATTGTACTTTTTTTTAGCACTATTTGAGAATCAAAAGTACAATAGCACCCCAATGTCTAATTTAGCACTATTTAAAATATGGAGATTTGGCTGGCAGATATAGAAATTATTAAGTCTTTAAACAACAACAATGCCCTAACTTGCTATTTTTTCGAAATTTGTTTTTTTTTGCGATTCCAATGCATTTAACGCAAATACACCTCCTCATAAAAATTTATTGCAATAGTGTAAAAAATAACGCTTTTATAAGCAGTTGTACAAAAAAAGTTACATGTTGAATATTACAGTTTCTATTATGTTTTTACCTTCTCCTGTAAAGTTTCAAATATGCGAGTTAGGGCCTTTCTACATGAGACCATCGATATGTGCTTTTTGGTCGAAGATATCAGAAATTAAAAATTAACTAAATGAACAAATGTTTACTGATATCTCGAGAATTTCTAAAGAATTTCATTCCACATTCATCTGCAAGTGTGGAAAGGATATTTTCGTATCAAAGTATAAAAACAACCAAAGAGAGGAACATACTGTTTGTTTCGACTGTCTCCAATCTAATTCAAACAATGGATTTGCTGAAGTCATCTAATTCGTTTTGCTACAATTTACAAATGAGTAAGAAGCAAGGCGTATGTCATAAATAATACTTTTATATTCAGATCTCAACAACTTATAGTCTTTATGTACCTTTTGAAATTAAAACATTAATATTAATTGTTAAGTTTATCTATATACATATATGTAAGTACATACTTAGTACGAATGAATTTTAATGTGTTTTTTTTTTTTTGTTAATTGTGTAGTTTTTTACACACATATATGTACAAATGAATTGCTATGTACTTTGTAGTGCATTTTTAATAAAAAATATTGAAAACCGAATAAGAAAATAATTTAGCACAATTTGGCTGAAATAAGTACATTTTTTTTATTTAGTTTTTAATTTAGTACAATTTGTAAAATCTTATTTTGTATCCCTGAGCTGCTGTATATTTTATCAAAATATTGCAAGTCTTTTTGTGAACTTCATTAAAGGTTTTATTGATGGCATCGACAAAACTTATCTTCAAGTATGAGTGAAGTATTTTTACAATAATTGATAATATTTATATTCTTTTTATCAATAACTGGGCTAAATAAACAAAAATACAAACAATCCATAATTGTCATGAAAAGTATCATCATTGTTATTAATGATCATCACGAGGGGATTTAATCACATGGGTTTAGTAATGAAATTTCGCACATTTTGCGATACATTCATATTCCTACACGCTTACAATTGTTTATATTTAATTAATAATTTATTTGTTTTCATATACATTCATACATACATATATTTTGTTTATAAATATTGTTTTTTTATGGTATTTTAAGTAACTTACATTTGGGTTGTTTGCTTTATTATTATTTGGTGTGCGGTTATTTATTCAAGTGTAGCTGTTGTTTTTTATAATACAATATTTTTGTTTTCCAGTTTATTATTACTATTTTTTTTTCGTACATTTTCTGTTTACTCAAGGCATTTCCGTGACTTTAACATTAAATTGATTTTTTAGTTTTATAATTTTTTTTGCAATTATTTTAAGCCAATTTAATAAGTTTATTAAAAAGCAAATGTTGCCTATATAGACGGACACATTCAAGTCTACTTAAATATTTTACAACTAGTTTTTTTTTTGGGAAATTAGTTAAAATAAATTGTCAATCTTTTGTAGCGGTTTTGTATTTTATAATGGTTAAAATGAAATTAAAAACATTCTTTTATAATTATATTTACGAACAAATTAAAAAAAAAAAAAAACACTTGTAGATAAAAATAATATTTATAATTTATTTTAAGTCAACAAATTGTTTAGTAACGGTATTCGTAGAAATTTATTTCGGATTTAAAAATATAGGGTGTTTTTTAGATGTTCGAACTTTAAGTTGACAACACTTTTAGCGCGGCCATTTTGTCAGCTGTCAAGTAAATTATGTTTAATTTGGTTTGGCATTTCAACATAATTGGTTTTGTTGTTTATAACTGCTAAAATGAAATTAAAAACATCTATCTGTATGTTTGTGCTTAATGGAAGGCCAAACCTTTGGACCGATCTTCCTGAAATTTTCACAGCATGCTACTGTGACTCTGAAGGAATAATAGGCTATATGAAGTTTTGATTGGACAAACGGGAGAGGCACCGCACATATAACCCAAAAATTTAAATCACCTTATTTTGGGCATTTTTTGACTTTGATATTTGGTACATATGGTATTGGCATAATTAGGAATACGTACCAGGTGAAAAGTAGGTGGGACCACGCCCCTTCTTAGGAAAATTAAAAATTGTAATAAAGTCTTAACTACTGGACCGATCGTTATTAAATTTTCACAATAGGTTATTCTTACGAAATAATAAATTCTTGACTATATAAAGTTGTGAGTGGACAAAGAGACGGCCATAAACCCAAACGTACCAAATAAAAAGTGGGCAGAGCACGCCCCTTTGTTTGCGATATATTGTTAATCGATCTTAAGTTTTCACAGCGTGCAGCTTTGGCTCAGGAATACTTATTACATGATAATATTTTTGACCATGCACACTTCTGCACCTACTTTTTTACTACGTTTATTAATGGCTTTACCTCAAAGGGGGTAGCGAAGCACACCGGGTTCAGCTAGTTCTGCAAACAAATAAAAAAACACTTGCAGATAAAAATATTATTAAATAAATTATTTTAAGTCAATAAATTGTTTAATAGGGGTATTCATAGAATTTTATTTCGTAACTTGTAATACAATAATTTGAAAATAGAGGGTGTTTTTTTAGACGTATAGAACTTTAAGTTGACAATACTTTTTTTAGCACGGGCACAAGTGATTTATGCTTAGTTTGGTTTAGCATTTCAACAAATTGTGCATATCTATTTTAAAAATCATGGTTCTGTGTTTTTTTTTAAGAGGCATAGAACTTTGAAATGGAATAAAACCAAGATGAATTTTTTAAATTGACATGAAATTTACTTTATTCGAAAGATACTCTTCTGGCATTATTATTTAAATATGACTTCTGGCATATGACTGGCTCGGACGTAGTCTACTGAAGGTTCTATTTTCGATAACAACATTTGTGCTCGTAAATCGGCAATAACGCGGGGAACGTTGTCCTCCAAGTAGTCAATGGTTACGGGCTTTTCGGCGGAGGCTAGCGATTTTAAAGATAAATTACTTGACAGCTGACAAAATGGCCGCCAACTTAAAAAGTGTTGCCAACTTAAAGTTCCTCACGTTTTTACCACCTTATGCTTCATTATTATTTTTAATTAAATATTTTGCAATCGCCTGAATTGAGCTGTAATAACAGCTTTTGTGTAATAATTATACTATTATTTTTATTGATTATAATTGTTAATTAAAGAAACAATTCAAACTAAAACAACTGCATGTGTTAATAAAGTATTTTTTTTTGTCAAGTTTTTCAATTAAATCTTTAGCACGTTGGCTGTATAGAAATCAACAAGAATTTACAGCCATAAAATCTAATAAAATTTCAACCCACAGGCCTATAAAAATGCAAAACTTATTGCGTTGATAAATGTCATTAAGAAAAAAATGTTAAATGATCAACTTAATTAAGTCGAACAATAATTTTACATAATTTCAGATATTTAATACGTAAAAGAAAAACTGGTATGTTTTACATAAATTACTAAAATATCTTACAAATTGTTATTATAATTTAATTTATAAACAAGTCATTGAGTTTTGTAGATTTACCAGAATTCTTTAGTTGCTGCAACAGAAATTTGTAAACACAACCAAAAGTAACGATTTAAGTATGGAAAATGCTTTCGCATTTTATTTCAACTTGTTACTTTTAATATAAAACAACATTTTTATTAATAATAACTCAAAAAATACACAAAGAATGCATGTTTAGTGCCGCTACGGGTGTCCACGGCAATCTTTAGTTGTTCAATCTATCTACTTAAATCACCATTGTTGGAAAATAGAATTCGCATTGTTTCCACATTCGGCAAATTACTCTACACATGTCTGAGCTTGATATTTTTTACCCCATGCGTTTACTACCGAGGCCTGGAAAAACGTTGTAGGATTAACCCAGTGAAGACCAAATTGGTACTTTCTAGCATGACTTATAAATGATGGTGAAATTTTTTTAGACTTCAGAAAGTAATGCTGAGAGCCGCAGGCCAACATCAATTTCAGTTCAGTTGTTAAAATTCTCAATTAAGTTGGTGAAATTCTGTTAGACTGCAGAAAGTAGTGCTCAGAGCTGCTGGCTAAAATGTTTCAGCAGAGATCTTCCTTCATATTCTGAACCACCAATTTCAGTTCAGTTGTTTTCTGTGGAACTTGCTTCGGTTTCTTTTTGTCTTTTCCAGGTTTAAAGTTTAAAGAGTTTGTCTCGTAGATTTTAATTTTATTAATTAAATTAATGTAGCGCAAAGCAGAGTTTTATAAGAGACGGTCTATTATTAGAACTTGTATAATAAACTATCAAAATATAACTCTCGCGCTAGAGTCTAGTTAGAATTCTTATAGGAGTTCTTACTGGGAACTTATTGACAAATTGGCACATATCAGAACGTACTATTTGCCCACCTAACATCTATTGCAGAAGGTGTTTAGAAAAGATTCGGAGGAAGTGAAAATCAGAACAATTCTGTAACTGCCCCGATCTACAATAGCACTTCCATGATTTGTATTATCTCAAATATAAGTCACTGACGAAACATGTTTATCAGAATTACTCATTGGTTCTCACGGGCACCATTTACACCATTTGCAAAGTTCTCGCCAAAAATTACCACTTTCTAATTTTAATTATAAATTGTTGAAACAGGGTGCAAACTAAACCAGTAAGACATTGCAACCATTAAAATGTGGGAATAAAAAGGCTAAAGAATTCTTAATTACTAAGAAAACAAAACACAACCTCACATGGCATTAATTGAGTTAAAATCCTTTTTCAAAATCACTTAACAATTAAAAATGGTTTGCATTGCAAATCAAACGTCTAACAGAAACAGAGACCAGGGAACACAAAAGAGACCTTCTATGTAGTAAAGGCGACTGGCAGCTTAGCCGTACTATTTAACTAATGAATAGACGAGTGTGCGGTGTCATTATGAATGAAATGGTATTCCATACCATTGGATGGATGGATGGATGGATGAATAAATGACAAGCAGTCAGTATTCATAACATGCTCATGTGTTATTTATTCAATTTAATTGACAATGAAAAATGCCTTCAAGTAATTTAGATGACTTTAAACAAGGGTTGTTTAGCACAACAAAGTGAAGGAGTTTGGGTGGGGGGGTCGTTGTAAATGCTAGACCACAAGGTGAGCAGGACAAGTAATACCATTACAATTTGCCTTAAAAAGGGTGTGTTTTATTTAACTAACAAACTGACCATTGTAAAGGATTTCAAAACATTGTTAGAAGAGGGGAATGAGTTTGATTTATTTTAATGCCTTTTACCTAGCTAAGCCATTATGATTAGAGAAAATATATTTTTCAAATTGTCTATAAATATACAAGTGCTATAAAAACAATTAAATTTCAAATATTTAATGCTGCAACGTGTAATGCATTTTAAAATTTACAAAACACACTTTAATAGCTAAAGTCAGTAGACAATTTTAATTAAAAGAAAAAAAAAAAAAAAAAAAAACAAAACAAACAGAAATTAATTTTAAATAAAATTAAAAACTGTCGCCACATGACTTCCGTTAAAACATTTCACTTTTGTTTCTCTGTTAAAATAAAAACAGAAAATTTTTTTTTGTTTCAAATACAATTTCAACAACTGTTGAGAATTTTTAATTTTCTTTTATAGTTTAGAATTAATTACAAACATTTGGTATTAATTAAATATGTTACAGATCGAATATTTACTAACTAATTTCTAAAATATGGTTTGAAAAGGAAATGTTTAAAAATTGATTTATTATTTATAAATTGTAATGTAAAAGTGTAATATGGTTTTAGAATATAGAAATTTAATTTATAGGTTTTTTTAAACCTGTAGCAGAAAGCTAATTACACTTTAGTTGTGAGTTTTAAACAATTTTCGAATCAGCTTTTCATTACGGTTGGTAAAAAAAGCTGGGGGATTACTCTCTATTGTGATGTGAAAGCAAATTAGATGCGTAAGAGTATCAATTTGTAGGCTTATCGCATCGAATTTGCTTTCGCATCGCAATAGAGAGTAACCCCCCTGTTTTAAACCAGTGGCCGGTTCACAAAGCCACCAGGGGCAGGCTAATGAGATAAACACATCATGAATGGTAGCGAAATTTGTCCAAATATTCAAATTAAAAACAAATTGAAAAACGTCCATCAAAAACAGAACTAGAAATATTGTTTTATACAACATTACACTACGTTTACTTGTGTCTCTTTAACTTATCATTAATAAGTAAAATTTTAAAACTCAATGTAATTTGTTTTTTTTTTTGTACTATTTCTGTTAAAATTCACAAACAACAATGAACAACAAACCCAAATGCACACAAACATATGTATATAAATAAAACACAAATAATAGATAAAATATCAGCGCTAATTTTCGCATCTACTATGAACACTCCAACTTGTTTCTTGCATTAACAATTCTCGAAATAACCGTCAACCAGCTCGGCTCGGCAGCAAGCTGCCACTCTGTACAGACCCTTATACATTTTTTTATAAAGCATTACAGTTTTTCATAAATATATTTAGATGCTGTCAATTATTTTGATTAAGCCCTTATGACACTACATTTTTTGTTCATTGAATTGATAGGAAGAAACAGAAAATGCTAGAAAAATCAAACTAAACAAAACAAGCATTTTAGTTTTTTTTATTAAATGTTGTCAACTTTTTGTTTATGAGAAACATAAAAACAAAACGAACAAAAAAACGGTTAATCGCGAAATTTGCCCATAAACCGCTGATTCAGCAACACTTTTAATATTTCAAGCTTGAAATGTCAATTTTGAGTTGAACAATTTTACATTTTTTTGACATAACTTAATTTTTTATCGATAACTTTAGTAAAATGTTTGACAGTTTGCCATTTATCTTAATACTGCTGAACTCTTTGCACTTGGTAAATTTTCTATTACATTATATTTGTACTGTTTACCAAAACTTGAACAATGCATTAAAAATGTAGTGTCATAAGGCCTTTAGGGAGTCATACATATGTATGTCTTTGAAATGATAACTAATATGCCAAAGAATCCAGCTATTACTAAGCTACTTCCAAGTAATGTAGACAGATTGTAGTAGTACCCCTTAAAAAACTTGTTGATCTGCCAATGTTCGTACTTGGCCGCTGTGAGAGAGCGAATTTTGGGTTGTTCGGGTACCTACGAACTCTCATGCCTGAAAGAACTATCGAAGATGAAGCTTAAATACTTTTACTCAGAGAATCTGATGTCATCTGAGTATCTGGTTCGTTCAGTATGGAAAAAAATAGATTTTTGTTGAGGGAATTATTGTGTTTACCCCTTGATATCAGTTTTGGATGGACTGAAGTGATAACCACAATATCCAACTTTAAGTCCCAATTTAGACGACACAATTCTTTCACCAAAATTGATTACCTTTAAGACATCGGGGTGAAGTGAAGATAAGACGAGTGCACACTCGATTGTACTAGCAATTCTTGTACTCGTTACATACGAATGAGAGAGTAACACATATGTGTATACAAATGTGTGTCTACTCTCACTCTAATTTTTATTTAAGTTATTTAAGAAAAAATTTGTGCTGTGTAAAAATAAAGGAAATTTTAAGAGAATAATTGCATCAAATTTTTCTACAAAAATTGCGTCGTCTAAATTGGGACTTACTAATTACAATCTTAATGCTTTATTATCAACAAAGTACAAATAGCTCTTTCTACCTCTTTAAATTAAGACCAGCATATCACTAATTCTAAACAACTATTCTGCTGCAATTTAATTTTTGACAGGTAAAATGTAAAGACTACTTATGTCAAACGGTTTTGTAGTATTAGCCTTTACAAAGCTGATTAATCAGTATCAGTATCAAGTTTTTGTTTTGGGTATTTAAAATTTATATTTTCAGGTTTAAAGTTTCAAACATCCCCTTGACTTATACCCAACCATTTTTACTCTCACTTTTGCCAAGTCTAGTGTTACAAATTATTTGTAATACATTCCTGAAATTGTATTCTTTTGCTTCCCTTTTTAAAATTAATGAACATTTTTTTGCCTGGTATCTTTGGGGTTTCACTTTTATTGTGTTTTGTTTTTTGTTAACGTTTTGCAAATTTTAATTTAAATTTGTGTTTACCACATTTAGTCAACGCAGCGCAACTTCGCACTCAGGGGAATCTGCGAGGCAATTTGGCTTTTGGCCAAACATAGACAATAGAGGACAACAGCAGACCAACCCAGTTGGAATATGAATGCATACCAAAATAATTCTAGATATATTAAAGTTATTTTTTAAGTAGAGGCTTTTATTGAACATTGTCTACAGGTTAAAATGGAGCGCTTAAAGATGTTTGATTTGTTGTCAATTTGCTTGTGTACGCAGATTTTTTTCGTGTTTATCAACAGAAATTTAATGAATTACGATAGACACAAGTAAATATTTCTCATTTCATGTAATATCTTGCAGTGACAACTGGTAAAATTCGGTTGTCACAACGAAACTATTTTCACTGTGTAGGCACTTAAAGGCAAGATGAGGCCAATATTTTTTTTTTATTAGCCTATATTTATTTATTGAATCTTCATATATTGAAATGACAATAAGTAATTAAATCTTAATACTAAAAAGAAAATAATAAGCCCAGCCAGTGCTAGACAAAAATGTTTATGATTCTAAAAAAATTTCACATCAACTGATCCAGTCATCTGTTTTGCGCTTGAGTTAAAGCAAGGGTATCCCTCCTTCTCAACCGATTGTGTCCACTAAAGTTAAGGATGTCTCGTGCAAGTGGGTTTGGATGGTGTTCAAGTTTGCTGACGTACTTTGACGCATATTTTGTAAATTCGACTTTTACTAATGGCACGCCTAGATCTTTGTGGATTCGAGAATTTTTAATGAGGCCAATATAACAAACATTTAGTGACCTTAGTTAAAATAGAAATATCATTATAGTTTATGAAGACTACATCGTCTGATTGGCAACACATTCGAAAGTCTACTTCAGTGATGGGCATGAAAGTGAATTGTATTTATATTTCAGTTTGTTTCTTTCTCTGTTGTAATTTGACTAGTTAATGCTTGTGATTTTTGTCTCGTAAATATTTTAATAAGTTACATTCATAACCAAACTTATGTTGCCCTTGTAACAATAACTGATGATTCTTGTTTAAGAATTTTCCTACTGGGTTTGTATTGTTGTAGACAAATTTGGTGGTCTTTTATTACGTGGCTTGTTTCAATTTCGTTTTATTCTGGTAAATTTAACCATGCTGTTTGTCATTTTATATTGGAGAGCGTATACTCTGTTAGATTTTTATTGTTTGGAGTTTTGCTCTAGTCCTCGGGGAGCTTTAAAAAACTTAAAACTCGTGATCAAAATGCTGAAAAAGCAGGAATAATTTGTTCTTAGTCAAATAATAATCATGTTGCCTTTTTTTTAATATTTAAATATTTGTTAAAAAGTTTATTAAGACTAAAATAAGTTAAGGCAAAGTAACCACAACCCTTCATGTAAACTGTAAATAGCTGGTACAATAGAATCTAGCTAGCTCAGTTTAAGTTGTTCAATGATTAGTCACTATTGTAAGAGCGTATTGGCCCTACTAACCAATTAATTGGATTCCATTGAGAGCACATTGTGCTGCAGTTATAAACTGTAATATTTTTCAATCAATCAATCAGAAGTTGTCATGATGAAAATAAGGAAATAGTGTCTTACCTATTCTGCCAATATTTAACTCTCATGATTAAAATACCTATTGAAGATTAATGTATCATGTATTTACTCAAGCAAAAAATGTCGATTCAGGTACTTATTGTTTTTGATTTGTGGGAGCAATTTATGATATACCCAAGGGGGCAGCTTGAAGAGTTTACGGAATCCTACCTCAAGTAAGCCTTATATTTAATTATCAACAAAACACAGAAATTTGGACCAAAAAACTTTTAAACAATTGTTCTTTTGTAATTGGTTTTTTTAATTGGTAGAATATAAAGCATTCTTTTAGGAGCATCATTTACATAAAAATGCAGCCTGCATTTCTGCTTAAACACTAACTTTGAAATATTATTTTTTTCTAAAATATTAAATTAAAAACAAAACCACTAGCGCTGTTTTGATAATACCGGAAAAGACAATAAATGCAATTTCAAATAGACAAAGTAATAAACCATAAAACAAATGTATGCACAACATAAAAAAAGATGTAAAGCTTCAAATCAAAATTCAAACAACAACTAGAAATCTACAAAACTAATTTGCAATATATCGAACAATAATAATAATCACAATATGCAGTCGTAGAAAATGAGAAACCATCAACATTATTATCAGCAAACGTCAACCAACAACTAACGTCGTCAACAACATTCATAATCAAAAAAAAAAAAAAAAAAAAAAAAATTTTTTTTGTCTAAAAACAGCTTCAAAATTATAGTGTTTAATTTGTAAATAAACGGGAAATTCAAGCAGATTATAATAATGCCACAAGATGCTACAACATCATGTTATTTGCCACCACCACTACCGCCACTAGCATCACCGGCATCATCACCAATTCAAACAGTTTAAATCTCCTCCAAACCAAAGATGAAAGAAAATGTTTACGGAAAACTTTGCCTTCATGCTGTAAACAGCAACAACTTTAGAAATACAAAAAAAAAAAAAAAACAAACCATGAATTTATTATTTAACATTCAACTTGCACTTGAATTTGAAGCGAAAATATGAAGAAACAAAAAAAAAAATAGAAACAAAAAATATCAATACCAACTCGAATTCACTTTTGATTTTTGCGCAGAGTATTTCTTGTTACTGTTATTAGTTGTTAACCCATAAAATGCAGAGAAATATTAAATTGAATGCTAGTTTGTTTTACAATGGTAAAAGTTTTTCAAAAATATATTTTTGTTTTGAAAAGTTTCACTGCTATTATCCGGTCCCGAAACTCATAGTACTGAGTAGGCGAAATAGAAGTAATCATCCGGGACATTGTGCTTACCCCGGAACTTGATTCGAAAATGTAATTATTAGATTTTGTAAGAGTTACCCCACATTATCAACCGAAAACATAATCACGATTTCAATAATCTACAAATTTTACACTGCACTATATCAGAATATTCCATAAAAACATTTGGAATAATGTCACTACAGTGAAAACATAAATGAATAGAAAACATTTGTACTAGAGGACAATAGGAATATTAGGAATAATTTTCACCTCTGTTGGGTACCATTCTAATACCGTAAGTTAAATTGTACCATACACCCAATACACACCAATAAAGTTGTGGTTTGTTTCCAAATTAACGGTGGAAAGACATTTTTTATAAGGATAAGAATTTTGGAGGTCGTAGAATTTAAGTTTCAAATCGCTCTAGGATAAACAGTGACATCGTTGTTCCTTCTTTGCCTTCCTTACTACAGCTTCGGCAAAAGTCGATTCATGCGACTTGCAACCTACGAGTTTATTGGCCAGTTATCACCGCCATAAATCTACATTTTCATACAACACCAGATTTTTATGTTTTCCAAGCGAATCTGATCCTTTTGTGACAAAGAGATGTACCTTCCTTGCCAGTATTATCCTGATGAGAGTTACCGATCAATGTCTCACTTGATTGTACTAGCAATTCGTGTTACTCTCTTATTTGTATTACATATGTGTGTATACTCTCAAATAAAAATACGAGAGATGTAAGCAATAAGAATTGCGCTATGTGAACACCAAAGAAATTTCAAAGAAAAAATGTTAACAGTGTTTTCAATAAAAATTGCTTCGTGTAAATTGGGATTTAACAACAATGGATAAATAATTTTTGTCCGTCACTGGCTGGACTAACTAAATAAAATTCATTAGATATAAGATATGAAATACTTATTGTTAGTTCGTTTTTAATGAAGATAATACTTTGTAACAAATAATTAATTTGAAATTGATTATTAAGCAAAACATCACAATTTTTTCAGATTGCCCCATTAACGCACACTAACCATTAAAGTTACTTTTATAGGTATAATTGCATTTATTGGTTGCAATTCTGTGGATGGTGTTCTTTTGTTACAAAAAGAATTGTGATACTTTTACTAAACTAGTTCTGTGATCTGAGAGCTTATAAATTGTAACAGATAGATTTCTCTATAGATTTTATAATTTATTGTAGCAGTTCTAAAGAAAAATTTAGATTTTCTTACACAAAAACATATTTCTTAACCAATCAGTTCAAGGGTTAATGAAATTAACAACAATTTGAAAACTACAGCAGTTATGAGTATCTGTGTTAGTGGTTTTTCATAAAAAAAATGTTTGCTAAAATTTCCTTTTATCGCTTTTAAATAATTTTACTTATATTGTTTGTTTTTTATTTATTTAACAACATTTTATGTTTTTCATATTTGCGGTTAATTTTTTAACGGAAGTTTGTAGGATTATGTAAATTTGCTATTTGTATTTAATATTTTTCTTGCATTTTCTTTAAGCTTTGTAAAATTTAGCTTAAGCCAGGGAGCTGGCTTAAGTTGCGGTTTTAACAAAAAGCAAAAACCAAATAATTAAATTAATTTACTTTTTAGCTACCGTATTTTAAAAATTAGTTTATAGTAGCTTGGTCTTAAGCGGTTTGAAGCAAGAGAGTAGTGGGGGAGTTGGTGTGAATTGCAAACTACAAGGGTGTGAAAATAAATTTTTTCTGTTCAACAATTTTTTAAAATAAAAACCTAAAATACATATGTATACCACAATTACAATAACACAAATATTTGAAATTTACAACTTTAACAGGTATTTCCAGTAAGATAAAGGGTGTCCCAACTAGAACGCATTTTTTAAATTTTCTGCCATTCGAAGTGTCATTGTTTGACATTTGAACAATTGTTATTGCTTGCTAGTAGAAGATACGAGGTTAGGAATGAACAAAGCATTCTCATTGTGAAATTGTTTTACCAAAATGGTGAAAGTTTTGCGCCTACAGTTCGCAAATTGCGATCAATTTGGGGTCACAATAATGCTCCAAAAAGAGTCAACTGTAAAGAGATTAATGGATAAATTTGCCGAAACTGGGTCTGTTTAGTGATGTAAAGACAACAACGCGCTTCGACCAGGTCGATCGACCGAAAATGTCGCAACTGTAAGTGATGATGTCGCTCAAACTACATCCACCTCAATTCGACACCGAGCTCAGCAAATTGGTGTCTCCAAATCCACTATGCAGCGAATTTAACGAAAGATTTGCATCTTCATGCATACAAAGTTCAATTGACTCAGGAACTGAAGCCAGCTGACCATGGACAGCGAAAGGAGTTCGTTAATTCGGTATTGGAGAGACAACATGAAAATGCTGATTTTGCCGATAAAATCATCTTCAGTGACGAGGCCCATTTCCATCTTGATGGCTTCGTCAATAGGCAGAATTGTCGTATTTGGGGTGAGGAAAATCCTCGAATGATTCACGAGAAGCAAATGCATCCTCATCGTGTCACTGTGTGGTGTGGTTTTTGGGCTGGAGGAATCATTGGACCTTTTTTTTATGAAAATGAGGCAGGTCAGGCGCAAACAGTCAATGGTGTTCAATAGCGTGAAATGATAACCAGTTTTTTCATGCCTAGAATTGAAGAAATTAATGTGGAGGGCATGTGGTTTCAACAAGACGGCGCCATATGTCATACAGCCAGAGAAACATACATAACCTCATTCTGTCTACTTTACGATATAATAAAGTTTCACGATTTTTTTTAAATATCTGTGTTTTATTTAAAATTTAAAAATTGCGTTCTAGTTGGGACACCCTTCATAAGTATGTACAAATAAATGGCAGCCACAGTGGTTACACAAAGATTTTAAAGCTTACAAAATGTAAAGATTCAGTCAGGGCTCATCCTTTTGTGGTCGACTGGACAGTGGATCGCACAACACACTACAGGGAAAATTCGTTCTTTAGCCGTACTGTCCGTATGTGGAACAAACTCCCAACAGAAGTATTCCCTGCCACTTTCAATATAGGAAAATTCAAGTCAAATGTTCACAAACACTACTCCCGCTATCCTCCCTCCCGTAACCTATTTTCCTAGTTCCAACACAATGCATTGCATAAGTAGGGGTCATCCCCTGAGTGCTGGTCCAAGAAAAAAAAAAAAAAAAAAGATTTGGTTAAAAAACAACGTTTTAGAATAATAAAAAACATCAGGCAAATGGAATACATATCGATAGTCTCACGTAGAAAGGCCCTAACTCGCAAATTTGAAATTTTACAGGAGAAGGTAAAAACATAATAGAAACTGTAATATTCAACATGTAACTTTTTTTGTACAACTGCTTATAAAAGCGTTATTTTTTACACTATTGCAATAAATTTTTGTGAGGAGGTGTATTTGCGTTAAATGCATTGGAATCGCAAAAAAACAAATTTCGAAAAAATAGCGAATTAGGGCCTTTCTACATGAGACCAACGATATATGGATTTACGTCTTTTTCGGCAAATATTTGCCAAGTGTGACTTTAGTCTCCCTATATTTTATTCTATATTTGAATTTAGTGATTACGATTTTATTATTCTTAAAGTTAAGGCTGAGTTCTCTCATTTTCCGCTATATTCTTTTTAACTTAGCTCAGTATTTTTAGAGAATTGTTTACTATCGGCACCACTGTTTTGTATTTAAACTAGTTTATTTAGTCTGTTTAATTATTTAAAATAACTCTTTTTTTTTTGCAAATGTATTCCAGTAAATTTACTGTTTAATTTTTCTCTTTTTTACCTACATTTTCTTCATACGGAATGTTTTGTTTACAAAGAAACTGTTGTTGCTTGCTGAAAACATGTTAATTATTTTTGTATTTATTTTCAGTTTAAAATTGAACGTGTTAAAAAACACATGTTTTCGAGGATGTTTAACAGACAGGAAATGAAGACGGTGTGCAAAATATTAAAAAAAAAACAAAGAAAAAATAACAATATAATAAATGTTGATATATGTTTTATTACCTGCACGGTTTATTTTTCAATAGTTTTATTTATGCATTTCTGTAATAAATGTTTAATGTTTTATTGCCAAGTTACAGGCTACATTTTTTGATATAGACGTGAACACCATTAATTTGTTATAAATTTTTATGTAATGTGAAAATTTAACATAAATTATGCAAATTTTAAATAAAATTGGTTTGGTTTTAGTTTCCTTTTTTATTATCTGTAGATTTCCTTACACATTTGCTTAGCGAATTCAACATAATTCATAAAATTAAAAAAAATTTAACAAAAATGCTTAATTAAATAGAAAGTTCATGTATTTTGTTCATGAATTATAAGTTGTGATTATTACTTTTACTTTGCGGTTTATTACAAAAAACAAGGACTTTTACCATTTGTGGACCATTTATTTTTGTTCTCCACTTTACTAGATCAGAGTTTAATAATTTCATTTAAAACTAAGAAATTGACTCTACTTTTTAAATATATACCCCCAATAATGATTAAAAAATCCGTGGCAGTTTTTTTTCCTTTTTATTATATTAACATTGAATTTGAATAGGAAAAATGGGAAAAGGGAAAAAACTCCCGCGGAATTTTTACACATGATTGGGCTGTATATTGCTCTTATTTGTAGGATAATTTTAATAGATACATCTAAAGTTTATTCGTAGGATTAATAGTACAACGAATACTTTATTTGAATCAAATAGCAAATTAACTTAAAACCATTGCAATAACAGTTAATTACGCATATGAAATTACATGTTATAAATTTGGGTCAAAGCAAACTCGTACGATTTTAATAATGCAATAAAAAATAAATGACAAGTAGTATTTCATCTCTATAGGCGTGTATTCCACGCTATAGCTCTCTGGTTTTTATGAAATGTGTTGTTTTTTTATGTTGGAATCGAGATAACTTCAGAAATCTTCGATGACGTTAATGTAGAGACTCTGCGATGGTGTCTCCATTACATGCGGATAGTTATACAACAACCATTACCACAGTCTAACTGACGTATTCAGTAAACATAAAGTAGGTTTGAAGTGTGCTTTTAGACAAAATTTTCATACAAAATTTTCTTAAAGTACATTTGACGTCTACTTTATTTTTTTCTGAATAAGACTGTTATTCCACGGGTCATGTCCTGGTAGAAATTGTAGTTGATTTTCAGATTCATCTTGCAATTCATCAATCTGCACCATCATCCCTTCAATAAAGTGTAGTGAACCATGTCCAGCTGCCGAAAAAGACCACAACCCATTACCGAATCTTCAGCATGCATTACTTTTTTCCTTTGGAAATCTTCTTCAGGAGTTATTTTAATATTATAATAATAAAAAAAAATCATTAGCTTTTATTGTTTTCAAATATTATTAACACCAATATCATACTAACTGTTTTAGATTTTTTCATATGAGCTTCATAATTAGCTTTCTGATACGCGTAAATTTTGTTTTGACTTTTATTATTAACTAAAAAAAAAAACTAATTTTTTTTAATTTTTGTTCAGAAGACTTATAACTTTATTGGTTGAGGATAAGAATACAAACTGAATTTCTTTTATAATTTATAATTACAAATAACTTAATCTAGACAATAATTATGTTGATTCAATATTATTAGTAATTTGGGTTAATTTGTTAAATATTAATATTCCAAGAATTGCGACCGAAAAATAATAAGTTTTGCTGACTTAGTTTGCAATTATTATATTGTTTAGTTTGCTATTATTATATTAATAAGTTTTGCTGACTAAGTTTGCAATTATTATATTGTTTAGTTTGCTATTATTATATTGTAGTTTTATTTAATTTTATATTTGTAATAAATTCATCAATAGGGTCAGTGTGTATGTATGTGTTTGGTCGTGTATATGTAACTCGTACGTACGGCTTTCCATCCCAAATATATATATATAGAAATCCGACTTATGTAGTCTCATTTAGGACCTTTTGTACCACCCTCTCTATAAAGTGGGACACGTACTATTCCATATTTGTCCAAATTCTTCGAGAGAATTTCATCCAAAAAGTTGCTTTTTTTAAAAATTCAAGTAATATGACTGTAATATGATATTAACAATGTTAAAAGATTTGGTTTTGGTCTGCGCTAGTTAAAATCGAATTTATCTCACACATATCTCATTTTAAAATATTTATTAAAATTTTAATAAGGCTTTTATTCAAATATGTATACCACGAAATTTTAAAGTAAGCTTCTTGTTAAATTTTGTTTAAAACTTTATTGGAATTAGTTTTGTACTAGTTATTGTTTTTAGTTAAATATAATGTAACACCAATATGAACTAACAAATTTGTAAAAAAATAAAAAAATTTAAATAATTTTTTTTTTTTAGTTTCTATAAATTTCGCTTTAAATATTCACGAATCAGTTTTGGAAGTACATTTTAATTAATTTCTAATCTAATTTTTAAAAATTTTTCTTTTAAGATTCTCTTTATTAGCACAATATCTTTATATTTTATGTGATAAAAGTTTTTCAATACAGAAATTTTACGAACAAATTGAATTCTAAAACTCATTCGTTTTCGATTTCCATTGCATGCCTGATTATCACAGTTTATTTTATGCAGTACATTTTTTGTTTTGAAAACTCCATAAAAAGAAAACTACAGCTTCTTTTGTCTAACGAACAACAAAAAAAAAAAACATTTATTGCAAAAACGTACATTTTAACACCAAATTGTGTTCACATAAGCGAACCCCAGGGCCTAGCTGGAACTTTTTATAATTTGTATGACTTTAAATTAAAAATCTTCAATTTCATTATCAATTTCTAAGTCGTTTCCAATATCATTTCCATCAGCCTCATTCTGAATTTCGTTTTCTATATCATTGGCAATTGCCTCTGCCAATCTGTCATAATTAGGGTGAGATTTTGAAACTGTTTCAAAGAATTTGTCTAATTTAGTACTCATTGTAACACTATTAACATTTGTTAACTGCCAACACAACAATAAAAAAAAAACTAATTTCTGAAACGTTCAAGCACATTGATTCTGCTTTTTATCGGTTTAATCTCTTTCTCTTTTGTTTTAATTTTATTTGCTGCATTTTCTACATAATAGGGCCTGGCTGAGCCCTGGTATTACAAACATGTTGAGAGTAATTAACACATTTTAAGTTTTTTTTAATTTTTTTGTACAAAACACCTTTATTGAGGAATTCATAAACAGTTAAGGGGCTCCGCCTCAGACATCTAAGTAAAAAACTATAAAATTGTTCAAAAATGCCTGGCCAGGCCCTGGTGTTCGCTTAAGGGTTAAACTAAAAAAAAATGCTCGTTTTTTCACTTATTTTATGCAGTCAATTTCTACTGTACCGATAGCTGTTGGTTGGTTTTTCGTTCTTCCTTTTTTCTACTTCTATTAATATTTTCTATTGAATTGTAAGTCCAATTTGGTAACGTCAAGTGTCAATTTAATACAACGAGAATTGGTTTTAAACCATTTTCATAATGACCACTTACAGCGAAAAATAGCAGAAATGCTTAATATTAAAACTTCCACAGTCCAAAAAATCATTGAGTGCTTCATCCATGAAAATCGGGTGCATAACAACGACAGAAAGGCATCAAATACAATTTTCAACAATCGTGATGAGCGACATATTTTAAGAAATATAAGGGCAAATCCAAGTCTATCAGCTTTACAACTGGCTTTTCTTGGTAAAAATGCTAATCAGCAGCTTCTTCTTTTTTCTTTTTATATGCTCGATGAAATTTAACGCAAAATAATAAGTGTACCACTTATTTTTGGTCTCTGTACAAAGTACTACATTGGTGTTTATTTATTTCGTTTGTACAAAAGAAAATTTAGACATATTTTATATCACTAGCAAGAAAATTGTGTGTACTTTTGCAAGCTATAAAAATATTTTAAAAAAATTTCAATAATTTAAAGGTTTTTGAAAAACAACATTTAAATAATTAAAAAAAATACTAATTTTGAGTTCATTTATTTCAATTACGAAAGAAAAGTTAGACATACATATTTTATATCAGTGTGTTTAACAAAAATTTAACATTATCATAAATTAAAAAAAAAATATACAGACTTTTGTGAATAATTTAAATTAATTATGCTTAAACTGCTTTCCAAACATTTTAATACCATTGGTAGTTGTTAAACTGTCTCATACACATTTAGAAACTTTAGAGTCTTATGAGAAGAAAAATGAGGATTAAGACTCTCAAAATAATTAAACCACTTATTTTCAGTCACTAGATTTTTATATACTTTTGAGATCATTTATTGCATGTGTACAAAATAAAAATTAGACATATTTATATATACGATAATGTATACAAAATTACTAAAATGTAATTATCAAAATCACATATCTATTTTGTAATTTCTCCCGCCATATTTTTCTTACTTTTCTTTTAAATCAAAAAAAAAAAAAAAAAAAAAAAAAAAAAAAAAAAAGTTAAAATGTTAATCTCATGTCCTGGCCTTAAAAGCATTTTTACTTTCTTATTATTATAAACTCTTATATAACCACAATCTCCACATGAAACTCATCATCATCAACTCATCATTTTCCTAATATTTATGCTCAAAGTTAACAAATATTAAATTACAGCCATAAACGACAACAGTTGTTTGTTTGTTATTTTTGGCTGCAAGGAAAATTTGTTTTCAATTTAAACTTGTAATCTTGTTATGTCTGCCTGTAGTTATAAATTATTGTGTTTTAAATAAAACTCATCTCACAACACAATAAAGAAAATATTTCTTAAAAATAAAAAATAAATTTTTTTTCTTTTGAGTTTTAAACATACGAATTTAAAATTTCATATGATTGCTTCCTCTTTGTTGTCGATTACTTATATGTCGGTCTGGCGAGGATGTTTGGACAACTTATTGACATTTATAAGACTTTTATTGTGGCAAAATAAATTTATTGTTTTTTTTTTTTTTGTTGTTTTAATTTGTTTTTGCTAAAATTATTTCCATTAAACCCGCAGGTGATTTTGGTTCTTGTTGAATTTAATATCTTGTGCTGTTATTTTTGTGCTTTATCTTGACTTACAGACTTATATGCTAAATTGTTTAACTAACTAAAATTAATAAATAAAAAGTGATCAAATAGATCAAAAATACCTTATATATTAAGTACTAATCTGTACACATATCGTATAGATATCTTATATTATCAAAAATATGTTTTTTTTTAATAAGGGGCAGAAAAAGTGCAACATTTTGTTTGCCCTTTACCTTACAAAATATATTCCACAATGTTTTTTGCAATATAAAACTAAAAAATTAAAAAACTGGTGTTAACTCAATTGTCTAAAGAGACGTCTATTTATAAATATAAATATTTTGTTTAATATAGTCAAAGTTTATTGTTTTATAACTGTAATAATAATATGTTCTAATATACTTTTTTTACTCTTCTATTTACAGGTAAATTTTTATTACACCAAACAAAAAACACGGAATGTTTATATGTATAAAATTAATGTGTAATGAAATATAGCTGATGTAAAAGGTATTAACTACAATTGTTGACTGCTCAAACAGGTATTTTCCAATAATACTAGTTGTATTATCTCAAAACTATAACAATTATATTAATAGTAATGATAAAGTTTAAACGATTTTTTTAACAAGTTTGATTACAGACTAGACATGTTTTAAACATTTAAAGATTTATTACTAAAGAAACCAATAATCATCATTATTTCATAATGTTTTCCTTACAACTTGCATATGATTTCTTGCAACAAGTTTGACAGATGTTTGCACTTATTTTTGCTTTACTTTCAAATATTGTTTGCTTTCTTTTGAAATCATAAATTTTTAAAATATTGGATTTAATTTATTGGATTTTGAAGAAGAAGCAAAAAAAAAAAAACGACCAATAAATGACTTTAACCACCAAGTGATAAGTGCGCCTTTTATTTTTGCTTAAGGTATTTTTTTAATACAATTTTACCCCTGGCCCACGATGTCGAACGATAACGTTCGCTTAGATAAGACTTAAGACACAAACTTTTTATCGTATCTATTTTTTACTCAATCAAGTTTGTTTATTCCACAATCAAGTTTGTGTCTTAAGTCTTATCTAAGCGAACGTTATCGTTCGACATCGTGGGCCAGGGGGTTAATTTTTTATTTTCAATATTTCGCTACGTCTTTATTGTAGCATCTTCAGGAAAAAAATTTTTATTTTATGAATTGAAAAAAAAATTTCCTATATAAAGAAATATTAATATGAATTATTATTTCAATTAATAATAAACAATTATTTGACGTTTATTATCAAAATACATAGGGGGGCTGCCAATGTTGGAATGGTACTTTGAATTTATGGTTTTACCCTTTTGCAGATAGTCAATCAATAAAATACCTTTGAAGTCCCAAAAAACCGTTGTCATAACCTTACCAGCCGATTGAATTGGTTTTGCCTTCTTTGGGGCAATTCCTCCAGCTCCAGTCCATTGCTTGGATTGTACTTTTGTTTCTGGAGTATGTGGTGGATCCATGTCTCATCAACAGTTATGAAACGATGCTTAAAATTCCTTTAATTTTTCTTAAAACGGTCCAAACAAGTTCTCATTCTTATGCGTTTTTGGTCGACTGTTAACAAATGCGGCACCCATCTTTCAGAAAGCATTTTCATATGTACTTCTTTATGCAAAATTAAATGGACTCGATCATTTGAGATGCCCATGATATTAGCTATTTCATGCACTTTTATTCGTTGATCATTTAATACCATATCAAGCACTTTGGCTACTAGTTCTGTTGCTGCTTTTGGACGTCCAATACCTCCCTCAATGCTTGTACGACCAACCCAATTTTTTACTGTTGCATATGAAGGAACACTTTCACCTAACACATTCATCATATCATTATGAATTTCTTGTCCCGATAAACTTTTTTTTATTTCTAAGTTTTCCATTGTAAAAAAAAATCGCGAATACGTCTTTTTTAAACACCTGTTTATATATGAAGCAGTTGCCAGATTAAAAAGAAATTTAACATGTGTTCAAAACACAGATGAAAGTTTCCAAAACACTTAACTTTTTTATGTTTATACCGCGCATTCTGTTCTAGTCTAAGAAGTTTCCTGACCGCCCTCGTATAATATTAATTTTGGTGAAAATGATCGTTGAAGTAGTTTTTTCAAATATTCTTAAATTAATGTTCAAAAATAACAATCACAGTTATATTTGTTTTCTTTTTTTTATATATATTTTTTATAAATATTGAGAGCAAATCAGAAGAACTTTTGGTAAAAAATCCGCGTTCTAATATTAAACGCAAAAAATAAGTGCGCCAGTTCATTTCATTTTAGTTTACTGCATTAAGCTTTAGTTTTGAGACCATTTATTTAAGATGCGCAAGAGATTAGTAAGACATATTTTATATGAGTATAAAAGCAACTGAGTAACGCTTTTCAGAAATATTTATTTATATTGTAAAAATATGCATTTCAAAACTCTGCTTGAATAATGAGCAAAATATAATATTATTTTGTGGTAAATATACCAAATGTTTGGTACATTTGTTTTATATAATAATAACTCCAAAGTCCATTTAAAAGAACAATAAACAATAAAAGATAATTAATTAATATTTTATTTTAAAAGCAAAAAGCAAATAAATTGCAAACATTTCCTCAAAATAGAACAGTTGACGTCATTGTAAAGTAATAAGTAAGACAATTAAAGATAAGATTAAGAATTCTTAATTGAAATAGCAAAAAGCTAAGAATTATTTATATTCTGTAAAATCCCATTATAATGAAACATAATTAAAGCTAATATTTTAAAGTTCCTATAGAAAATGTATGGCCCTGGATGCATGATGCATGAAAAGATTTCCTAAACAAAACAACAAATAAACATTATATTTTAACTGAAAACACGAGCATTTATTCATAATTTTTTTAATGTGAAAAACCTTTTTTTTTTTGAAAAGTTTAAGCGACTAATTATTTTAATATTTAACATTTAAACAAAACTGAAATAAATGACTTAAATAAAGCCACCTCTACTAGTGTTACTCGTACATTAAACTATATAATTAACTTTTTAAAAACGAAACGAAATCAGCAACAACAGAAAACCTTGACATTTTATTTTGAACTTTAAACTTTGTTTCGGGTTTTAATTTTATTGGGGAGAATGTTTATTTATAAAATTAAAATTTCAACTAATATACCAACAAAGTCATACAAAAGAGGGCTATTGAAGTTTAAATTCAAAACAATGTATAAAATGCTGAAGTTTTTAGTTATGGGTAGTGGGTTAATTAATGTAATTTAAAGGGAGTAATAATTAAATGGAAGTAAATGAATTAACTAAAAAGTTAAAAAAGTGAAAACTTAAACATTATTTAGACCTAGCGGAAAAAATGACTTCTAAGTAAGTGGAAAAATGTAGATAAGTATAATAAGAAAGTAGTGTTAAGTGACATAATTACCAATAAATACCATTATATGTAGTTTATAAATATTTTAGTTTTGCAACACAAAATTTTTTAAAATACAAATGACATTGTATGCCAAAAACTTTACACTGTCCGGGAAACATGTTTCTAAACAAATCTTGTACTTGGTTTATAAACAAACTTACAAAGCCGCGTTTTCACTTTGTTTTCATACAATTGCCAACAATTTGGACTATTTGACAACAAAAATGACATAGTGAAAACCAAGCAAAATAATTTAGACCTTAGATCCCTTATTTATTGTTCTTTATATATAAATAGAACAATACTATTTAGGTATAACTATTTTGCCAAATAATTCTACATATTTATTGTAATAAAAACTATTACCAATTAATTGTTTTTAAATCAAATAAATGGATAATAATTGTTAGGCCATATTTAAGAAACTTTTTTTTAATTATAGACCTGTTTACAAAGGATTTGTGTAAACAAAGTATCTGTAAAACATGTTGCTAAACAAATCAACAACATGTAAACAAATTCCTGTATAATCTGCTCATTGGCGAAACATTATAGATTCCGTGTATAATTTACTGTTTTATAATTATAAACTTTAGGTTAATGTAGTTTTAGTTTTGTTAGGCCATATTTAAGAAACTTTTTTTTAATTATAGACCTGTTTACAAAGGATTTGTGTAAACAAAGTATCTGTAAAACATGTTGCTAAACAAATCAACAACATGTAAACAAATTCCTGTATAATCTGCTCATTGGCGAAACATTATAGATTCCGTGTATAATTTACTGTTTTATAATTATAAACTTTAGGTTAATGTAGTTTTAGGAAACAAACAATTCTAAGTATTAATAATAAATTGTTTTGCTGAAATAAACTTTACTTCATGAATGTTGATTTAGAAACTTATACTATATTTACACTTAAATCTTGACATATTGTTGGATTTCATTTTCATAATAAAAACAGCTGATTGAAATAGAAAATAAATTATATTGTAAACTTTTAGTAACAAAAATGGAGAGACAACAACAAATTTTATTATATTTTACATCCAGATCTGAAAAAAACAATCGGAATTAACATTTTTGCGTAAAGAAAACAGCAGCATTTGTCAAACTTTTTCTGTAAATTAAGCACGCATGTAGCATTACAGTTTATATTAATATAATATTTTACATACCCCTTATTTATTACCCGTTTATTCTTTTCCACAAATGTTTATTTATTTATTTAGTATACGGTGTACTTTGCAGCAAATTTATTTTATATCCCACTGTTTATTATTTTTTTAAATTTATTTTTTTCTTGTTCAGTGCTGTATTTTTTAGTACTATTTTATAGTATGATATTCAGAGTTGTATTGCAAGATTTTGTCAGCTTTTGGCAAAATCTCGTGTCGAACTAGATTTTGTTTTGTATGGGAAATCTAGTAGAAATGAACAAGATTTCGCTCAAAATCCTTTAAGTACTAGATTTTGCGTAGGTGTAAATGTAGTATTAGTTAAAAATTTAACTGTCGTATTTTGATATTCCAAAATTGTGTTGAAGGTTTTCCAATCAATCCCACAGTTTAGCAATATAACAGTCTTCTGACAAGACTTTTACTTTGAAGTTCACATTACCAAAGCCTTAATTTTTAATAAGCTATGTTGTAATGATCATTTAAATAACAACAATATTTCTAATAACAATATCTTACATGCGTTTTTTCCTATAAAATTGTGATTTTTGTTAGCTTTGTTGAAACATGTGCCTGCACATGTTGTGCACATATTCGTTCCATCATTTAGCTAAGAGATGAGAAACCAAATGCAAGTTATGTCAACATCATCTGCCATTACATTTCGTGTTTTTTCTTCATTTACTGCAGCATTTCACTTTCAGATCTAGAGATTCATTTAACGCAAAACTAAAAAATTATTGGCGAGTTGTAATCAGCCAGCAGCAGTAACAACATCAAGTTGCATTTAATATGGTCACTTACTAAGCTATACAACAATAAAAATATCCTTTCCTCAATGGTTTTTTAACAAAAGTTACTGAAAATTATAAAAAAAATCAATACGGACGGGCTGGCTGGCGGATGGTGGCTGGTTCGCTAAGTTAACACACACTTAACAAACAGCTGAGCACATGTTTGTAAGTTATTTTTGTTTTTGAAATTTACTTTATTTTTGTGGAAACAACTAACAAACTTACAAGGCTTGGCAAAAGAAATTGTTTAGCAATACACGATTAAGAGCGTCTATGGAACAGGTTTAATTTGGAGACGCAAACAAACAAATGAAAAGAAAACAAACACGGTTTAGTAATAACAACAAAAATTGTATTTATTTTTGGCAAAAGTCCATAATTATGGCAAAAAAAAAAACATGAAAAGTCCAAAAAGAAGACAAGAAGCAGTCAGTTAAACAGACAGGATGGTGGACACAGATATTACTTGTTTATCAAATATAGAGAATTTCAAAAAATCAACAGTCAAGTTTGATAAACTGTATGTTATACACATGCATATATGTAAAAATATTAGGAAGGCCCATTTTGTAAGGAAACAAATAAAATAATTTATATTTTCCCAGCTATAACAAAGCAGTTTAGTTTATTTTAAGATTCTAAACATATTGGTATAATAACGTTAGCAACATGTTGCCAAATCATATAGCAACATTAACACAAATTAAAATTAAAACAAATGTTGACAACATGTTGCTAGATCTACTTCAATACTTTACAACTAAAAAATCCTAAAGCCTGTCAACATGTTGCAAACCATCAATACCTAGCAAACAGAGTTTTGTAAAGTCATAGTCAAAGTTGCCAAATTTTGATTTAACAGACAAAACACTCTACAGTAACTGGGTAACATGTTGCCAAACCAATCAACAACTTCTTTACAAATAAACTCCTGGAAAAGTTTCTCAGTTCCTCATATATGCTTTTTCGTTTTTATTAATATTCAGTAATATTAATTGTAGTTTGAGGCCTTACTAATATAAAGACTGTTTGAGTATGACTATCCGGCCTAGTGTTTTGATATATTATAAAAAAAAATTTAATGTTTCTGAGGGATTTAAATTCAATTTGTACATAATTTTTCCACATTTCATAGTTATTTTTGCTTAATTTTTACATTTTTTATTTTAACATCCAACGTTTGTCAATTTTGTCTTTTGTTGCAAGAATGTTAAACGTTTTTCAAGACACCATATGGAGTTAGTAGCAGTTTGTCAAGAAAAAAGCAAGCGGTAAAAGATGTATACTGGGCAACAAGTTGCTAAAATTATTGCAACTACAAACCGGTTTAAATACTTCTAAAAAGCCGCCTGTTTTGAAATCAAATACCAATTTTGTTAATTTATAATTTGTAAGTGTATAATAAAAGCATACTGTCACATGTGGCTTATCAATCGATAATATTTTGACATCAACATGTTGTTAGTTTGTCATATAAGGAACATGTTCAAATTAAAAGATTTTAATCAATTTGGGAAATAAGAAATTTTATGCGAGAATTTATGAATGTATTATTAATATTTGGTTTACAGTTTAGTAGGATACAAAAATGTAAGCAACATAATACCGAAATTAGTTTTATATTCATGCTAATAACAAAACGTCATATGCTAGACTTTGCTTGATCAGTGTTTGAGAGACATGTTGCTAAATAATTAGTTTTTTTTTATAAACAAAGTTCTATAAAATCTGAGGAATAAAATTTATTTTAAAATCCTTACATACATTTTTTTGTTATATTCAAATTGAATAAAATACTGTTCATAACGTCTGCAACATGTTGCAGAAGAATATTTTTGTATTTTGCCTTTGACACAAATTAACATAAAAGTAAAGTGAAAAGTTGTAAACATAAAAATCTAGAATTATGTATTAAGTTTGAAAAAATTTTATAAAACATATTATCAACATGCCAAAATATTTTACACTATGTGTTTCTAAACAAATTAAGAACCGTTTTGTTTACAAATACTGACGGATTTCGGGTCTTAACTTCGGAAACAATTTTTATCAACATGTTGCCAAAGAAAGCAGAATGTTTTTACTTAAGATTAGTTAAATAGATGATATTTACAAGTAGATCTTGGACAATAAACATTGCTGATGACGCCCTTGGCAGGGCAGAAAATGCATTTAAGTGTGCCATTTGTCTAGAAAAATATAGTTTTTATGGTGGTATTCTTCGAGTTATTAATTAAAAATGAACTCAAGCCTAATTAAAAATTTTCTCTAATATAATAAATATAAAAAAGTTCAACATAATATTCTCTAAAAGTTGTTAAATAATTATAAAAAGAGCCCCAAGATATAAAACTCTACGAAATCTACACAACATGTTGCTAAAAAAAGTATTAACTTTATATGTATGTATATACCTATTATATAAGGATAGCAACATGTTGCCAAGCACATCATCATATTTATTTTTGTAAGATCTTTAAAAGCTATTTTTTTCAACTCGAATAAAGAAAAAAATTTATAATCAACTTGTTTCCAAACAAAGCTGCGGTTAAGGATTTGTGTGAAAAATGTAATTAAATAATTGTAAATTATTTAATTACAATTTTACACTGTAATTGGTGCTGGGAATTTCGTGTAAAAAACCGTGTAAAAGAGACATTGATCGTATGTAAAATAGGTGATTGATTCCTTATCTCTAAAACCTATTAAAATTAGTGAAAAGAAGAACAACTTTTCAGGTTTATAATATTAAATCACATACACAATGTGTTTTACACAAGTATAATTATTAAAGAAAAAAGATGCACTCTAAGTTTCAAAGTAAAGTAAATAAAATTTCATTGCATGCACTAAAAGGGAATTTTTCTAATTCGGGACATTTACAATTGCTCTGTCCAGTAAATTTGCTTGCATCCATAAAAAGGGAATTCCCCTAAATTTGTGATATGCACATATTTCACAAAAATTAAAATTTAACCAAAAAAATTTAAGTCCAAAAGATTTTGAATCGTAAGAACTGCTTATACATATGCAAAATGTTGCTAAGAAAATTCATTGTTTACAAATAAAAGATATTAAAAGTTGTCAACATGTTGCTTTACATCGGCATCATACTGGTCTTAAGAATCTTTTTAGCCGAATTAATGGTAACATGTTGCCAAGTAAATTAGCAATAAAAATAAATTAGCAAAACTAAACCAATTCATAATTTATAATACAAATCAAAAAATTTAGCCAACATGTTGCCATATATATCATCAAAAAATGTTCAGCGAAGAAAACAACATATTTACGAACTCAGCCTCAAATTAAATTAGGTTTATAAGACAAACAGTTGTAAATAATAATAAAAACACGATGCTGAAATAAAGTTAATTTCATCAATACTTGATGTTGAAACCTAATTAAAAATTTAACTGTCAATAATACATTTTAGTTGTCAGCCATTTCAATTCTATTTTTTTAAGTTTAAGGTTGGTTAGCTTAAGGTTGAATGACATTCAGTAAATATGCTACAAATGATATTTGTTATGGGGAATTTTAAGCATCATAATTGTGTTAATTAAAGTCAGTGTAGACAAATAGTTAAAATGTTTTATTGTACCACTTTTGTTTTACTAGTTTTTTGTACATTTGCACAGAAATGATGTTTGTAAAAAACAGCAACGGTTTACAATCACTTAAGCACTCTGTCAAACTGCTTTTTTCAGCTTTTTTGTGTTAAATTTCTAGTCAACACTGTAATAGAGATTTGTTTTTTTATTTTATTAAGAAAAAAAACCGTTGTTTTATTGCCTGTTTTTTCAACTCCTGTTGCAACAATAGATCTTGAAATCGTTGAATAAAAAATATGAATGATCATCAGTAGCATGATTGTAAACATTTTCTTATTGATATGTGAAAAGTAAATACATAGTCTCGTATTTGTACAACAATAACTTGTCACATGCAAGCATATTTTACGATATGTTGACTATCGAATATCCCATTGAATTTGTGTTGTACGGGAGTATTATTGTTTGCCTCGTATTTATCCATATTTAAAGCGTTTCTGAACATGTTTTTTTTGTTCATTACTCTAGTATACACCATTTCCCAGATATACTGCTTAATAATAAATATAAGTAAATATACTTAACAAAAGTTTAAATTTATTTTTAGTAAAGTTACGAATTATAAAATTTATTTTCTGCTTTGCGGTGATTAAGTTTGTGACCCTGTAATTCTTGTATATTAACACTATTAATATTCAAATATTCTGCTTATATTTGTATGCTTAGGTTTTTTCGTTCTTGAATTGTATCACAAATCAATCCATTTTGCAAAAGTTACAAGCTTTAAAATAATTTAATTTTCAGGTTGGTTTACTTTGGCAACCTGTAACTTGCTGTGGATTGAAACAGCGAAGTTGCAAGTTGAATTTTTTGTAAGTTTAAGAAGGCCTTATCACTTTTTTTACGAGCACTAAATATTTTGCAGTTTCAGGGTTTTCAACTTTGGCAACCTGTAACTCGCACTGTATAGTAACAATGGTGTTGCAAGTTCAATTTTCTAAAAACATAAATCTTCCTTTATCATTTGCATATCCATTTATAAATGCTTTATAAGCATTTTTAATCTCAAGATTTCCAACTTTGACACTTTGTTACTCATCCTATAGTGGGAGAAGTTGGTGGCAAATACCATTTACTTAAGCTTAGGTCCTCCTCTATAATTTGCGTATATATACATTAACACTATCCAAAATCGTAACACAAATTTTTGCTGTTTTTAATAATTACGACCTTTACAAGCATTTTAACTGTGAATTTAGCCCATTTTGGCACCCTGTACTTCACCCTGTATTTTAACAATGTGGCTACTAGTTCTATATTCTGAAAACCTAAGTCCTGCTCTATCATTTACCTAAGCATACACATTATTAACCATCAAATATTCAGTGAAATCTTTAATTTGGCCAATAAAATAATTTGTATGCTTAGCTTTTTTCGTTATAAACTTTTAATATTTTTGGCTTCTTACTAGACTTTAATTACCTAAATATTATTATAAACTAATAGCAAAAGTTTCTCTAAACTTTTCTAATATCTCTGTTGTTTGCTTATGGTGTTTTCTTTTCTGAAATAAAATGTTACACCTTTATTATGTACATTTTTATAATGTTTACCCCACATTTTAAAGATGTCGTATTTTTAATGGTCAGAATAGAACATAAAATCACAACAGTGTAACACTTTTTTTCATGTACAGCTGTTTTTGTGTTTATTTTGTTAAAAAAGAAGAAGCAGATAGCTCCCTGGTAAGATCGCTTGAAAAAACACAATGAATATCTCTCAAAAAGACCAATGGCACCTTCCCGACTAATACGCAAATTCTTCTTAAACTATAAAAATTATATATATAAACCAGGGGCTTTCAAAATTTTTTTGGTTGTGTATTAGTGAGTACCAGAGAGTAATAAAATTGAGAGAATGCATTTATTTAAAGCCGCAGAAAAATGTTAGTATGTAATATACATATGTATGTTACCAAAAGCATTTTTGACCGCACAATATTTTTTGAGTGTCATCATCAGTTAACCTGAAAAAAATAACGTAGCTTCCGCTATACATGTGCACTTTTCAAAGTCACATCGACGACTGAATTGAAGAGCATAGAAATAGGTCTTGGTAGTGGTATGCACGATTGTGCTATGAAATGGAAGCCCCTGATATAAACATACATTACATATATAAGAAGTAGGAGATATTTTCCTATGAAATTTGACATACATCAACTTCGGGGTATTCATTAATTACGTTCTCTACAAAGCCTTTCACTCGCGGTTGTGGATTTATTTCCATAATCATATCAAATATTTCATCATCATCAGATGATGAAGATGAATCCAACAAGTTATTCAAAATTTTTTCAGCACATAAAAAGTAGTAATGTTTTCCATTTTGTATATTTTTTTTTTCTAAACACAAATACACATTCATAAACAAAACAAATGTCAGCTGTTTTATTGTGCGATTCTTCCCCTCTAAAAATACAGAATGTGAAAGGTGCACCATTTTTTAAATTTATAGTGTGACATTTATAGAAAAGAACACACTACACTTTATCAGTGTTGACATTTTTTCAGAAAAGAACACAAAAAAATTAAAAGAGGTGCGTAATGGGGGAAACGTGTAACATTTTTGCCAGAAAAGAAAACGCCATTAAATTAGCTCGTTCCATGTTTGGAAAAATAGTTTTTTTGTGTTTTAAAATTATATTCAAAATTTTAATTTGAATATATAAAATGCATTTAGTTTACTTAGTCCATGGTGTAATCGCCAGTGTCTAAATACTTATTGTTACAACTGTAAAATAATAAAAACAAGCCAACTTACTGCCAAGTAATTTTTGTTTGTCTTAGTGTTGTTTTTCTATATTTTTTGTTGGCAAAAATTCAATCAAAACAACAAAAAACGTAACATGTGCCGCTCTTTTATTATTGTCATTTTGTCATTTTCTTATTGTTGATGCCACGTCGCTGTCGTAAACGTTGACGGCGACTACAACAGCGAAATTTTATTTATTTTTTTTTATTGTGTGTGCCGTTTTTATTTATTTTCTTTTCTTTTGTGTCAGTTGCAAGTGGCAAGTTGTTTATAAATTTTTTTTGTTTCGTTTTTTATGTCGCATTGGCTGGTTATTAACCCAGTTTTCTAATAAAGTTTATAGTTTTCATTTGCTACATTTTGCTGCACATTGCATTGCACATACGTATTGCATTGTTTGTCAAGTTGTGCAGCCGAGTCCAGGTTTTTCTTGCTTTATTTGCACAATTATTATTGTTGCTGAAGAATGTGATTTTTTTTATTTTTTTTATTATGCATTATTTTCGCATTCAAGTGTAGATTCCAGTCTCTCTGCCTGTTTATTATAATGGGATTTGGTGTGGTCTAGTTGTCACATTGCCACGGGATAGATTTTATTGGATGTTGCTTGAATTTGTTTCTGTTTTAATTTCTTTTTTTTTCTCTTTCTCTTGCTCGTTCTCTTTCTTAAATAGGCATAAATATAATTCAATTAAAGAAAATGACAATAATAAGAACAACTCATTTTGAACAGAATATAGAACACAGAGTCATTATGACACAAGTAATTAAATGTCAAATTAAAAATTGCAATAAAAGTGTGACAAAATGTTTAATAATATTTGGTACATTTAAGTTCAATATAATTTAAACAGATGTGGCTTGTAATTAGAATATATGCCAGATAAATTAAAAAGTATAGCACTAGTTGCGCTGTGTAACCCCCAGAAACCAGTTACCTGTCTAGTTACATCTCAGTTTTATTAACTTTTTTTTGTTTTAATTTTTAATTATTTATTTTTTAAATATTTTAAAACAGTGTTGTTTAACAAACTTCAAAATTTTCACCTTGTTTTCATTTAATGAACGAATAAAATTTATAACCTCAAAATCACTCATAAATTATGCGTAATAAGCTGAAAAAATTTTTGTAAGAAACATACAAAATAAACCACATAAACAACAGTTTTAAATAAATACTTTGCATTGTATTGTATGTATGTACATATATTAACTGAAAGTTAACTTAAAAAGCAACATTGTGAATGCAATAAACAATTAAAATGAAAATACACTACAACTAAAACCCGACTTAAACACACATATAAATGTCTATAATCAATTAAATGAAAATAATGAAAGCGAAAAATTCATTTGCGTTTGTTTTTTATTTGAATTTTTAACAATAATTATGTATAAGAATGCACACTACATCAAGTTAAGTTTAGTTAAGTTTTACAAACCATTAGAGTGGTTCGCCTTCCATACAAAAAAAAAAAAAAAAAGATGTGTCAGTCACCCCCTAGTATTAAAGCTAATGTAAAAACAATTCTAGAAACATTTATTTTATTTTTTGCCACGCCTACAAATACCGCTCTTTTAGTATTTTGTTCACTGTGTCGCTATTTTTAGTTCGATCATAACATTTTGTATACCAGTGTTCATGTCTCTGTAATCATTTTTTACTACCACGCCAAATTCTAGTCATGACTTTTACCCCCTGGCTCACAATGTCGAACGATAACGTTCGCTTAGATAAGACTTAAGACATAAACTTTTTATCGTATCTATTTTTTTACTCAATCAAGTTTGTTTATTCCACAATCAGGTTTATGTCTTAAGTCTTATCCAAGCGAACGTTATCGTTCGACATCGTGGGCCAGGGGGTTAAAAATTCATTCAAAAATATTAGCATTATTGTAGCTATAAACCAAGTTTTTAAAAATCATGACTAGAATTTGACGTGGTAGTACAAAATAGCGACACAGTGAACAAAATACTAAAAGGGCGGTATTTGTAGGCGTGGCAAAAATATAAAAAAAAACAATTCTGGAATTGTATTTACACTATCTTTTTTTCGAACCACTCTACACACCATTTCAACTTCATAATATACATAATTACCAAAGCTTCAATGTTGATGTCAGAAAAATAACTTGTTAAAATAACAAATAATAAATAACAAGTGTTAAAAATTGTAACTTATTTTTAGTAATAAAAATTAATGATAAATGACTGCTTTAGTTGGTTTAATAATATATGTATATTTTTAACTACATATTTAATATATGTATAGACTTTAAAAAACTATGCATGAATTGTGAAAAACATTTCTAAACCACTTAACACTTTGTTGCTTTCATAAAAATTTATTTTAATTTATAAGAAATAGCTAATAAACTTTTGAATACTATTTTAACTACACTCAAACCTTGTTTTATGCGATTGATCCGTTCCAGAGAAATTCGCATAAAACGATACACTAGCTCCATACTAAAATTAATGATTCGTCCCTGAATTTTGAAAAAACGCATAAATTCAAAGTAAAGCATTAAAACTCAAACAAAATCGCATAAAAAAGTCAATAAAAAAGTAATTCATTTATTAAAAAAAAATAAACATCAATTCACTACGTACTTAACAAAGAAAAAAAATATTTACAATGAAGAAATAAATTATATGTATCTCATAATCTGAATCACTAATATGGCGTGTGCCGAGTTTCTGAATTGGCTCTATATCGCTTTCATCACTAGAGGAAACAAACATATCTATGTTGATTAAAAGGGATTTCCCCTAAGTTGAAAACTAGAATGATATTTACACTAAGGTTGACGACAGTGTAAACGCTAGAAGCTTTGCTATGCTAAAAGCGTGAACCACTTTTGCTGAACAATCTTTGACGTGTCAGAGTAAGCGCTAATTAATGTGTGTATTGTGTGCAGCGTTGTCAACTTGGTGCGCTTCGCACCATTTAAAAAACTGCAATTAAAATTTAGTAAAAATAAAGATTTCATCACATTTTCGAAAAAATTAAAAACGCACCGAAATAAACAAAAAAAAAAAAATGAAAATGGTACTCAAACAGGTGTATTTTATTATAGAAATATTTTTTCTCACACTGAAACAAAAAGTTGTGTTGAATTTGCTTTTTTTCGCACCAAATTTATAAAAGCACCAAAAATGGTGCGAAACGCACCAAGTTGACAACACTGCTCTTTAGTGTATTTATTTTTCAGTTGTTTATATTTTGTGTGTATTTTTTTGTTTTTACTCTGTCTCACTTCAACTTCGTTGCTGTAAATCATTTCATTATAAGTATGCAAACAAAATTCAAAATCGCACAAATTTGAATTCGCATAAAAAAAATCGCATAAAACGAGGTTTGAGTGTATTTGAGTTATATCTAAAATCAGCTGTAAAAAAGTTTATATTTTAAACGACTGTTATTATATTAATTACTATTGTAGGGTACTAAGCGCAATGATTAATATTACTTTTTCTGCTCTTTGAATTTGAAATGCGGAACATACTGTTATGAAATGTTTTGGGAATTTTGCACCAACTGTTTAAAGTCTCAAGTCAATTGCATGAAGTTTATACAATAATAAGAGAGTAAAATCCTAATGGCACCTAAAACAACCTACTGAAACTCTCTAAATTTCATATTATTTTTGTCAAACTTGAGCAGTTTAACATCAGCAGTCAACGGTATCAAAAAAAAAAAAAAAGCTATTAAATCTCCACCGCATCATATCAACCAACTGACATGTTAACAAAAGTATGAACGAATTTATTACAATTACTATTCTAAACCTCCATCTTCCACTCAAAAATCCTAGCGTATTTAATAACAGTCATAAACTGCGCAACACAACTACAACCTGCTGACATTTCAACAATATTATGAGCAAATGTATAACAATTCTTCTACACCTCAGTCTTTCCCTCAAAAACTGCTCAACTAAAAGTATAACCAAATTTTTAACAATTTACCAAACCTATACATTCCTCTCACAACTAGCGTGACACAAATGAAGGTGAGATAAGTCTTTGTGTATTTTCCTTAAGCCATAAACTTTCAAAAATTTGGTCACAAATGCCCGCCCAAATATTGCCATTGACCAGTTTGAAACCATTCGCGAATCTTACTTGAATTGAAACCTGTCATCAAGTCTGCTTCGGCCTAGTATAAGGGCATCGAAATTTGTTTTGGAACTCTAATGTAAAGGTCTTTCGCAAAGTGTTCGAGAAAACGCTTGTGTCCTAAGAGGTCGTTTGACTTGATGACACCCAAGCCCGGTAAATGTATGGCATATTTATATAGATCCATTCAATACAGATACAAACTGAACTTTAGTAGAGTCCAGTTCTAATATTGGCCTAAGACATTGGTGGTAAAACTTTAACATCTAAACAAGGCTGCATGTGCCAACTTGAAAGACCTTATCTAGCCTCTTTATTAGGAAATGCTGATGAAATTATAAACAGTGTTCATATCTAATCAACAATATAAATGACATGCCAGCATCTTACAGAGCATATGTCACACATGCCATTTAGCTAGACAATGAAGAACTATGAAAGGCAAATAGTTCTTTGTTCAAATATGATATCATTATTATGTATATGATATACATATTATATATTATTCAAATGGTACTACTTATAATTTTCTTAGTTTTATTTAGCAATGCCTCTAAATAATATGTCCTACATATTTGAAGAACACAGCACAACTTGGCAATGTCACAAGTAATTAATTGCAAGCTTTCAGCAAAATACTATAAGATTGTTTCCACATATTCAAACAAAAAGCCACTAAATATTGAATGTCACGATTGTCACTTAATGGTGGTCCGCCAAGTCTCAGATTTCAGTGTGGGAAGTGTTATTTTTAAGCGCTTTAACACACCAGCAGATCTATAGAGTTATATATATATTAAAGAAACGTATGGCGCTCTTCAGTTTTTTAAATTTTTTAGAAAACCATTTCATTTAATTTATGTTAATGTCCCGAAATTGTTTTATATACTGTGATTTTCTAAAGACACTTTAAATCAATCCTCTAGTGGCATTTTATGGTGAGAAACAGAGCCTGCTGCATTATTTTAAATAACGTTGTTTTCATTCAGTGACAGATATGACCAGAAGATCGAGCTATTCTGTACAATAATGAAGAAGCTACACAGAAAACAACTATGCCGAATCTTTGGTACCTTTGTTGTGAACCTGTTGATGAACAATATTTATAGACTAAGTTTTTTTGATGAAATTTTCAGAGGTTGTCTCGGATTTTTGCTCATATCTCCGTTATTTATGAACTGATTTTGCTGATTTTAAATAGCAAGCTAAGTTGAAGCATGTCTGACAGAATTATTGAAGATTTGGATCTCGAAGATATCTGGGGACTTCAGAAAATTAATTTCAACATCCATCCAGACAGACAGACGGACATGGCTTAATCGACTCCGCTATCTATAAGGATCCAGAATATATATACTTTATAGGGTCGGAAAATTATATTGTGGAAGTTTCACACGGAATGACAAACTTATATATACCTTCTCATGACCAAACTGAAGACCTCAATATGGCTTTTGAAGCCCCAAAACTGGACAACACAGCATGTTCATTTCGAGTTTTCGGTTAATTGTTTTAAGATCATAGCGTTTAGAGTTGTTTTACTCGGATGGTTGGGCATTTATTTCTTAACACTCAAGAATTTTTGAATAGTACATATAAGCAAGAACAGAATCTTAAACTTTTGCCACAGCTATTTGTCTAGTTGAGGCAGAGACAGAACAATACTAAATCACATATCAACACGACTACATCCGTGCCTCATATGAGTTCTGGAACGAGCACGTTCATTAACATATTGGGACGTGGGACATTGAGACCAACTGGTGATGAATATTATTCACGAAGCAATTTACTTTTTCCACTTTTAGGGGAAAATATCATGAAAGCGCTAATTGACAAGAAAGCAGGCAAGACGCCTTTTTTGAGTCTTTTAATTTTTATGTGCTATCAAGAAGATAAAGAGTATTAAAGTAACCAAATATTTGTCACTACAGCTGAAATTAAAAAAGGCCACAACTCTAAAATTCTATTATTAAAACTTCAATAGGGCTTTTATCTAATGAACAAATTGTGTACTTAGATTATTTCGCTCTAAAAATATTTATCAATCGAATGTAGGGCCACAATAACTATAGCATGAAATTTTAACAGATATTTCTTTTGTATAATTATTGTCTATTTATATTTACCACTTTTTTTGTATGCTTTGAATTTTTCGTATGTAATTTATAAAAATATATATAAACTAATTTTAAATTCTGTTCAAATATATCAAAGCTTAGACATATTTTAAACATTAAAAACTTATGTTTCCATTTTATACTTCTTCTTAAATAATTTTATTTCTCAAGAAACTGTTTATTATGCCTTAAGATTATCTATATAGTTTTTTGTTATTTAATTTAATAAATAAATTGATATAAATTTTTAATTGCAAAATTTAAAATGTTTTACCTTGTCGTTTAAATCTTGATTGTTATCAATTTTTATTATTTTAAATTTATTGAATTTTTGTTTATTATTTTCTTTATAGCTTATATTCAGACGTTTTAAATTACTTGTAAAAATTGAAAATGTTTCCAATTTATAATTTTCTATTAAAAGATTTATTATATCGATTATAATGGGAGCAGTTAACACGTTTTATTTGTCTCAATGTGATGCTGCAGTTGCAGCCTCCTAGTTAGAGAGTAAAAAAGGTCTTAAACACTGTTTACACCCAAAATTGCCAATAATTGATGATTAAAGATTAGCAAGTATTTAAAGATCAAAAGCAGTAAAATAAAAGTATAACAGAATTGGTATAAACAATTAAATAAAACGAGGGCTGTATAAAAATTATATTAACAACTCATAAAATTATTTTAAACTTCAAAATGAAAAGAAGTTTTAGTTAAAAAAAACCAATCAAGAGTCTTGTTTGTTTGGTTCTGTTATCAACATTTTTGTAGCTGCAAATGAAAAATAGGTTTAACACAACCGGATGTTGCAAATGGTAATCAATTTTATTCTTTTAACATTTGTTTTTAAATAATTTTATTCTATATTCTTCGACCTTTTTAATGATTTTTATTAAATAATTTTTAAGCTTGAGGTCACTTTTTTGTTTTTTATAAAAGATTTTTATTTCTTATATATAATTTACTCAATATTTCGATTTCCTTTGGAAATCTTCTTCAGGAGTTAATTTAATATTATAAAATTTTTTTTTTTTTTTTTTTTTTTTTCACATATTTCACATTTTTTACACATAGAAAATTTTTATAATATTAAATTAACTCCTGAAGAAGATTTCCAAAGGAAATCGAAATATTGAGTAAATTATATATAAGAAATAAAAATCTTTTATAAAAAACAAAAAAGTGACCTCAAGCTTAAAAATTATTTAATAAAAAACATTTGTTTTTCTAACTACCCTCGTTTTACAAAAAAAAAAAAAAAATCCTCTAACTGAAAAAATCAATTAAAATTATTTACTATTTACTTTAAGACAATAACAATAATAACAGCATCACGATTGTTTATTATTTTTTCTCTATCGTTTAATAAAATAATTGTTTTTGTTTATTTTGTTTCAACCAGGTAAAAATTTAGTTTAAATATTGTTTGTCTCTGTATTTTCTACTTTTAACAATACTTCTGAGTTGTTTTGATTTTTGTCATCAGTATTATTGCTTTGTTGAATATTTGTATGTTTTTCTTACATTCACTGTATTTAAATATGTTCGACGAGCGACATTTAAATGACCCACTGGCCAAATAAACACACAAATTATGTTTAATTAGATTTTGTTTCTCCAATGTTTCACAAAAGCTAAAAATTTCAAGGTTTCTTTCGTTTTTCAAGTGGTCAATAAATAAATATTGAATTTATGCAAATACCACAAAGTGTTTTAAAACTAATTGTAAATTATTGAGAAATATGTATAAACAATAAATGATATACAGTTGAACTAAGAAATAGCTAACCTCGAAGTAATTGTGTAAAGGCAACTTTTAAAGAGTTTAGATGAATTCAATTAAAGTCAAAAATTCCTTGAAATATTTTAAAGATTTAAACATAACTTAAACGTTTGAGCCAAAAAATCTAAGCACACAAAATAAAAAGTTAAAGAACTCGATATTATTCATAAAATTAGAATGAAATAATCTAAACATACAAATATAACAGTCTTACAAATTAAAAAAATATCAATATTTTGTCTATTTACGGCTTTTGTTTTAACAAATTATTATCGCCACAGTTTCAATAAACAACAATATCATTAAATAGTAATTCCACTAACAATGTTCTCTATTCGACCTCCCTTCAATATTTATAAACTAAAGTTACTAATTTCTTGTCGAAAAGTTTCTTGTAATTTTCTGAGAACAAATATGCCAGAAAATATTTAACATAATTGCATATGTTTTTTTTTAATTTATTGATTTAATAACTTTACCATGAATGCATTAAAATCGTAAACATATACAAAATCTATCTTTAATTCTTGAACTCTTTTCAATATTTAAATGATTTGTCTTAAAAACCCTAAGCATACTAAATAAAGTATTGAACAAATATATTAAAGATTTATCTTAAGTTTGAGTGAAAAAACCTAAGCATACAAAATAAAAAGTTTAAAAAATCTTAAATATTTTTTTAATACATAAGCTGTGTGCAATATTTGAAAGTTTTGGCGCAACATGTCACACAGCTCGTACCACAATTGATTTATTGAAGAAAACGTTTAGTGACCCCACAGTTGCACGTTTCGAACTCGTGAATTGGCCTACAAGATCATGCGATTTAACGCCGCTTGACTATTTTCTGTGGGGATATATGAAGTCGCTAGTCTACGCCGTTGCCACAAATACGGCCACAAATGTTGGAAAACGCCATCGCCAGCCGTGGTGGTCATATGCCAGAAGTCATATTTAAATTATAGTTCCAGAAGATTATCTTTCGAATAAAGTAAATTTCATGTCAATTTAAAAAACACTGACCAGTTTTTGTTCAGTTCTCTTTTGAACTTGCCATTTCATTCACACACGTCAATTAAATTTTCGCACTTTTTAATGCAAATCAACATGCATGAAAGAAAAAAAAAACAAAAGTAAATAAGAAAATTGACTAGTACCGTCAACATTGTACCCCTTTTATTCTCTTTTCCCTTCTCAACCAAAAATACTTGCCTTGACGAGTCAGAATTGAAGAGTGTAAAAGCGGACTTACATTATTAACCGTTTGCAATATTTTAAAGAGCGATAAACCTAAACACACAAAATAAAATATTGAAAAAATCTAAGTAGTATCAATAATACTTAAACTATTTTCTATATCTGAAAGATTTGACTTTATATTATTTATAAATTCAAAATGAAATAACCTAAGCATACAAATTGTAACAATGTTCAGCATTTAAAAAATACAGTTTTTTTTTTCTTTCTTTTTTTCTTCTGAAATATTCACACTTCCCTCGCATATTATTAAATTTTGTCCTCAAGAAGTATTACATACATTTCTGAGAGCAAATATGCCAGTATAATTGCATAATTTTTTTTTTCAAAAGTCAGTCATAGCCTATTTCCTAATGAACTATTTTAACTGATTGATACATAAAATAAATAAATAAAAATTTTTACAAGACATTAAAAATTTATCGTAATTTAAAAACAATAAAATATCTGCCTGTCTAATGATCATTTCTACTCGTCCAAAATTATCTAAAAGCATTAATTTGAAACATAATTATAAGATAACTGTTTTATTATAGATTGTAATTATTAAAGCTTTTTTAATGTCAATATTTACTCATTTATTGAACAAACTTTTTAATAAAAAAAAAACAAACTATTAAAAAGCCATTTACAGACTTATAACAGAAATTCTAGAAGTCGGCAGTTATCAAAAGCTAAATAAATTTTATATTTTTTAGTCTCTCTCTTGTTTACACAATAACAATACACTGAAAGCAAGAAGCTAAGCATACAAAATGAAAAGTTAGCAAAAAATGCAGCAAGACGGCTTTAGTGGCTAAAAAGAGTTAAATTTAGGATTTAATTTGCTGGCTTATTTCAAGCCAAAGGACTATACCTACATTCTAACAAACACACGAAACTTTTATTTAACCAAATTCCATGCAATTTAAAATTGTTCATAAGTTTTTGGACACATTTTATTTTGATCAATAAGAGTGTAATTTCGTTATGAATGTAAAAGTCCTGTGTTTTCAAGATATTGCGTCAATGTTAAATGTTTGAAATGTTATAACATGTTTCTTGATTTTTATATTGTATGCTTTAAATATTTCGTACAGTGCATCATTATTATTTTTTTCTAAAGAAATCCATTATTGACACATGTTGTACCAGTAGAAGTTATTGTTTAATACAGAAATGATTGAAAGCTACATAAATTGTATGGACAACAAAATGTTAGATTGATTCTACATATGAATCAATGAATGAACGTTTGAAACTCTTAGTAAAATGACTTCTAAACAACTATTTATGGCGGGATTTTGTTTTTGTAATAAAGAAAACAAGACTTTAAATTAAAACTCAAACGATTAAATGGGCACACAATACAACAATGAACATGAATTTAGTCGAAGATAAACAATTAAACGTTTTGTTGATGTTTTGCAAAAAAAATCGTTTGCTAAATATTAATTATTCTATAGTAGTATAATTGAGAGCAATGCTCCCATTTTTTTTTTGGCTTGTGAGAGTTTTGCTAAATAGGAAATGCTTAATAAATAAAGGTTTCTAAATAAAAGAAAATAAATAATATTTTTGAAAATGTCAATATAATTTAAAAGTTTTTGTGACTATTATCAGATAGACTACAAAATATATTTACTGTCTGCGTTAGTGCTCTGCACTTTGCAATTGTTGAAGATATCAGGGTGCTATTCCACAAAATAACTTAACAACTTTTTACTTTGCACTTATGCAATTTTTCAATTTGCAAAACTTAATGTTCCATAGAGCCATACAATTTGATAAGTGATAAGTTAAAATTGATAAGTGTAATTTGCACAGTTTTTTTGAAATTTTTATATTCTCTCTGCAATTTCTGTTCAATGTACGTTCTCTAGTGTAAAGTGCAAAGTTAATATTGAAAAGAGTAATTTACAAAGATTTTGTAAATAATAATAGTTGTAACATTCTTAAAGAAAGTTTCCCGTGTCGAAATGAAAGGAAATGTAAACATTAATATGTTATAAATATTTACAATAATTTTATAAAAAATACCTACAAAATAAAGTTTTTTCTTTAATAATATGTAACATTGCATGTTTTTTCTCCCATTTTTTTTTTTACCGAAATGTATTTAGCAATGCAAAGAGAAAAGTGATAAGACATAAATGTAGGGATTTAGGTTGAGCCCCCAAAAATGTAGGAATTTCTTTCAAGCATATTCTTTATTTTATTAAATTCATTTGTTTATTTTTATTAAATTAATTGATAGTACATTTTAGTTTACTTATATTAATCTTTAGTTTTTCTATATTACATATCAACTTATTTTATTATTACAAAACTTCGTGTCCGATTCAACTGTTGTCACTTCAACATCTTTCCTACAACTCATCATTCTTTCTGTCCAGTCTGTCTCTACTTCAAATTGTTTCATGTCCTTCGTTTCGTCTGTATAAGTATGATGTCCCGCTATGTAAACGTCAGTATAGGTCGACCACGGTTGATACCCTACATAAATGCAATGATGAGTAAATGCTTTGTGTAACTCTTTGCACACTCACTTTGCAGGAGAGCACAACGATTTTACAAAGAGCGCAATATCTTAAAAAAGAAAGCAAGTAAAAAGTTGATAAATTGTTTGTGGAATAGTGCTCTTGTAGACATCATCTATTTTATAATCTGTGCAATTAATATCGAATTCTATTTCTTAAGAATCGCGAACAGATCTTGCACAACTGAACATTGCTGAGAATATTCCAGTCTAATAAGTGTATAAACTACTTGCCCTATGTATTCCCTGAATTATTATAAATTAATAAACTTTGAAAACAGAATATAATCAATTTATTTACCAATAAAAATTACAAGTTTTACTAAAAATGCTTTCATTTCACAAAAAATGTCGTCGATTTAGTCTTAAATTTCAAAGGAAAAATGTCTGCAGTTTTCTTTAAACTTATTTTTCCTATTCATTTGCAATAATTGAAAATTAAACTAATATCGATTTTCCTTGCCAAACACAAAGATAAACAATGTATTGTATCTTCAAGGCACAAGTGAATTTTCAATATTAAACAACTCTTGAAACTATAAGTATATTTATCACTAAATTAAGGCGTAGGTGGTTGGCTGTGTAGAGTATGATTTTCAATGTTTTCTATGAGTTTTTGCTTGTATGCTTTACTGAGACTGGCGCCAATATTATTCATCGCCTCAGTATGAATGTCGTAGAAGTGCATACACAAGTAGTAACTGGCAATCTTCAAGAAACGTAAAAGAAGAAATGAATGAATGAAAAAGAATAAGTAGAATGGAAAAACTTAAGCCATAAGACTTTGCCAAAGGGTGTTATGGGGAGGAAGGAGGCTTGGCTCACAATAACGACCACAAACAAAAATAATGAAAAATTTACATTTTAAACTTGGCTGTTATGATATGACTGCATGCAGCCAGATAGCTAAAAATATTCAAGTACTTTTTGCAAAATATTTGTATAATTGTTATAAAGAAGCACTGTATTGTAGTCTATGTAGCGTTTCAATGTTGTTTGGCTTTTGCTGCTTGATACAAACAATTCAAGTGTTAAAATATCGTACTCATATAAAAGCCCCAATACGTTTTATATTTTAAAAAGAATTTGTTTCTATTTTAAGTCTGATTTTTAGTACCTTTTTTTAATTTTTTTTTTGTTTTTGTTTGACCTTTTTTTTTGGCGCATTGAATTACAATTTTTTTTAGGTTTGAATAAGCAGGTCTTTGAAAGAGTTAAGATTAAAGAAAAATTCTGTGATGTTTTCATCCAGTATGAAAAATGGAGATGGTATACTTTAATACCCTCTAGGTTAGAGTATATTACAACAATTTAGTAATAAGTTAAATTTACTGAAAACTCAAGTCCTCCTCTATAACTTTTATATAAATTAATAGTCTAGTTTTTACTTTGAAGATAACTATATTTTGTATGTTTAGCTTATGTCGTTCTAGAGTATTACTTGTTAGTTTTTGTTTTAAATAATAGATTTTTAAGTAAGAAATTTTCGAGAAATTTATATACTGCGCCGATCAAATTTGACGGCGGCTGTCTCTAAAAATTGTCGGCGACGGCTCAAAATCGGCTGTCAGTCGGCTAAAGACAATTTGCTCAAATTATAAAAAATAAAAAAAAAAATTTAATTTGAAATTCATTTTGCAGATCAATTTTCAAGTCGATTTAAGCCGAAAAAATTTTCGGCGGTGGCGGTTTTTCAAATTTATCGGCGGCTCGGCTCAGCCGGTTTATAGCCATTCGGTGCAAGTCTCTGGTGCGGAGCTCAAATAAGTACATGTTAGTACTTGGAGCACTTGTTATTGCTTAAAGGTTAAACTAATAAAGAAATTTAAAACATTTCATTTATTTGTTTAAAATCTTACATCAACAATTATAAATCAAAATTAAAAGTATAAAGTTCTCAGAAAAATTGAAACGAAACTTAATTTTGCATCATACAAAAGCGTTAGAAATGATAAATTTTTTAATATTTATTCCAAAGGTCGGGACTTCTTGGTGTGGCTTCTACCACTGTTTAAAAGAAAATTCTGCTCGCTAAGCCATTCTGTTACAATTTTGGAAGTGTACTTTGGGTTACCATCCAGCTGAAAAGCAACTTCATTCACATGATAAATGCTCTTATACAAAATCGGGAAAAAGAGTTTGTAAAATACGCAGATAGTCTTCTTTTCTCTTTATTCTTTTAATTTTTGCAGTGGTCTGAGGCTTCATCTTGTCATCGTCAAACGTGTTTGCATATTGCTATAAAAGCATCTTTTTGTGTTAAACGCTTGTCTCTCTTCATTTGTCAGTATCTTTATTATTTATTATAGTTTGTATGCAATTCATGACATAAAACAAGCAAACATATCAAATCTAATGGTGAACTTTGATATTTTTGCGCAAGTATTTCAAAAGACGCACTTGTGCTAATTGTTTATTTGCCGAAAATTATTCTTTTTTTAGTTTCAGATTATTTTAAATTATATTCTAAAAAAATTTTTATTATTAAAATTTTAACTAAAAATTTAACAAGTAATTTTTTTATGAAGCCCTATATTCTTATTTGTCTTTGTGTAAAATTTCAGCTTCTAGTGTTTTTGTAACAAAAACTATATTATTTTAAACAAAACTACTTTATTTTCTAAATAAATAAATATTAATCATACGTACAGTGGAAATTTTTTTTTGTGATTTTAAATAAATGCTAAAGGTACGTTCAGATTGATGAAATATTTGAAGAAAATATTTGTTATTATATTTGCTTCAAATTATGTTAAATAAAAAACTATTTTGTTTTATGTTCAAACTAAGCACAAATATTTCATAACGTTATTTTATTCTTATTTGACCTTTATTTTTATAATGACTTTTTTAATTATTTAAGCTTGAGGTCTTTATATTAATAAAATATTATATTTATTATTTTCGATATTTCGCTAACCTTTGGTTAGCATCGTCAAGAAATTATTAACAAATTTTATTAAAAATAACAAAAAACGATAACAAATTTATGAAAAAATATTTTTCTTTTTTGTCATAAATTAAATTCAAAAAAAAAAAAAAAAAAAAAAAAAAAAAAAAAAAATATTTGTCACAAAAATTTCTTAACCTAGTAATAATACCTATATATCTTACATACTTATAAATAAATACATTTCTAATTAAACTTATTTTATTCTAACATACATATCGTGACCTAAGAACAAGAAAATCTTAATTTTTATGTAATTTAATTTGCAAATTTAACCTTCCTGTTCCAAGGTCACGATATGTATATTTATATTATTATATCTAAACTTCTATCTCTTAATAACTAAATTTCTATAATTATTAGCTATATGTTCTGTGTCTGCTTTAAAATTTATTCTCTGTGTAATTGGTGTATTAATTATTTGTAACATTTCTAATATATATCTGCGTTTGTAGTTAGTTTCAGTGTTTAAAACCGACGCTTCTTCAAAATTTGGATAGTGATTAAATTGATGACAATGATGACTTAATGCTGTCTTTTTTGAATTAATGTCCCTATATTTTTGATCAGATCTATGTCCTGCAATTCTAGTCTTTAATTTGTTCTTCGTAGTACCTACGTAAACCTGGTTGCATCTTTCATTATCATTTCCTTTACAAGGAATTTTTTATACAATGTTGGACATATCCCATTTACTAGTTTTATCCTTTGTCTTGCTAAATAAACTATTCAATGTATTATAAGCTTTGTATGTTATCTTATATTTATCATTGTTAAAGATTTTTGATTCTTTTATCCTTTCTGAAAAATTTGATATATACGATAATGATTTGTATATCATAGGTTCTGTTGGTCTAATAATTCTATCATTCTGATTACTCCTATCTTTGTATTGATTAATTAATCCATAACTCAAACTATTTGGAAAATTGTTATCCCTTAATATATTTCTAATTTTAATTATGTTTTTTATGTGATAAACCTTGTCACTAATTGTTAATACCCTATTAATTAAATTTTTAGCAGTATTTATAATAATCCGTCTACTGTGTCCAGAATAATAATTTAAAATTCTGCCTGATGCTGTTGGTTTTTGATACCAATCTATTAATAAATTATTTCCATTTCTTATTATTAAAGTATCTAAGAAAGGTAGTTTTGAGTTACTTTCCATTTCTAAAGTAAATTTAATATTACTATTAAACTCATTAAATGTGTCTAACAAGTTATTTACCCCACCTTCATTAATAATGCAGAAAAGGTCATCAACATATTTAATCATTATCTTAGGTTTAATATTCAGTTTTCCAATGGATATGTCAAGTAACCTTTCCATTACAATATCCGCTACAATTGGAGAAGCAGGAGATCCCATTGGAAGTCCTTTCAGTTGTGTATATACTTTCCCATTACAACAAAAATATCTGTTGTCTTCTATACAAAATTTTAAAATTCTAAGAAACAATCCCTTGTCAATTTTCGTAAATTGCTCTACTATGCTCCATTTTTCTTCTATTATTTCAAGTGCCAAATCTACTGGTACACTTGGAAATAGAGATACCACATCTAATGAAATTAATTTTTCATTTGTTTGTATACAATGATTACTTAACTTCTCTTTGAATTGCACTGAATCTTTAACATTATATATAGAATGTTCAGTTATTCTTTTTAAAATATTCGTCAAATATCTACACAATTCATAAGATGGTGAGTTGATAAAAGAACATATTGGTCTCAAAGGAAAATCGACCTTGTGAATTTTTGGTAAACCATAAAGTTTAGGAGAAATAGCAATATTTGTTTTTAGTTTATATCTTTCGGATATGGATATAATTTTCTGCCTAAAAAGATCTTCTACAATTTCATTATTAGCTTTTTCCAATTTACTCGTAGGATCCTTATTGATTACCTTATATTTTGTATCATCTTCTATAATATTATTAATTCTTATATCATAATCTCCCTTATACATAGCTACGGTTGTGTTACCCTTATCTGCCTTTAATATTAATATATTCCTATTTTTCTTTAAAAAACTTTTTGTCTTATTAAATTTATCCAATATAAACTTATCCCTGTTATCTAATCTCATTTTGTTTAAGTGATTGTCTAAAATAGTTGACAATTTATTTCTAGCTATTTCCTGATCTTCTTTCCCCTCTATTGTTTGAACTAAATCTTCTCCTTCTGTTATAATTTTTAGCTTAGGGATATTTTCCTTTTTAACTGGTAAAATATATTTTGGTCCTAATGATAACATCCACTTAACATCCCTTGGAAAATCCTCTTTAGTTTTATTTACAAAAAATTTATTATTTATTTTAATTCCTAATTCTTCATTCTTTAATTCCTTCAATTTATCATATTTTTTCTTATGAATTCTTCTTACCTTCTCATTTAAAGAAGTCTCAACTCTCTCTTCAAATTTTAGAAATTGTCTCATTTCCTCTTCTGTTAAACATCCTTGTAAATTTTTAATCACTATCTCCAAATCTCTTTGAAAAAGCTTCAGTAATTTGTGTTTTTGTTTAAGTGTTAATCTTAAAATCTTATTTTGTAATTCATGTACATACTTATAACTAGTTTTTTGAATTCCCGGAAGTCTCCTCTCCATCTCATATATATTTGTTATGTTCTTTGTGGAATTTGATATAAATTTTGGCATAATCCCTGTATTTCTGCATCTTATTAAGAAAACTATTGATGATTTAGTTTTTATAATTCGGTCCCTTATAGCTTTGTATTTATTAATTAAACTTCTTGCTTGTTGATTCTTCTTAAATTTATTATACGTCATAATGAATTCTGAATCTCTTCGTGCTCTTGATTTTCAAATGTTATTTTATTCTTATTTGACCTTTATTTTTATAATGACTTTTTTAATTATTTATTTATTTATTTTTAATTTATATTAATAAAATATTATATTTGTGAAATAAAATAAAAAAAAATTGTTTTTTGTGTGTTCAGACTGAAATAAATATTTGGATTAAATATATATTTGATAAAAGTGTCAAAAAATATAATTTTGTTTACCAAAAAATATTACATTATATAAATAAAAGAAATGCAAACAAACGAAGAGGATTTATTTGTTTTGTGTTGTGGAGCCGCATCTCTGGTGATATTGGAGGTGGAGACTATAAAAGAAAAAAATAAGATACGTGTGCAATAGTTCCTAACTTCAATTTATTTTTATTTATATAGTATTGTGCTCATGGCTATTTCTGATGCGTACAAATTTTTATACATCGTCGTAGGAACAAATGGCCGAAGGTGGGGTGTTACAATAAAAGTGCTTTCTACATAAAAAATATATGTATGTATATATATATATGTGTAAACAAGTTACATGAAGTTAAAAAACAATAGGATAATCAAAAATACGCATATCGCGAAATCCGCCTAAAATGTTGAAAAAAGCTCAAGCAACAATTTTTGTGTTTGCCAATATTTTGTGATTGTGATATATTCCGAGTTTTTCTTTTTTTTTTGCACATTTATCGCGATATGCATATTCTTGTTAACCATATTGGATTTTTAAACATTTACACAATTTATATACTAATTTACAGCTTTTTTTTTATCAATTTGCTTATATAATCATTTGTAAAGAACTCAGCTGTTATTTGTCGTTGTTTCTTCTTACAATTTTTTTGGAAGAAAAAATAAATGTTTGCTCAAAAATAAGCAAAATATTTTTTCTTTTGTGGTCACACTTTGTTCACATTGGACAAATATTTGTATGAAAACAAATAATTTTATTTGCTCAAACACAGCTTTTGTTTTGTTAAACCCTCAAAATTATTTTGTGTTCAGACTACGTTAGAGAAATATTTCATGTTGTTTATAAAATATTTCACCAATCTGAACGCACCTTAATAAACATATAACTAGTTAATCAAATGCCATAATATTTAAAATATGTATTAGTAAAGAAGTAGTTTAGCTATTTAAAAAGCTGGGAGATCAAATTTTTTAAAATAAATCCGCTACAGTGGGTCAAAGTTGAACTTTATTTTGTAGTATAAAAAAAATATTTTTACTTTTAATTAAGGTTTTATAAATATTATTGTTATGCATGTATGGTTCTGATTTAAACTAAATGAGTATTAAATATTAAAAGCTTACAACGAAATATTGCAAGCATACAAATTTAAATCTTACAAGACCTATTAAGACAATCATGGTCGGAACAGTTAATCATTCATTGCAAAAAAAAACTTAATTAGAAGTAAAACAAATAATTTTGGCGTTACTAAAATAAGTTAAATTTTAAAAGACTGTATCGCACTAAACCTTAGTTGTCATTATTTAATTCTTTCAATTCCTCTTACTACAAAATCTGGCGCAATAGCATTTTGTTGCTGTAATTGTGGAGGCAACTTAACAACGTATTTGTTTCATTAAAATTTCTGTGGAGGTGCTGTGCAGTGCTGTTTGCTGTTTGTTAAGTTGTCATGCTTTAGCAAATGTTAAACAAATTAACGTTAATAAACTATGGCGGTGAACATGGTTAACAAAAACTAAATGTTCTTTTCGTACGTTTCTTGCTTTTTCTCACTATCATTGTTGTGTGTAATTGCAATAAAACGAAACAAATAAAATTATAATAAAATTAACAGCACTAAAAAAGGTAAATTTATACAAAATATTATTGCGTAAATGAAACTATTCCGTACTATGGAAGGCGTTTTTGCCAACTGCAAATTGTGGCAAGAATTTTAACAACGTTTTAGAAAGAGATGGCGGCAAGCTAAATGGTGCCCTGTTTTGATGACCCATTAAATTTTATATTTTATATAAACAAAGTAGTATTTACCAAAGGTTTTTCTTGTCTATTAATTATCACAAGGTATTTTTATTAAATAGAAATGCGTGTTTCAAACACATTTAAAAACTTAATGACTCTGCAAAATTATGGAAACTTTATTAAGCAAATAGCCACTATCATAAAAATCTCTTAAAAGTTACACTTAAATTTCTAAATGCTTTAAGAATAACCAAGCAAAATGTGTGTTTACGAGTAGTGTGTGAATTTTTGTGTGTAACTGTCATGTTGAAATTTTTGACATGTTTTCTTTATAAAACACTCACACGCTGCGAAAATATTATATTTTTCTCTCTTTTTAATATATTTTTGATTGACAGTCTTAAATTAATGTAGGAATTCTAGTTGTTTGTATTTTACATAAAGTGTTTTAACGTTGAAGTATTTCTACAATAATTTTCTCATACACATTAAAATATTTTTGACACGCAAAATTTTTAAAAATATGAAATATGCTAATGAGTTTTAGATTGTTATCGACTGGGAAATATTTGCTCAATATATTTATCTGTCAGTTGTAGTTTTTTTTCTCAAATACTATTGATTTGTTGTGCAAAACTAAATTAAATGGTTTAGTAATGCTGTAATAAAATTGAGTGGAATTTATAATTGGATTGAATTTTCTTTAAGCACAACTTTATTTAATTTATTACAAAAATTTCAAAATTCAGATTTAAAACTTTTATGCTATTGACGCTATTGAGTAATTAACAGGTTAGAGTTTACCAAAGCATCACAATAACAAAATAAATAATAGCCTATATAAATGCTTAAAGGCTTCAGAGCAAAGACAATCCCAAATGTTGCCTTACTATTAGACAGGACAAATATCTTTAAACAAAACAGATGAGAATCTCTTTCCAAAATATTGGAGGTAAGCATCTATTGGAATACCACCTTGACAGTTAGGCCCATTGCTTCAGTGTTAGCAGTGAATCATCGGTGAACCACATCTGATTTCCATGCCAGTAATACTGAATCGTATAAGGACTTTAAAATTCCTGTGTAACACCAGAGTCAGTAACACATAGTCTATAAGATCTTGAGAATTTGCATGTGCCTTGTTTTGCAACATAAAGTGGGGAGCACAAATGAGTACATGTTTGTGTCTTTTGCACTATTTGTTGCATTAAAATAAAATTAATAAAATTGAAAAATGTTTTTTGTTATTTATTTTAGGTTTAATGATGCTTCGTGCACTCAATTTTGCAGTGCAAGTGCACAAAAATATCAAAATGTACCATTAGATTTGTAAATTTTTGGTTTGTTTTTGACTTTAATTGCATGTGGTAAACACTTTTTGCAAATTATCCAACACAAATCAAATTATAATAAATAATGAGAAAACCATCAAACTTAATTAAAAATAAATACATTTTTTTATACTACTAAGTAAAGTTGAACTTTGACGCTTTTTATTTACTATATATTTAATATTGCAGATTTTTATATTTGAATAGCTAAAGTACTTCCTTAATAATATTTTAAATATGTTGTTTAAATATATTATACATATTTTAAACATTTAATTAACTAGTTATATGTTTATTAGCATTTATTTAAAAACACAAAAAAATGTGCTACTGTACGTATGATTAATATTTATTTATTTGGAAAATAAAGAAGTTTTGTTTAAATTAATATAAACCTATTTCTGTTTTTACACGGTAATTGGTACCAGGAAACTCCGTGTAAAAGAAACCCGTGTAAAAAAACATTATTCGTTATCAAAATAGGTGATTGGTTCCTTATCTCTAAAACCTATTGAAATTAGTGAAAAATAAGGATTTTTTAAGAACAACTATTCAGTTTTATAATATTAAATCAAATAAACAATGTGTTTTACACAAGTATGATTATTAAAGAAAAAAAGATGCACTCTAAGTTTCAAAGTAAAGTAAATAAAATGTATGTATGACAAGCTCATTTGATTGTATGCACTAAAAGGGAATTCCCCTAAATTTGTGCAATTTACAATTGCTCCGACCAGTATATTTGCTTGTATCTACAAATAAGGAATTCCCCTAAATTTGTGTTATGAACATATTTCGCAAAAATTAATTAATTGAATCGTGCTAAATTGAATAAAAACGTGTAAAAAAATAAAATTTTTTTATTTTCAAACCATGTTAAATCAAAATCGTGTAAAAAAGACCGTGTAAAAACAGAATTAGGTGTAGTTTCTGCTCAAAAAAAAACACTAGACAGCTGAAATTTTACACAAAGATAAATAAGAATATAGGGCCTAAACGAAATAAATTTTACACAAAAATTATTTGTTATAAATGTTAAAATTTTAATATTAAAATTTTTTTAGGATTTCATTGAAAATAATCTCAAACTTACTTTTACTCAAGTTTGTCAGGTAGCACACTGGCCCGCTACTATGCCTGTTAGTCGGGATGTTTTAAAATATGCCACCATAGATTAGGTGATAGACTTAATAAAGTAGGAATCTCACAGTCAACTATTCTGTCTCAGTATACCAAACTTAAGAAACATATACATACTAAGGCAAGTATTATTCTTATTACATTAACAAAAAATCTAATATTCCCGCTTTAAACATCCACATTCTACAAATATACGCCGGCAGACATGGATTGTCCTTGATAGTACAAATTGTGCATATGACAAACGTTGACATCGACACAAATCTACAACTTTCTAAATATTTAAAACAACCTTGAACGAGGACTTGAACAATTGTAAGCTACTTTTCAAACGTCTCTTCTGCTTTTCACCACTGATTTGTGAACTTTGATGCCAGCAAGTCATGTGTGCAAAAATTTGATTCATCAAATCCTTTACAGCACAAGTTTCACATTAAAAATTTCATTAGCGCACCGCACAACTCACATTAAAGTCAATATTTGCGATGACGCCAATTAAATATAATTTTAGAAAAAAAGAAATATTTTTTTTAAGTATGAAAAAGAAACCGAAAATTAAATTTTATTTTCTTTTTTTGTGCATTTTTTCTTACTTATTTTTGGTAATAAATCCCCAAAAGAGTTTGTGTTCCCAACATGTCTCGTCTAAAGCATTTGTTGATATTGTATTTTCTGTTAGACATTTGTTTGATTGGCCATGGATGGATTGTTGGGTTGGTTGGTTGCTTTGGCTTTATGTCTGTCTCACTGTCTGTTGTTGCAGGAACTTGAGTATGGAAAAAAACTTGGATTTTTACTTGAATGTTTTAATAGACGAATTGGAGCCAGCCAGCAATCAAACAAAAGTGCCAGAGTCAAATCTAAATGGAGTTTTTTTTTTTTGTTGTTTTGCAAATGATTTTGTCCAAAAAGTGTTTAAAATTTTATAACAAACTGTCTCTCGGTTGTACAACAAATAACAAAACAAAAAAATGTTGCCAATATGTTTGTTTTAAAGTGGATTTGACATTTTTTTTGGTTGAAGTTAATATATAAGTTGACAGTTTAGAGTCAATTTGTTGTTTAAGTCAGCAGATTTTTTGTTTTGCAAAGTTTTTCATATATTCCTTTTAAGTATAACAAGCAATACAAATAAATTTCTAAGTAAGATTGTTTTAAAGTAAGAATAAACACAATGAAGGCGATAAACTGCAAGCGTTACAATTTTAGAAAGTACATCAGGCCGGGACACTGAAATAAAAAATTAAAAAAAGCAAATAATTAGTGAATGAATTGTTATGGCCTGAATAAGTTATGAAATTGTTGATTTTTCGGTCGTATGAACGGGCTTATTGCAAAATAAATACAAAACTTGTAAATTACTTGGACAATCAATGCAAAACTTGCAACAAGAAATCAATAATTACTTTGATATTACATGTGGAGAACATTTTAATGTGATTAAACCTTAATACGTAGGAGTTCGTCAAGGCTGTGTTTTGTCTCCACTACTGTTTAACATAGTACTTGATGTAGTTATGAACCATTGTATGGATATGCATTATGGTATTTCTTGGGGTCTTCATGATAGGTTAGATGATATTGATTATGCAGATGACGTATGTCTACTATCCAACCGCTTCTCTAGCATGCAATCCAAGATTCAAGCCTTAGCTACACGTGCTGCCATAACGGGCTTACAAATCAATATCAACAAAACTAAGTCAATGCGCATAAATTCTTCATGCATTATGAACTTTCAGCTCTCGGGTCAAACCATTGACGATGTTGAAATCTTTTGCTATTTGGGGAGTATAATTTCAAAAAGCGGGGGCAGCAAAGAAGATATACAGAATAGACTGTGTAAGGCGAAACAAGCTTATGGCACGCTTAATATCGCAAAATATCTCAAATCACACCAAAATTAAAGTTTTTAATAGCAACGTGAAATCTGTGCTTCTGTATGGCTGCGAAACCTGGAATATTACGAGGCGGGAAATGAGTTGTATGCAAGCTTTTGTAAACCGATGCCTCAGGCGTATACTTAGGATATTCTGGCCTGTCACAATATCCAATCAGGACCTGTGGAACTTAACCAATCAAGTTCCTTTAAACATGAATATCCGATTACGTAAATACAATTGGCTTGGACACACAATGAGAAAGCCAGTGAATGATTTGACTCGACAGTCCGTTGAATATAACCCCCAAGGGTCCAGAAAACCTGGCAGACCTGCAAATACTTGGAGACGCCAAATTGAGAAAGAGTTGAACGAGCATGAGGTGTCTTGGAGTGAAATGAAAATTATGTCTACTGATAGAACACAATGGAGAACATTTGTTGCGGCCCTATGTTCCACTGGGAATTAAAGGATTAAATATATATATAAACCTTAATTGTCTAAATGCTTGATCAGCCGTGTGAACCGGTCTATTGAATATTAAGTATAGCAGTTTATTTTTATCAGTACAAAACTTGGAAAAGCACACCAAAATTCATATGATTCATAATGCGACGAAATTTATATACATACGAGTACATACTTTTATTAATGTTTAGTTTTGACCAGAAATGTTTTCGATTCTATTGACATCGGAAGAAGTACATTTTCTTGTTGTTACGATGATTGCAAGTACGTCAATAGAAATATATTAAATATAAATACTAAGATTTACGAAATTGTCGAATTATCACAACTAGCGAATTTATTACTTTTTTTTTAGCATCTATATACGAAGTTGTAATGTAAGCAATAGCTTTCCAATATAGCTTTTCTTTACCACAAGTTTTGTACGAATTTTTAAATTCGAGCATTTTTAGCATTTTAAAAAAATCAATATTTTCCACCATTAACCACAGGGCCCTCGCATACACACAGCCAGCAATAGTAAATCAGCCACCCTACTCTATTGTCGCATGTTTGTACAATTTGGCTGCGATATCATCAGCAACATCGCACAACAAATTGAAAACACTTGTTTGCCTGACTTAACTATCAATCTCTCACACGGGGTATGTACTCGTATAAGTGTTGTTGTCCGTCCGTCCGTCCGTCCTTCCAGTCGGCCTTTCTATCAGTTGTTATCTGTTTTTGATAAAGAGAAAAATAAATAACAACGACAATCCAACCAACACAAACAAGCAAGCCAACATAAATGATGATGGATAATTGCTTTGTAGACTGTAAAGTCTGAAGAAAAAAAAAATACCAACAATTTTTATTACACTTACCAAACCACCTAACTCCTCCTCCTCCACCCCACCTGCAATAAATAGTGTACTTGACATTGCATCATTTTAGTTTGTTAGTCTGAAAGTGTTTTTTTTTTATTGCTTTTTTCAAACATTCATCCATGTAGCAAATATTAGAAAGTCCATCATTATTATCATCAGCTAGCTACAACTTTTATTTATTTCTACGAAAACGGTTTATCTAAATTGTCTATAATTTTCTGTTTAGAGATTATAACATACAACTTGGCAGTGGGAAAATTAACAAAATATGATTTCAGCCTAAGGTCACCATCACTGGTCACAAACACAATTAAACTGCATTATACATACACAACATTTGCAACACTTTGACCCTCAAACACATTCGTTCATAAGTTCCCCTCAGCGATCGACCATATGTTCAGTTATGTTGTTAACCAAATAAAACATATACATAATTGTTTCAAATGTATTTGAAAAAAAATATAAATTGATGTTTTAAATTTAATTTGTTGGAAGAAATTGTAGTTTTCAAATCTTAATTAAATATTCAAACCAGTGTTGTCAGATTAGGGGGTTTCCCCCTAGAATTAAAGTTTGTTTTTTCTATTTAGGGGCAGATTTAGGGGTTAATATTATTTAGGGGTAAGAAAATTTTATTTAGGGGATTTTCGAATTTATAGTTTGTTATAGTACATAATTTAACAACTGAGCATGTCGAAGATATTGTAACGAAATGACGATTTAGATTCCAAATTTTAGAAAGTAATCTGGCAACTACAAACATTAAAACATTTTTCGATGCAAATAGAAGACATTATGCTCATTAACGAAAATTGCAAAACTTTTACTTTGGCAACATGTTTCCAAATAAAAAACCACTTCCAGATAGTATTGATCTTATAGAAAAATTGTCACTGTTTTCCATCGAAAATACACAGAAAGCTAAAAAACCAGACATTGCCAGTATCGTTGTTCATTTCAAAAATATTTGTGAAGATATCGATGCAACTCATAGTGAGTGGAACAACTTGCACTTTATAGCGTGGAGTAATACGACGTCTTTAGAACAATTTTAGTATGAAGTTGGACAAAATAGGGATGCTGGCAATAACCCAAAATTTTGCAGAACTAGTAAACTAGGATTATCTTTATTACTACTACCTTATTCCAATACATCAGTTGAAAGAGCTTTCTCTATGTTTAATGTGGTAAAAAATAAGCTGCGAAACAGAATGAATATTTTTTCAACAGTTGAAAGTATTTTAAGAGTCAAGTTAAACAATACATGTCAAGATTTAATTCCAACACGTAAAATGCTCAAACTTTTCAATTCGAATGATATTTACACAGCTAGTGAAGAAGACTTTGCAACTCTTGAAATTTCTGGAGAAACCTGATTTTAATAAAACTAACCACCTAGATCTTTATATGTATATAAATTGTATTCCTAATAGTTCACTTTACGTAAGTTCATAAAAATGTAAGCGAAGAATAATTCAAATGTTTTTTTTTTTAATAATTTTCTAATAATATGGTTAAAGGATTGATGATGCACCGCAGTGGTGCAGAGGTTAAAACGCAAAGAATTCTGATGAGAGAATGTGGTGATTCTTGAAACATGTAAATTCAACACAAGTTCGATCCCCAGCTCAGCCAAGAAAAATTATCAATAAAATTTTAATAGAGATTTCATGTTGTAAAAACAATTCCTACCTTCAGTAAAAATCATTTAATGAAAATTAAATTTAATGAACTCGACTAAAGAAATATCAAAAATTAAAAAAAAAAAATTAGTAGAGTATATTATATTAGAATAATAGTACCTCAATTCAAATTTAATAGAGATAAGAATGATGAAACTTTAGGGGGTTTTTTAAAAAAAAGTGTAGAATCTAGTGGGCTTCAAAATTTTTTTTGGGGGGAAGAAAAAAAATTATCTGACAACACTGATTCAAACCGTTGTGAAAAAGCGTATTATAGATGATGAAACATATACTGAGCATCTCTTAAACTATAACTTTAGATATCGAAAATGACGAATGACTGTCATCGCCGTCATTGTCAGATGCATAATTTTGCGCATCTGACAATAAAAAGTGTTATCTTACAATGGCAACAAATGTGTTCACACGATTATTAGATGTCTGAAAATATTTTTGTCTTACAATGTACTGAAAATGCTTTTTCTGGCAACGTTGGAAGACAAAAAAGTTCACACGGTTGTTAACCATTTTCTAAATATTTTTCTGACAATATCTTAAGATCTGACAACCGACTGGACATAGCTTTACATAGTCAGTAAGCATTAGATCAACTTTATACAACTTTTTATATTCTTTCACATACAGTTACTTTTGCATAAATTTATTAGTTAGAAAAAAAACTACAGAAAAACTAAACTATAATAATCAATTATTGTTATTGTTTTGGTCACTTGTTATTTCAAGTTGTTGTTTATTAATATGACCTCGACATTGACAATTATACAATAATTTGTTTCTATACTTATTTATTATTACTATTATTACCTATTGTTATTGTTTTTCAAACAATTATTTATTTGTTTTGTTTTGTAAAAAAAAATTAATATATATGTTGTTGTTTCTGTTTATATTTATTTTTAGGTCACACATCGTACAACGGGCCAGGTGATGGTTTTAAAAATGAATCAATTGCGAGCAAATCGACCAAATATGTTAAGAGAAGTACAACTTCTAAATAAATTATCACATCCAAATATATTAAGGTGAGTAATAAGCAAACATAAATTTGTATTTAAACGGTTTTCAAAATAAAGTTTTTTTTTAATGAAGTAAGCCAAGCATACGAAATGAAAAGTATGTATTATTGTTACAAAAACATTTTTATTTAGTATACATATATTTAAGTAATTTAGTTCATATAACGTTTTATGATTTAAACAATGCAAAGCGAAAAAACTTTAATAGTGCATTTACACCTACGCCATAAACTAGTTATAAGTTGTGTTGTAAACTAGTTTGAGAAATTTGTTCAAAAACAGGTTTTGTAACTAGCTTTTAAGATAAACTAGTTACAAACAATCAGTTTCTGCTAATGCAACTCTGTTCTTTCAACATTTTTCTGGCAACGCTGGACACATTTGACATTTGCTCAAAAATAAAAAAAAGTTTTCTTTAAAAAAAAGAAACTGTAATTGAATTTTATGCATCCCGGATGAAAAACACAAATTTAAAAATTTTTTTTCATAACAACGTCCATATTTTTATTAAATTTTTAATATTAAAACTGTCAAAAATGCTGATGTAAACGGTATGGTTTATGAAAATAGCTTATGATCATAAACTAGTTTGAAAATTACAAGTGTAAATGCACTATAAACCAGCAAGTCATTTTTTTTTCTACATTTGTATGCTTGTATTAATACATTTATTTCCCGTATTTTTTTTAGCTCAAATAATGTTTCCTTAAAATATTAAGCACTAAATTTAAGTATCTTTCTTAAACCCAATATCTGAAGAGCAATCAAATTATACTTTGAATTTTATATTCTTAAATCGTTAATAAATCATCCGCTGAACTAGTTCTAATAATTCTTAACGAAATTTTAACGGCCAACATTTAAGAAATTCTCATAAAATTTCAAAAATTTGTAATAGAACTGGGGAAAGTTTACAACTTAAGATTTATAAATATTTAAGGCAAAAGCAAGATAATTATTTGGACTTTTTAGTTTTTGAACACTAAACTATTTTAATTTATCGTAAAGTTAATTAAAATTCCTTTGTTAAGCTTTTAAATGAGGGGGGGGGGGTATGTCATCAGTAACTCTTCAACACATTGAAAGTTAAGCAGATTAAAAATAAACCACCTGCTAGGGAAGATGAAATATTTCACAAAAGCAAGATTTATTTAGAAACATATAAATTCTTACACAGCAATTAATAAATGATACTACCTACATTATGCTCTCAGTGGGAGTGGGGCGGGAGTGGTATTAATGGCTTAATTTGTTTATTTTTCTTTTATATATTTCTTATTTTTTAGATATTTCTAAGCATCCACCCACTAATTTCTTTTATTCTTATTATCTGTTGGTTTTATTAGTTTTTTTTTTAATTTTGTTTAGAATGGTTAGAAAATTAGTGTTTTGTATACATACATATTTATCTTTCTTTTTCCTAATTCTATTTATAAACATGGTTTCCATTTGTTTGATACAAATAAATTTATTTTTAAATATTTAGGTCAATAGCTGAATTAAACATTGAAAATGAATTATAGTCTTAAAAGCTATTCCATTTTGCTTTTATTTTTCTAATTGAAAATTATGTTTGTTTAATATAACAAATAGAAGGGAGATTTTGAAATACAACAGGTTTCCTTTTATGAGTATAAACAGTTTTGGTTTTAAAAATTGTGAAAAAAATGAAAACATTTCGATTAATAAATATTTAATAGATAGAATTCTCGAAAAGATAAACATGCGTAAGACATTTCTGCTATTCCCGGATAGTCAATTCTACTTTTTTAACTTTTTTTGGCAGTACTTGTTTGCAGCATAAACGACACAGTTTAAAATGCCAAAAGAATTACGGGCTAAATGAAGTATTCAGTTTTATTAAATTTTAATTTTGTCAAGAATTCTTAGGATGGGTCGCTGATTGGGAAATGGCATTAGATCCAGCCTTTGCATCTGATGTTACCTCAATTTACTATATCAGATTACGCAGCTGAATGTTCGTCATCTGACCCTCGTTGTTGATAAATTGGAATAACATGGAACGATTGACCAATGAGCGTAAGTAGTGAGTTTTAGTATGCCTATTCTCACGTTCCCAACAGCTTTCCAACTTTTTGAAAGCCACCATAATTGATTAAACTGAATTTCAGTTCCTTCAAATTCTATTGTGTCAACTAAACCTCTGAGTATATTTAATGAGTATTTTGCTTCCGAAACATTAAATTTGTGAGAAACAGAAATTCTGACAGGTCTCCAGGTTCGAAATAAGGGCAAATGAAAAACGTTTGGTAAATAAAAATTACTTAAAGTTTAAACACTTTTTCTAATAACTATGTTATTTAAAAAAAAAATTAATTTTTATTGATTAAGAAAACACACATCAGAATTGTAGAAATTACTTTATAATTTATTATTAACTTATTTTCTAAAATAACAAATATCTATAAACTTTACCATTGAGTTCAAGGTTTCTGTGATAAATTAGTTCACTTTTGAAATGTAAACAATTACTACTATTAAATAATAATACAAATGTAATTTAAATTTTAAAATTCACACAGTAATGTTAAAATACATTGTGCTACTATTTATTTAATATTTATTATCGCCTTTGAATGTTTTATTGTGTATTTATTTATTTATTTATTTATTTTGCTTTAAATCTAGAGCAGCACAAGTTCATAATGTTTTTTAATGTTTTATTTTTCTTGTGATTTTATGGGGCCAGCTAGAGATGATATTTCCTTAAAGTAAACAATGATTTTTGATATTTAATTTGTTTTGCTTTGCAATAATATTTTTTAAATTGTAGAATAGTGGTCGGCAAATTGGAGATTGTCCAGATAATTTGCTACAGCTAAATGGTTATAAAATCAAAATCATCTCAAACAATCTGATGGATTATTAGCTCATATTCCTATTGATTTCGTACTTAAACATTTCTTTACTGCCGCTAATACTACCAAAAGAAATTACATCCTCTATCCTATATATCTATACACGACTGTAATTAGTAGTTGTATGCTTAGTTTACTTCGCATTAGAGTATGCTTTGTACTTACGATTTAAGTTTACCATAACTTTACTTTTCTCCTTACTCAAGAAACCCATATCGTGCCACATGCCGGCTTTATGGTTTGTTGTTGGTACTCCTTATTGGCATTTATTACGTTTAAATATATGACATTTACGGCAGTCCATTTAAAGTAAAAAATTAGCTATTTGAGCTGCTTTCCAACAGAAGTGTCCAACACTCGTCTATGGAGATGCTTATTTGTTTTGTCTTGCAATATAGAACTTGTTTGTTTCCTAATAAAGCATTTCCTCGATCGGTCATATTTTCAGTCCAATATTCGGTTTTCTGATATAAACGGTGTCCCAACTAGAACGCAATGGTGTCAATGGTGTTCGGTATCGTGAAATGAAAACCAGTTTTTTTTTGTCTAGAATTGAAAAAATGAATGTAGAGGGCATGTGGTTTCAACAAGACGGCGCCACATGTCATACAGCCAGAGAAACAATTCAATTGCTGCATCAGTCATTTCCCGGTTGTGTTATTTCGCGTTTTGGAGACCAGAATTGGGTTTTTTGAAGTCGATGGTTTACGCGAATAAGCCGACAACGACTCAAGCCTTAACAGAGGAAATTGGACGCTGCATTAATGAAATACCGCAGTATTTATGCAAAAAGGTCAATGAAAATTTCATTAAAAGATCGCGTGTGCTGGCACGTCATCTGCACGAAATGGTGTTCCATACATAACCTCATTCTGTCTACTTTACGATATAATAAAGTTTCACGATTTTTTTTTTAATATCTGTGTTTTATTTAAAGTTTAAAAATTGCGTTCTAGTTGGGACACCCTTTATTTGTACCGAATACCGAAACCGAAACTTTTATAAAGGAAAAACATATTTAGATTATGGAATTTTTAAATTAAAATTTTAAATTAAATTAATTTAATTAAATTAAAATTTTAAAATTATAATTTTAAATTAAATTAAAACAAAAATTTTTTTCTGAAAAAAATCTTAATAATAAGGTCAAATAAACTAAAAAAACAAATTTTATAAAATATATATATATAAGAAAATGTGGGATTGTCATCTTATTTATTATACGAACTTTACTAAAACAGAATATATGTAAAAGAGAAAGATATTACAACCCTTAAAATATTTCTAAAATTGTTTCATTTGTCTCAATTATTAAACGAAATGAAAGTTTATTGTCAACGGCTGTGTAAGAACACACCTTGCTTACTACACCAGATACTATCTATGCTATAATAAATTATCAAATAGTTAAGATCTTATTTATGCATTCATTCAAATGATCATCAATTATAGTCAATCATAGCACATTAATAAGCCAATATAAATATAATTCCCATAAAGCCACACCTCCATTTGCTGTGTATTGCTGTTTGTATTGCAACATTTCATATGCAAAATAATTGTGCAATTGAAATTCTTTTCTATTGTCGCTTACAATTGACTAATGAGTGGAAATAAGGTACACCATGTTTTGCATTCAATGGAATTGATTATTAAATCAATTACTTAGTAATTTACATTTTAGCACGTTCGCTAATGATGGAAATGCCCCTGCTGCTGTCATGCAGGCATTGTAAGTCAATCAGACATAGAGACAGTCATTGAAATAGTCAGTCTGCGGTTAATAAACAAACTGTCAATCTATTTATAATAATTAATAGAAATATAAATAATTAATGTGACACTTTAAATGACACTAATTATTTACTGAAATTTATAGTGATTATCTTTTTTTTTCTAAAATTTCTATATTATTATTTTGGAAAAAAAGCAACCAAATAACAAATTTATGACATCACATTTAAATAATACAAATGTCTAAATGATTCATTTACTCTACAGTTCATTTAATTTAATGTATTTTATAGTTTTTAAAATTTTAATGTTTTTTTTAAACAAAAAAATAATTATAGTTGTCGTATGTAATCGTTTGTTTGTTTGAATAAATAAATATTTATAAGTTCTTGCCCTTTGTATTTATGTATGTTTACTATCACCCAGTATGAGTAACAACTAACAATTCATTGATCATTTCAAGCAAAACAAAACAAAAATTAAATTAAATAAAATGTTGGGAGATTAGTGTTTTGTTGTTCTTGTTATGATGATAAATATAAGTATTATTTGTTGTTATATTCACAAACAGAAAATAATGGCACTGACCTACAACAAATTGTAGTAAATATTAATATTTTATTTTGTTTTTTGTTTAAATTATTTACAAACAAATGCAAATACTCTCTTAGTGTTGTAGTTGTTTTTAAAATCGTTTTATTTTTATTTAGAAATATATTTATTTCACTATTTCCATTTGGAATTAGTTTGGAGCCAGATTTAAATGAAACTGGACATCCATGTGGATATTTTTTATTTTTCAAATGTCAGTGGCATAACTGGTAATATTATATAATTGTTAAATAGTGATGTTGTATGTTGTACATTGTATGATACAACTATCATATAGTTAAATAGTGAATATACAATTTTTGGCAAAGTCGTATGTTTATGTTGTCAAACCTTTAAAATGGCAAAAAAAATATTTTAAAAACAAATACATATATGAATATTTTCCAAAATTAAGAATTTTCAACAATATCCCTTATTAAATTTTTTGTTTTTTAAAATTTCTTTTTTTGTTTTAAATTTGTCAATTTTTTTTAAACTAAAATGAGTAATTTTTATGTTGAGAAACATTTTTTAATTTTTGGCAAGGCTTAAACTTTTATAAAACATTTGAAACAAATTTTAAAAATGTCGTAGTTGTTGCAAAAATTATTTATATAGAAATTACCAACAACATTTGTACAACAATTGTGAAATCAAGCGACGTACGACACTATATCATCACTTGTGAATTAAATAAATATTTAGCGTAACCTCTTGTTGCAGAATTAGATATTTCTTTAATTTTTATATCTTAGAAGAAGCTGGAGGTGAAGCAGTCGTCGTCTCTCAGTATTTAGGTCAGGAAGATTCAGTTTACACGTGTTAACAAACTATATATTCTGACTCATTTCTGTCAAAACCATTCTTGTTTTCAACATCAGATTCTTTTCCTCAATCACTACACGTGTTCTCGAGTGTCATTACAATGAAAATATTTCGAAAACCAGTGAAACGTTGGTTTAGGAAACTCTCAATATATTTTAAACACTAATGCCCTTATTCATAAAACTTGTCAAAGTTTTTATGAATTAGACTGTTAAAATATATGTTGTTACGTTTTTACCTTCAAAAACGGTGGTTTATTTCCTTTACAAAAAGCGGATTTTTTTTTATTTGCAAAATTAAAGCTTTAAATTTAAAGGAAATAAAACGAGTCAAATGTACAAAATTATATAAGTAAACACCCTGTCTTTTAATATTATTTTACACTTTACTTCAACACACACGTAAATTATAGTTTGAGAACGATGATGATGATGATGACAAAGCGCCATATTCTAGTAATTTCCGACGGCATCTAGAGAAGACAATCGAAAGTTCATTTCTATCGCTGTTAAAACGTAATGTTGCCATACAACGTGTTAATAAAAGCGTATTTTCAACAATGTTTGTAAATAGAAACTTCTACTAATGGAAATTTTTATAAACATGTTGTATGCCGACAAATATGCTGTATATTGATACCAGCATTTAAATTTTAGTAATATTTTCTATTTGTTATAAATTGTTTTATTATTTTGTTATACAGTGCACTCGGGAAAACGTCAACTAATTAAAACCGCGGGTGTTGACGTTTAACAAATTGTTGACGTTTTTGAATGTAAAATATTTAATTTAATACATATTTATATCGATAATGTGCTTTTAAACGTTTTTATGGATTATAAACTAAAACCAAACATAAACAAATTCAAAAAGAAAACAAAAAAGACATTCACCCTGACTAGAACCATAGAAGACAACTAGAACCAAAAGAATACATTTTAAATGAGATCATATTTTTATACCTATCATACATATGCATTTAAAGCATAGATCGGCATCCTATAGCACAATAGTGCAGAGAGCACTTCACATATACACTTAATGCCCAACTATAATATGCATATGCTAGCAAACTATAATGCACTTAACGAAACTTTTCGTTAAGTTTTTCAACTGTCATTTGCTTAAGCAAAAAGCGAAACTGATCGCATATTCCGTACGGAATCAGCTGTTTGTTTGTGTTTTTAACAAAATGAAAAAAGAAGAAAATACATTTATTTTAAATTTAATAGAAACTGTGGAAAACATATGTAAGTGCCTTTATAATAAAAGGGACTCTTTTTATTTTAACATAAATGTCTTTCTGTCGCGGTTTATTTCTATGACAGAACAAGTGCGTCTTCTTCTTTTACAGTGTATGATACAACAATTGTTTAAAATGATACAACTTGTCAAATAACTACTAATAACTATTAAATAAATACATTTTGAAGAATTTTTGCTGTTTACACGTGTTTGAAGCATTTTGAAGAGCAATTTTGAAGAAAATTTCAATCGTGTAAATCTAGCTTAATTCTTCTCTGTATAGTACTCCAAAAGAAAGCGAGAATATACAATCTTGGAATATCAAATACTAATAATGATGGTAAATCGCGGCATTTAGAATTTCAGGCCAAAAATATCCCCGTTTTTAATAGTAAACTAGTTTCAGGTAAAACAAATAAACTTCTATGAATTATTTTGTTTTGTTTATCAAACTGTTTTGTATGCTTAGCTTATTGCGTTTAGCGTATAAAATTTTACAAATATAAAAAGTTTAATTTTTATACCGTTTTTTATATGTACATATCTTTAGGAAATGGTGTTGAAAGTATTAAAAAGCCTTTTAATAATTTCAAAACAAATTTAAATCCCCCCTACGACAACAACAAAAAAATAGAACAAAGTGACTGAATATCTAACTAAGTGGATAAGTGATTGCAATGCTTTTGTGCTGATAACAAAAAAAATTACAAACTTGCTACTCAAATCATAAATTGAAATAAATACATTTTAAATGGGCACAAGTTGCTCGTTGGCTAATTAGTTTTCGATATGAGTACATTTTCACACATTATTTTTATACGCTAATTTTTTTTTTTAATTTATGTGGTTCGCAAAAACATTCATGCCATCATTTATTTATTTGTCATTTAGTTATAGCTTTTTCTTTGTAATTTGTTGCATATACTCAATTATTCAATTAATTTTAATGTCTATTTATAATCATTTAGCTAAATATTTGTGACTTTTTTTTATTAGATGCTAAATAACAATTTGTTATCGCGTGAAGTGTATAATTAAAGTTTTTTTTTAATATGACAACTAAATGCTTAGTTTTGTTTCTTGTTTACTAATTGTAGGGTTTGGTTGGAATGTATTTTTTGCAATTTTTTTTTAGATCTTGAAGGTTGTAAATTTGTTTTTCTAATATTAAATTTTGCATAGGAAATGATTATTGACTATAATATACATAGATAACCTTATTAAAATATTTTTTATGTGTGGCTACGTATGAAACAATTTAATATTTTTACCAATCCATAGTTTGCATTCAATTCTGGCAGGTTATCCAATGTATGGCCCAAAGGACGAGGCGAATCTTCTTTATAAATAATCTTGAGCAAATAAAATACATTTTCGAACGTACGCAAGTCAAGTTCTTCGTAATATGTGACATCCTTTATATCGAGTTAGCCAGATAGCTAGTTTTTCGCCAACAAACTCATTTTGTATATACTAAAGCGTGATTGATCCATTTCGACGTTCCCTACTTTATTAAAGAAGAAAAAAAAAACACAAAAAATTCAAATTTAATAGGGAATGTTTATTATCATTTGGCATTTATTTTTTGAAGATTATGTCTAGCAAATGTTGGCCGGTGCAACGTTTTAGATGGTCTATCCGTTGAGTCCAATTTTTTTTACTCGTTCGAGCATTTCGACTGGTAACTGGCGAATGACATGCGTGATGTTTTCCTCCAAGGCCTGAATCGAAGCGGGTTTGTCCGCATAAACTTTAGACTTTACATATCCCCACAGCAAAAAGTCTAACGGTGTGATATCACCGAGAGTTCTCTGAATAAATCCATTGATTGATGGGAAGTGTGGGAAGTGGCGCCGTCTTGCTGAAACCAAATGTCGCAGAGATCACGAGCTTCAATTTCAGGCATCAAATAGTCGGTTATCATGGCACGATAATGGTCGCCATTGACGGTTACGTTCGTACCGGCATCATTTTGAAAGAAATATGGATCGCTGATTGTACTGGCCCACAAACCACACTACAGCGTGCTGGACGTGGTCTATTCGGTCGATGGTGTTGGGAATAGTACGCTCAGTAGGCCGATTATGTCGACCATAATTTGAGAGAAGTACACGAAACACATTCCTCACATAACGTGAATTTTCGTAATAATGTTGAACGATTTGTTGTTGAGGCGTAAGTATTTCCATTATGAAATGTCAAACAATACTAAACAAAAATACCAAGACATGACTCACACGTGATATGTCAAAAAAAGGCTATTGAAAAATCACCCTATATAATTTTATATAATTAACAAACACAAACTATATAATTCTATATAATTAACAAACACAAACTGCGAAGCTTTTTGGCTTATCTGCAGAAAACACCCAGAGTTTTTGGCGGGAATCAAACCCGCAACCTAGTCCGGCACACTATTGCCTAGTCTATCGGGGCACCCAAATATTATAATATTATTGAGAAAAGTTCAGTTAGAAAAACAATCAGTTGGTAAAATTACAATAAAATCTGGTAAAATTCAAGATACAATTAAACAATCCATCTTTAACCAACCAGTTTATCGATTAAATTCATCTTCTACCGATCCACTGTCATGAGTTGATATTGGCTGTGCAAACAACTGCCGAATCTATTGACAGAATTTAAAGCTTGTAAATTCTTGACATGGAGGGTAATAATCAGTGTATTAGGTGCGTATTATCTTACTGAAGAGCTTAAAATAGCTGATCTTCTCAGTATTCGTCTACAAGACCAGTTCATTCTAGAACAGTGTTTGATTGATTGCATTAGTTTTCTCTAGGGCCCTACTTAACGTATTAGTGGCGGTCTTGCCTTGCCTTTAACAAGCTTCAGTGTTCTGATTCTGTGGCATCTTTGAGTTTAAAAAACTCCTCCTATACTTAACGCTGTCGGAGTATATTCCACCACTTTCCAAAAATTTGTTTCTTAAACCGTCCTGAAATTGGGATTTTCACTGAGATGACTTCTCTTGCTCCAGCCGCTAAGATGCTTCACTCGGCGAAACCGAATAAAATTAAATGGATAATTTCAGTAATGAATTTATTTTCTGTAAAAGAGATGAAATTACTTACCCCATCTCTTGAAGTGACAGAATTTTTTTTTCCTAGTTACGATAGTTGCTCCTCTTCGAGTCTATCACCGAAATAGTCGATTTCGAAGTTAAATGATAATCATATGGTATGTATCTCGAATGAGAGAAACTCATTCTCCTCATATTTAAATAACAAGATTGGATCTATAGACATTCTCAAGTGAAAATCAATTAACGTTATCTTTAACAAGCTTCATTGAGTGTTCTGATTCTATGACATTTTTGAGTTTAAAAAACTCCCCCTATACTTAACGCGATGGGGCAAGGTCTTTCTGTCTTTAGAAAACCTTTTATAAAATTCGTTGTTATTCGATTTCAAAGATTATATTATATATGAAATCTACTAGTTGAGCACTAAAAAAACTTTGTCTCTTATAGTTTACGAGATATTCGCATATGAAAATTTAATTTGTAACTTTTGTAACCACCCAAGAATGGGAGTTTGATAATAACGGATCAAAAGATTTTCCGATTTTTTTAATATTTTTTGTGGATTTATAACAGATTTATTAATCTAGTAAAAAAAATAATTATTTAAAAATTATCATAGTGTCAGAAGTTATATGCATTTAAAGTAAAAATATTGTCGAATTTAATAAGCACATGTTATTGCGAGGAGATCAGTTTGCAGCTTCTGCTTTACCAAATAGTAGTGAAAGTTCTACTCATGGACAGTGGTTAATACCATATTGTTCTAAACACTTGTGCCTTCCTTGCTTTAGAAACCTGTTATAAACCTGTTGTAAGTTTGTATGAATGAGGGCGTAAATCTATAAAAATAAATCTTATAAATCTCCCCATAGATTAGCTCTCATCAGCTTCCATTAGATGACAAGCAAAAAAAAATGTTTAAATAAACTAAACATAAAAGAGGAAAGAAAGTAAAAGACAATAAAACATCAGCAAACAACAACCGGGAGTTGTCGTTTGCAAATTAGTGGGCGGTGTGTGTCTGTCTAAATCTCAAGTCCGGCTACATGACCATAAAATTAACTTGTACACACCGATTATTTGTTTTATCAACTCTAAAAGAAAATCTTACACACAAATAACACAGTCTACTCGTATATGCCGTGTCTGTCTCTCACTGTGTGTGGAGTGTTGGTGGTATAAAGAAACTCCTATCACTTATTTTAAGATGACAGTTTCGAAATAAACTCCAAAGGCTTGAATATTTTAATTTGAAAAATAAACATGCAGATGGAAAAAATAATGTTGAACAACAATAATCACAAATTCCTAAAGTTACAACAGAAATAAAATGTTGTCTAATGGACCAGCAAATATTTTAAAACAGTCGTCTGTCTGTCTGTCTGTCTGTCTTATCCAGCTACTCATTTTTATGCAATCAGTTTTTAAGTGTTTACCAGGGAAATTTCAAATATTTTTTGTTTTATCGTGGTCATCTTTAACATTAAGAGAAGAAAAATAAAAAAACAACCAACACACTTTGTTTGAAAAAATTTAAAAATTCGCATAATTTTGATTGTATTCAGTTTTGTATTTTAAAGAAAAAGTTGCGTGTCTCTTTAGCTTTAGCTGTGTATGTATGTTTGTATTTAACAGGCGGGAAGTTAATATTTTTGCAAATTTACTTTTTAACTTTTGATTTTTTAATTTAACTGAAGTTTGTTTTTACGTCACGTGATGTGGAAATTATTGTTAAAACAAAGAGCATCCATCCACTTGTTTTTTTTAATATTTTACTGTCCCCTGTGTTTTATTGGCTGTCGTTGCTGTTGTTGTTGTCTGCCAGCCAACATCCAATGAACCAAGTCAAGTTAAACCAAAGCCCAGTCAAGCCATACTTCAAGCAATTACATCAACCGTTTTCCGTTGTTTTTTCTTCTGTTTATTTTGTTGTTGTTCATATATTTTTGTTACCGCTGGTTAAAAGAGTTTAAGCACTTGTGCCAATGAGAAGTTATACAACATGAGGGGAAGTATTCCTCAAAATGTATTCAAAAGTTCTTTGCTTACTTATTTGGGTTAAAAACTGAATTAAAATTAATCGGTAATATGTTTTAGAAATGTTGATAAATTATTAAATTGCTACCACAATTCAGTAGGTAAAGGGGACTAGTTCGTTTTGAGCATATATTAAAAATTTCCCCCCCGTAGGAAATTATAATTTTTTTTTTTTTTGCTAAATGTTAGTCTACTTCCCCAAAAAATTGTTTAAAGTTTGTTACATTACACCTGGTATAGTAAACTCTATTACCTTAACATTGCACTTGTATGTTTGTATAGTGGCGATTGTATGAGTGTGTATCAATGTTCACAAGTGTTCAGACACATGTAATCAAGCATTAGGCAGCTTCCAAATTGTAGAGAGAAACAATAATTCCTAGATACAAACAATATAGGATGACTGGATATCGTTAACTTTAGTTAGCTTTGATTTATTGACATTTCCATTTTAAAAATAATTTCATTTGCCATTTGTTGATTGCCCATTTGGATGGTCTAATTTTCGATCACTCTTTTCAGCAATGCTACCAGTATCTGGCGAATTTCGACTCTTTCCTGAATTGCTATCAAAAATGTTTCTCACAGAAGGCGGATTTTCGTAATACTGTTGAATAATTTGGAGACGTGGTAAACTGTCAAACAATACCGAATAAAAATAAAAATAAGACGATACTGAAAAAAACAAATGAATTAGAGGTCTAAGTAGATCCCAATGAATTATATTTCCAATAAGATGTATAAATATAAATATGTATGTGAAAAATTATTTGAATCTAAACATACTAATTGCAGAAACATTTGACAAAATAAGAGTTTCCCCTATTTTAAGCAAATATATATTTGACCTTACATGACTTTCGCAAAGTAATCAATGTCCAACAATGCAGATTTTGTACAGATTTTTTTCAATTTTAAGATTTGTTAATGATCTTATTATGGATATCTGAGTGTTAATACGAAATTTGATATTATTGTGCATAAATGTACATTTGAATTGAACAGATTTCCTTACGAAATACTGAATCAACATTCTCTTCTAACAATTTGCATCGTTAACCAAATCATTCCGTTGCAAGAATTCGCAGATTTAATTCGCTGGGTTCCATACATTCGCAGATAATGTTTATTTATAATATTATTATCTTTTCATCCCTGTGATGACAGTTAAACTCCGTGAATTTGTTAAGATATTTAATAAGATATATAGCCATGAAATTATTTAAATTATTTGTTCAATATAAATTCATTCAAATTGTTAGCTATGACCTTTCCCCATCTTTCTGGAAATATATGAATTTCTTACAAAAAAAAAATATCAAGCCAATTTCCTATACCCTGTTCCCAGAAAGAGTGTTCTGTATAGATAGAAACAAATAGCAGTCTGACGGGGCAAGGTCTAGATTATAAGACAGATGAGTTTTTGCAACATGTGGCAGAGCGTTGTCTCTATGGCTTTCATATCTGGCCGCATATTCTGAGCGTTTTCCGGACAATGCTCTTTTCATGCATATCGGATGCATTCGGTAAAAGTTTCCTGTGTTGGTCTGAACATACCCTTTTGTTGCCATTAACATTTGGCAAGTAATGATTCGATGCAAAAAATATTATCTTTTATAACGAGTAAGCAGAATATTGAACATGCAAAAGCATCTTTGCGCATATGATGCTTTGTTGGTACAAAATTCGACATTTTAGAAACAAAAAAGAAACTTTGTTGTTTACACTCTAAAGTTCAATAACTATCTGGAAATAAATTGCAGATATGTATGTACCCTTCAAAATGACATGTAGGTTTACTAAATACAAAAATAGCGTTTTTAAGTTATACACTGCCTGGCGGAGCACCAAAACGTTTTAAGATGATGCTGATACGCTATTTCTCACCTTTCTTTCCTGGTTTAACAACGGGATCGGTAGATATTTCCACAACTTTCAACAACTATTTTCGCATGCGGTATCAATAACTCAGGTTTTGCAAATCAGTCAAATTTAATTCTGATTACCGAAACGAGAAAGTACATGCAATACTTGAATTTTTTGTATGGCATGTGATACCGCTTTATTGAAACCACTTGTTGTTCTCATTGATATCATACAATTTTGGCAGATAGATCTCTGTTAACATGTTATGCTTATTATGCTATTATTATTCATACTTTTCAAAATCTGCACCAAACAGTGATTTCTTGACAATAGATACATTTGTTTTATGTTGTCAAAAACCTGTGTGTTCTCTGAATCACAAATGACGACTAACAAAATCGTAAAGATGAAAATTTAGATTTTGAGAGAAAAAGTTTCTTTATTTTTGCAAAACTTTTATATAAAAACCTGAACCGCTAATGCTCCATTTTACTTTCAGCTGTAAAACTATTTTTTATTGTCAACACTGTGCTGCACAGATAGCGGCCAATCACAATATTGCTTTTGGGAAAATCTTTATTTTATATAATTTTGATCCAAACAAGATACAATTTGGTTTAAAAATGCATATCAAATGATGTTATTCAGGATTTTTGCAAAATATTTCAATAGGCGATTGAGTTTTGAGAATTTAAAAAATGTAGGCTCATGTCAAAACTAATTTCAACAAAACGTTTAAGTTCATAAAATTCTTGAGACCCTTTCTTTAATATTATTAAACTCTGAAACTTTTTCTCTGCCATTGTCTACTCCAAAATATGAACATTTATTTTTTATTTTGAAACGGATTTCTGTTACATAATATGCATATAAATTAGGGTAAACCCCGAGATATTAACACTTAAATGCCAAATGTCAATGGTCAAACGAACAAGTGCACTTTTTAGTTAGTTTTTACATGTTTTTTTTTTAAATAATTACCAATAATTAAAAGTGAATAATAGTGATAATATGCATACAAAAAAGCATAAATTTCTAACTTTATAGAAAAAATATGAAGTTTTGGAGAATTTACAAAAAGGTGCAAGCGTTACTAATTTAGTGAAGAAATATGAAGTGACAAAGTCCACAGTATGTGGAATAAAAAATATTAAAATGCAATTTCAAAATGTGTCAACAATACATTCATCGGACCTGGATGGAAAAAGAAAAATTATTGATTTTATTAAAATTTTTGCCATTTGTAAATATGAAGAATCCCAACAATTTTAACTCCCCTTGTTTTCATTGCGAGTGCACTGTATATCAAAATTATTCCAATAAAAATCCAAATATTTCGTTGTATACTGAATATTACTAAATATACTGACTTTAATGGAAGAGTAAAATGGTTAATTTTCTTCAGTTTTCCAATATCTACAAATGGTTTTATTGCCGATAACACAGTAAAATGTATGTCTTTCAACCAAAATAATGGCGAAAAAAGCAAATTTCGCGAAATTCGTTGACTTTAGAATGCTGTTCTTAACGAAATAGTAAAGAAATCAGGAGCCAGTTTTTGCAATAAATGAAACGTGTTGGAAAACAATAAATTCTTGTTTTTATGCAGCAGTCTAATATGTCTCTCAGATTAACTCTAAATGTATAAGATTTTTCACTGCAGCTACAAAAACAACAACAACAACATCAAATACATGTATACAACATAGTAAAATAATATTACAACAGTGTAATGGCGCTTAGAGTTGTATTTCTACTACTACAAGTACCTGTACAAATACTACAATTACCACAAATAGTAGTATGAGTCGTCCGTCGAATGTACTTGTTATTGCAATAGCAGTAACTTATTTTCTTCTATCCACATACAACATTGTACATAGTGGATTTCTGCAACATTGTCATGAACTTGACCTTTCAAACGTCAAGTGCCAACTTCCAGCTAGACGACCGGCTAAAACATCCGCACTGGCATGACTTTTTCACGCGCGGTTGGTACCGGGAAAATGCTATTATTTTATTGCTTTTTTCTATTATGTTTATATACATATGTATGTATGTATGTATTATATGTTTAGAGTATTTAATATATGTTTATTAAATAGATGTATTTTTTCAACATTTTTTTGTGGTTTGCATGTTTTGCCAACATTAAATTCCAGCATAAAATTAATCTTGAACTTCAGAATTATAAACATTGTGACTTTTTCACATTCATTTATATTAAAAGTAATTTTTTTGTTTTGTTTTTTATTTTCCGCTCATTTTTCTTATTTCAACAATTTAATTGTTGCAAAAACTAAAAAAAATATGACATCATAAACTCAGACGCCACTCATCTGATCCAATGTTTTGTATTTGATCCCAGCGGCTAAAGTTTTTTAAATAGCTTTTAAAGCAGACTTGCAAAAGAGTGTAATTATTTAGAAGTTCTTTTTTAGTTTTTTGAAAAAAACTTCTATTTATAAAAGAAATTTCTAAAGAATTTAAATAACTGTATGAGCAATTATTGCATACGTAGGAAATAAAATCCAAACACTTAGCACACATATATTCATTTGTTTTAGCCCCTATTTTTATTTTTAAATAAAATAATTTATTCCTTTAAATATCTGCTTGAGCCATTTATCATCAAAATGTGTCTCTTCAAGGCCAGTTGCCTGGAAAAAATATCATCATTCTTTTATCATCATGCATGTGTTTTGCAGATTTTAATACTGGTTCGCTTAAAGAGGAGTTGATAAATCTATTTGTTGGACACACAAAAACTTATTCTATTATACATGAATAACTTCTAAAAATTCGCCATTAAAATCAACACAGAAAAAAACAAAGTTGTGAATTAAAATTTCTTCTCAGACGACAGTTAATAGACATTATTATTATAACCAAATCAATTATCTACAATTACTACTGTTGGTCTTTGAAGATATTCTAGGAAATTTTTTAATTTAATTTTATTATTATTTGGAGAATTAACTGTACAGATTTCTAAACTAAATTTTGTTATTAAAAAATTATTTTGTTACATATTTAATTGTATTTTACTAATTTGCGTATTTTCTCTTTTCTTTTCAGGTATGTATGTCAATTATTTAACGGATTTTCACAAAATGTTTATTTAAACTTTTTGGACAGAAATTTGCTGAAGTAATTAAGTAGTTACAAGCTAAGTATTCTTATGAGTTAATTTTTAGACAGTAGTTTAATTGTGCTGTTTTAACATGCATTTAACTCTTGCCAGCTGAATATTATTGATCCCTGATGACTTTTATATAATATGTTTATTTAAAATACTGCCGATACCTTCTTAATGTCCTACACTTTTGCCAAAATGCAGCAGGACTAAATCAACTGGTTGTTTTATATTTTAAAACATATTTACATTTTACATTTTTAAACATATTAGAACTATTAACCTATCAACTTTAATCTCATAACATTTGGCATAATGTGTAAGAAATTCAGTTTTAAAGCAGAAGGATGCGAAGTTGCCCAATTAACTCTTCTAACTGGAACTTTATATTGACACTAGTAAAAAACATTTTGCATCTTTGGTCTTCTTTAAAAACTGCGGATTTCGCAAAGAGAGTAATGTAAAATTTACATTAAAATATTATGAATTTTGTTAAAGAATACCGAAAATCGTTTCATAAAGTCAATATTTGATATTCATATAAATAAATGGAAGTAGTCTTCCGAGACCGAACGTGCAAGTAACTCAAACGTATACAAGTGAAACTCGTTAAAATTTTAAAACAACAACAAAAAACAATCAGAAAATTCGTTTGCAATACATTTATAAATTCTGTTTGTGCTATTTTTTAACCAAGGCAGGCTAGCGCCCTAATATACCCTTTCCACCCTAATATACCTTTTCAACCCTAATATACCCTTTCAGCTATATTACCGTTACCGCTAAATTGTAGTTATCGTAAAGATGTATGTTGAATTTATTCTCTTCTCTATGAGTCTATTGTTGTCTAATATATCTCCCGAGATAAGGTATCATACAAAAAACTCAAGTTAAACTTAGCAAGCTGTTTAATTAAATTTTAATTTAATGAACGTTAACCAATATCTTAGAGTTGGTTTAACATCTCGGAAAATTTTAATTTTAAATTGTCTATTTTGAATTTAAACACTGTTCTCTCTCCTTTCAAATGTGCCATAGAATAATTTAATATTTCTAATTTGCTGCTGAATGATTCATAACAATTGATTCACACAATGTTAGTATATACTTTTAAAATCACATGTATGTACATATGAGACTGTGACTTGATATTCAAGGTTCTTTAGGCATCATAAACATAATTGTTTTTGAAATCTATATATGGTGCTTAATTAATAAACAATATCTCGTGATTGAGATCTACATTATTATGCTGTAAATTATGATTCATTTAACAATTGATAATGATTTTAAACATAATTGGGCATAATTTCGTGTGGCTTAAATTGTACATACAAAACAACATCAAGTTTCATTTATTCATTCAAATTGATCGCTAAAAGAAGACACTAAAAATGTATTCCAATTTAAATTTTCAAGTGCTTTATGATTTATTGACATCATTACACTACTGCACTTTAATATTCCTAGCTGAAAACTTCTGGGAAAATAGAATAGAAAATACTGTTGTACCGAAGATTTTCTATAGAAAATACTGTTATACAGAAAATTTTCTATAGAAGATATTTTATAGAAAATACTGTTATACATACATACGATTTTCTATAGAAGATTTTTTATAGAAAATAATGTTATAATACAATTTTCCTAAAGAAAATACTGTTATACTAAAGATTTTAAATAGAAAATACCGTTATACAGAATATTTTCTATAGACAATACTGTTACTGTTATACTGAAGATTACCGTTATACAGTATATAGTAAAGATTTTATATGGGAAATACTGTTATACTAAAAATTTTCTATAGAAAATACCGTTATACAGAAGATTTCCTCTATAAAATACTGTTATACAAAAAATTGTCTATCGAAGATTTTTTATTAACAAGTTATACACCCGATTTTTTATAGAAAATAGTATTATACAGAAGATTTTCTATAGAAAATAGTATTATACAGAAGATTTTCTATAGAATATAATGTTAAACTAAAAATTTTCTATAGAAAATAGTGTTATACTGAAGACTTTATTTATATTATACTGTTATAAACATGTTTTTATAGTAACTATTTAAGCTACAGCATTTGGAGTATAAAAGCAAATTTTTTCTGTTACATAAAATACTGAAAATAGTTTGAAAGTAAAATGAGTATAGCGTGCATTTGAATATGAAATAGTATCAGAAAAATAGTATCAACTTTTCCATTTTTAATTCAGACTTGTTTAAGACACGACATGAAGAATGGTATGGTTTTACTTCTTTTAATGTCTCTAAAAACATTTTTGTTTATAAATATTTCTGAAATATCAGATAATTTGCAACTTAATTAATTCATCATCTTATAAGGTCATTAACTTTTCAGCAATAAAATCACTGCGGTATGCAAGACTCATTGTCATTAAATCGGGAAACAAAGACTAACTTACCCATGACAATAATTTCTATTTACCAGTAAAAGATTCCTTTTATATATTTTTTTGTTTATTCAAAAATTTAATGCAAATTTAATTAGCAGGCAGAAATAAATTATAAAAAACCAAAAGAGAATAAATATTTCAATTTAAAACAAGCATAACCAAACATTCCTTTTCTTTGTGAAGGAATAAAAAAGAAATTATTTAAATAAATAATAAATAAGATAAAGACAAAAAAAACTAAAAAATTAAATAAATACAAAAATATTTATATAGTGATAATAATTTAAATAAATATTGTAAAGAAAAAAATTTTAAATTTATGACAGACCTGTCAATGATAAACCACAAAAGACAACAGCCAGAAAATCTCTACTAGCCAGAAAACTTGGCAACACTTTTTGCGCGCCATTATGGCGTCGAGCCACTAAAACAAAACATTGCTAGAAAAATATTCTGGCAAAATATTTTGCTTAAAAATTGCTGCAAGTTACTTACTATTACTTACATACATACATTGCTGTCTGTTTTTTAGACTTTAGTTTTTGTTTTTGTTTTGTTAAGTTTTTCTAAAGAAAACTTTACACACGAATAAAAATATATTGATGGAAACATTGCACACCTTCAATCTTTACAGATTATTTAAAGCAAAATTATAAAAAGAAGTAAAAAAAAACTTAAGTAAGAAAACACAGTTGGATAAACTTAAAAAAAGCAAAACCTCTATAAAAAAATGTGTGCAAACAATTTTGTTGGTAATAGTGATGAAAGAATTATGGCGCGTATGCAATTTGGTTTTTTTTAAGCTACGAGAACTAGGAATTTCATGAATTTAAGGATACCCTACTTTTTAGTCTAACAAAATGTTCTCTTAGATCTTTTGCAAAAACGAAAGTGTCTTATTTGTTTTCCAATCCAAATTTTATTAGAAAAGTGAATTGTGCTGAGAATGAAAGCAATTGCTTTTGAAGACAAGCTATCTATCTATTGGACGCAGCAGAATAACTTACCTAGAACAGATGTTTCTATAGCATGTGACACAAGTATAAAACAAATCATAATACAAACCTTTGATACTCGGTCAGCATCTATGGTTTGTATACCGATTTTTGGCATTTTCCGGAACTAAATATTCGACCAGTCTCTAGAAACTTCCATAAAATATACAAAATTTAATTGATTTGAATTCACATTACCATCCCTGCAAAAATCTGTGGAGTACGTGGTGCATTGTAGCTTAAATGTGGTAACTACATCATGGTCCTATGTAATGCACTGATGGACCATTTAATGTTCAGATGTTTCTATTGCAACTGCTCAGGTTCTGTGCAACAGTGTGTATAAAAGTATTATTTAGAGAGAAAATCTAAAAAATATTTTATATAACAGTATTTTCTTTAGAAAATCTTGTGTATAACACTGTTTCTATAGAGAATATTGTGTATAGCAGTATGTTGTGTATAACAGTATTTTCTAAATCTTGTTATAAAAATATTTTCTATAGCAAATCTTGTGTGTAACAGTATTTTTTATTGAAAATCTATACTCAAGAGAAAAATCTAGAAACTCTCTTATACTGTGTCTTTTGTGAAGTTATAAGGCAAAAAATACTCCCCTGCAGAAACATTTTAGCCTAAATACCGCCTAGACCTCTTTATGTTTCTGTATCCACGCACATATCTAAGTATAAATGTCGAATTTGTTGTCATCCCATTTAGCGATTCCCTGTCAGTGTATATACGTCAAACTTTATATGAAAAAAACTTTTTCCGAACAAATACTTTGTTCAGAACGAATGGGGATCCACCTTAAGGATTACAATACTGAAATTTCTAAATAATACTAGAGTGACTATATAGGTACAATCCATGCTTCCTTGCACCGATCGTGCTATTTCTGAATGCCACATTCAATTCTAGTTTCCTACATTGTAAAGAGCGACTTAATCGGGATTATTCACAAAGCTTTTATTATCATAATCGACATTTGTGTTAATTTTCACATTTAGGCAGAATTTCAGGAATTCAGAGTTTGACTTTCAGTATTTTCTATAACATACACAGCATACACAGACAAATACAGTTTACATATTTCAATTGTTTTTTCTGTTTTTTCAACTCATCAACAATGCTTTTCCTCATTATGCAATATTTTTATCTTTTATTCACCTAAAACTTGAAATTCCTTATAACAAATATTAAATTGTACGGCAACATTGAGTCGTTTTTGGCCAAAATGTTTTCCTACCAGTTTATAAATTTTTCTTTCTTTTTTTGTATTTACTAGTTTGCATTTTTTTGTCTTCTTTAACTTTTCGCTTTTTTTGCGAAATATTTTTCTGTTCAATATGTACATATATATGTATATATATACATACATATGTATAATCTATGTATGTCTGTATATACGAGTACAGAGAGTAGTAGGTTGCTCTGGAATGTTGTTGAAAAAAAAATGAAAAAATGTTGATGAGCATGATGACGATGACGTTGCAGCAGCAGTCGTCGTTGCTGTTCGATGATGTTGTTTTCAATTTGATAATGACGTTTGAGGTAAATGATGTGGTTTTAACATGTCTAAAGTGTGGATTTGTGTAAATGAATGAAAAATGTAAAATGCAGCAGAAAACATTCCAGGCCTAGTACAAACAGCAACTTTTGCCACATACTAGTGCTCGTAAGCCATGCAGGCAAAAATGAAGACAGTAGAAGAGAAGTTGGCAAAAACAATCAAACAGCTAAAATTATAAAAAATTCACACAGTTTTCTTGGCAGTTATTGCGGTGGCCGCTGCTGCTCTTGTTGTTGCAGTTGCACTGTCGTAATGTATTTGTATCAATTGGCGGTTGGCTGTACGAGAGCTGAGAGGTTTTTGGCAGAAGATTAAATAATCATAACAAAGTCATACACAATGATCACAATGACGAGAATGAAAATGATGATGACGACGTGGATGATGATGATAATGAAGTCATTGGAATGTGTTTGAAAAATAACAATTTGCCTGTTTTATAATACTGGTACTTACATATATCACTGACACAATGATCATCATGCCAGCAATGGGTGGTCAAATATTTTATTCAGCATTTGTAATAAAATTTGAAATGTTTCATATTGAATATTGTATTAAATCGAACATAGCATATTAAAACAATTGGCAAGAGTTTATAAACAAATTAATATGTTTTGCCATCCATCCACAGGGTCATTTCATTATTTGTTCAATAGAATATTAAATAATATATCTATTGAATTAGAAACTTGGCAAATGATACTTTTTTATACAATTTTAGTGCTTGTTATCATGTGATATCTTAACTTATTTTGTTAAAAAAAAAAAAATAGTGTTTCAAGTTATCGGCGCCTTTATTAAATGTTTTTTTAATATTCTCTATTGTAAAACTCATTCAACCAGTTAGTTGAGCGGTATCAGTTACCTTTTGGTGTTTTCCATATCATTTGTTTTATATCTTTATATTAACGTATTTTCTAATAAACAGCAATGAACCGAAAAAATATATAGTAAAATTATTTACGGTGTAAAGTTTTTTGTTAAACCTTTTAACTGTAAATTTAGGATTAAATTTAGGATTTTCACTGTTTGTGATGTCATTTAAAACTATTGGCCGAATAATAAAACTCTGAAAAATCATTTTGCATGTGAAACAAGTATACAAAAAATCATAATATAAACCCTAGATAATCGGTCAGTATCTATGGTTTATAACCCGATTTTTGGCTTTATCCGAAACTAAATATTCGATCAGTCCCTAGAAACTTCCATAAAATATACAAAATTTAATTGATTTTAAATCATATTACAATCAAAATACAATACAATGCAAAAATCTGTGGAGTACGTGGTCCATTGTGGCTTAAATGTTGTGACTACATCATGGTCCTATGTAATGCACTCATGGAGCAATTCATTTTCAAAGCAGAAATTCTTGTTACACGACAATTATTCGTGCTTTAACGACCGTAATCATTGTTGTAAAACATTTGAAGTAGTTATAACAAATAGTTTTGGGACTAGCCCTGTGTTATGCAAGGCTGGATTATATGATCCAGTCCTAGGACATCGTAATGTTAAATGGACTAGTTTTTATCATACAAATGGATTATATTTGGAGTATTCCTAGTCCATTGTGGAGAAATCCACACAAACGTGTATTGACTACTAGCATTTTTTGCAGGGATATTTATAACTTACACAACCATAGTCGAGTGGGTCTCAATAAGCATTTTGGCTGGAATTCAAGTGGAATTACATTTGAAATCCAGTCACAATTTCCAAGTTCCAGTGTTGAATTACAGTTGAAACACAGTTGAATTCAATAGCGAATACAGCAAAATTAACCATTGAATTACAGTCGAACAATTACAGTGTAATTCCAGCCTTGAATAGCAGTATGATTCAAGTCGAACCGAACATGTTTACCGATAAATTCAAGCATGGAATTTCAGACTGGAAAGAGGATGGATTTCAAATGTAATTCAAGCTTGGATTCACACTGGAATTCCAACATTGGAATTCACGAAAACATTGTGCTTATTGGGGTATATTGGATTTGTGCTGATGTTTGTGACTTAAAGTATACCGATCGACTCAGAATCTCTCCCTGAGTCGATTTAACGATGTTCGTCTGTCCGTCCGTCTGGCTAGTTGTCCATGTAAACTTTGTGCGCAGATTTTTCGCTAAAATTTAATAAGAGACTTTTGTTTGGCCCAAAGACAATTGGGATTGAATTTGGTGGAAATCGGTTCATAATATATCACAAATTAACAACCCTTTTCTATATACATACATACATACGTTCAATTTTCCCCACCTATAATTTTCTGCCCCAGAAACTCTAACATCTACATTCATATTAATCAGCTCAATTTAAAATCTCCGTCTTAATGAACCCTTTATTTCCATTAAATAACACCCATAGTGCAGCTTCGCATTTTGCTCTCCAATTTTCTAACAATCAGAATACAAAAAAAGTTTTTGATGGGAGTGTAAAAATAGTGTAAAAATATGTGTAAATAGCAGCAAAAGCATCAGCAATATTCATGCAATCACATAAATTTAGGTCAAGCCAATTTACTCGACACACAGCCAGTCAGCCAAACAGTCAGGCAGGCGCACACTGTCACTACTTACACTGATTTAAGTTACTACAAAATTGCAGTCATACTTTTCTATTACATTGTACTCGTACTCATATTGATGGTTGTTGTTTAAATTTACTATTTGATGTGGTTGTTGTAATTGTGCTAAAGTGCTGTTACGAATGCTGTTACTGCTGCTGAATACTTTTAATGTTTATTTGTTGCATCTTCATTAAGCAACAAAACATGTATTAATCTGGGAGAGAGTGGGAAAAAAGTTTGTTAACATGTGTCAGATGTTTAACGGTTTACACTTACAGTGAAATTTATTAGTCCCGGGTCACACACTGCCACTTTTGCGGCTCAACTTTTGAGTTTGTGGTACCAAATACCGCTCTTATTTCCCCTCTCACACACATACTCAAAAGTTGAGCAGCAAAAGTGGCAGTGTGTGACCCGGGACTTAGTAAATCCCATTTTCATCATTTCAAAAGTACTCTGTCATCAGGGCTACCAGATGAATTTCGGAAAAAATCGTCAAAATCCCGATAAAAAAGAAAAAAATCGTCATTTCGAATTTTAAAAATCGGAAATTGGAAAAATAAAAAGTCACTATTTCTAATAGTAGTTTGAAATGTTTGTTTAAACGAAAACATAAAAATGCAAGTTTATATAGTCTTTTGCACAATACATATCAAAATACATAAATTTTAACTTTTTAAATAAGAAATCACACAAAATATAATGTTAAACACAACTTATGTAATATTTTTATAATATCTTAGTCCGCTTTCACTCGTCAAGGCAAGTATTTTTGGATGAGAAGGGAAAAGAGAACAAAAGGGGTACAAACTTGACGGTACTAGTCAATTTTTTTTTTTTTTTTTGCATGAAACAGTAAGAAATTTAGAATTGACATGTGTAAATGAAATGGCAAGTTCATGGTCAGCTAAAACTGAAGAGTGTTAAATAAAAACAAAATTAAATAAAACAAACAAATGATAGAAAATTTTAATAATTCAGAAAATCGTCACTTTCAATGAAAAATCGTCAAATCGTCACTGCTAATTTTAAAACAAAAAAATCGTCAAATCTGGCTGTTATGTCTAAAAATGAGTTGAACATTTTAGCTGAAAAACAGCTTAAATTTAACAAAATCTTTTTAATCGTAATCTAAGCTAAATCTAAACAATTGTGAATACAACTTTTTTTTCGCTTCTCTAGAAGTAGTTTTAAAAGTTGTTAACAAAATATCAGATTTAAAGCGCAAATACGAAAGTTGTATTGACCATTTTGAAAGTCCTAAGTTTTCATTTATTTATATTTTATAACTGAAAATAAGTCGTAATTTGGATATGTGGATGATTTAGATTCATTTAGTGCTAATTTTGAACATATTAATAAATATTTGACATTTGAGGTGTTAAATAAACAACACTTTCGAAAACTTGTTCTTACCATTAAAGCACAACTTTGACAATCTGAAAATAAGTGGTAGTATTTAAAGCTAGATTTACACGATTGAAAATTGCTTTTTAAAATGCTTCAAACTCGTTCTTCAAAATTTATTTATTTAATAGTTATTACACGAGTTTCAAGCATTTTGAAGAGCAATTTTGAAGAAAATTTCAATCGTGTAAATCTAGCTATAGATACTACCACTTATTTTCAGATTTTCAAGAAATTTGAGATCAATCAGCAACACTTTCGTAAATATGTTCTCAGGATATTATAGAAATTTCAAATCTCTGTACAATACAATCATCTATCATCTAACTGTTCTTCTATTGAATTAGTTTGTGACTAGTGTAAACACCTCAAATTTTTAGCCTGGCCGTAGACTAGAAACAACTCCATATACAATACATTGTTTATGATTTATTTTTTATTATTTCGATTATTTTTTCAATTCAGCCATAACTTTGAAATCTGACGTATTAAATTTGCAAACCAAAAGATTTGTAATTGTAAAAATCTTAAAAAACTTACAACTTATGCATTCAATATTTTATTACTATGTATAGGAGTATATTTACAAGCGTGAGACTTAAAACTCGTGAGATTATTTTGTGTGTTAAATAGCATTTTTTTCGCAATAAAACAAATTTAAGATTCTTGTTGCTCTTAATATGGTTTTATTTGGGGGCCATCATTTGAATTACAAAACGGCCCAAAACATCTTTATATGGGGTATGTGTTTTTTTTAGAAATATTTTTATTCATCTTTTTAAGGTTGTTAAATTTTAGTGTTTTGTGTACGTGTGGCAGCATTTTAGTAATATTAGAAACACATTTCTAGTAGATAAATAGATTAACCCATTAGGCTAAAAACAATATTTATTGTTTTGATTTTGCAAAATTTGTTTTCATTAAACTAATTTAGTTATTTTTAATAATAATTTCCCGATACACAGTTTATTTCTTGTGAATTTTGCGAAATTGTAAAATATTGGAATTTTGTCTATATTAAAATGCTCCATTTTTGTCAGTGTAAAACACGCTTACGTTCATAATACACAACTGATATTAATAAGATTCACATGCAAATGTTTACCATTGTCCTAAGTAGTTCGGTATTTAAAAACAGCAAAATCAATTCAGATAGATAAAAATTAAGTACCGAAACGTCAGATTACTAAAATTTTATGTATTTTCACAAAACAATTTCCAGCCTGTCCCATAACTACTCAAAATAAAAGAGAAAATATATGAGATTAAAAGACAAGCACTGTTTATATAAAATCAGATCGCAGAAATGCTTAAATAGAAAAAAGTGTTTGTGTGTACTTTTGAACCACAAATTTATACGTATTTATTAATATTTAAGGAAAACTAAAATCTAAAACTGAAATTCATTTCCTTTTTTAAAAATCCCTGTTTTTATTTCAATAAATCGCATTAACTGTTGCACAACATTGAGATCCATACTCAAGCCGAATACAATATCACTTTAACTCTCTTTTGAAAATAGTCCAATACTGTTCAATTGACTAATACTGGGACCAAATTTCCGCATTCGTTACCGAATGAGCTATCGTATCGAAAAATGATTTCGATATCGAAATTATGATAAAATGTACTAAATTTCTTGCTTGATATCGGATGCCATAATCTCAAATAAGAAAATTACGATCAATTTTACTCGATATCGTATGCGGTAATTTGGCCCCTGAGGACAATTAAGACTTCGACTTGATTTCATCAATAACAATTTATTGCAGATTTTGCATAATTACAGGGAGTTAAATCAGTCCTAAACTTTACTGAAGTGCGCAGTCTAATAACAGGCAAAGCAAATATCCGAAGTCACACTTAAGGGAGACTTTCTAAACATTTGTCTTTTCAACAAAGTTATACATTTTTGCATCCCCTCGTTTCGCTGCAACATAAAATTTTGATCCGGTACATTTTGGAAGCCTCAGCTTGTTTGCAATTATTAAAACACCTTTCTGCTGCCCGTTCTTTTATGTAAATATCCGAAGTCACAGTTGAAGAGGGGATTAAAGAGCTGCTCTTTAGATTTTTCAAACCTTTGTCTTTTTAATAAATTTATAAATGTTTGCATCCTCGTTTCGCTGCAACATAAAATTTTGATCTCGGTACGTTTTGGGAGCTTCATTAAACCCGACAATGGCGGATATTCAAGAAATTTGTGTACGTTTGCCTTCAAATTCTGATTTTCCATTGCTCAGCACTTGTTCAAATATTTTCCGACTGATTAAATTGAATAACGAATAACGGAAGTTATGTTTAAAAAACAAATCACTGAAAAAAACGAAAGTGTTGTGTCACTAGGTTTATAAATAAATTAAATACTTTGGCCGGATTTTATGTGAACAATGTTTTAGAGCTTTATTTAAAAATGGTTTTAAGAAAACTATCTTCTTCAAACTTTATAATTGCATATTTATAGATAGAAATGAATATGCCTAAATATGAATCTTTATATATGTATGTAGTTGCCCCAATGTGCATGATTACATTTACTTATTTTTATTGTTCTTGTCGTAGACATAATTGTTGTTGTTTTTGTACGCTATTTAAAAAAGCAACAACAACATGTGCCGAATGTGTGTTCGTGTGAATGATCATAAATTTAAAGTCGAGCGTAATATGCGTAATTCTAGTTCAGTTGTAGGCAGCCATAGCCAACAGGCGCCAAGAAAACAAACTAATTATAAACAAGCATTTAATCACTCATCTGTTTTCCATTGTTAGTTATTTTCGGTGGTTTTGAAGCACTTATCTCAAGTTCAAGTTTTCTTTTTACAGAAAAAATATTCCAGCTCTTGATAAAAGATATTTAATAGTTGGGATTTAAATTCCATAGTGGCATTTTATCCGTTTTTAACTTAAGACATCAAGACAGCACTGCATTAAACATAAAATTATTTTTTTTTAAGATGACCAACAAAGTTGGTCAAAATTTTGGAAATTCACAGTACAGATTGAGAACGAACAATAGTTTTTATATATTTTTTTTATACTTTTTAATAAAACAGACCTCAAGTCGAATTAATAAAAAATTAATAAAATATTTTTAACAATAAAAAAATCTACACAGAACATAAATAACAATCACAAAAAGATCCACCCTTCAATCTTTTTCAAATCTTGAATTAGTAAGTCCCCTTTTACAGTTGAGAAATTGAAAGACAGACAGACGAAGTTTGTAGGCGATAGGAAGAGTTTGCGGTAGACCTCTACTGTACTGGACCAAGGCATATTGATTATAATACATCGCCTACAAACTTCGTCTGTCTGTCTTTCAATTTCTCAACTGTAAAAGGGGACTAACACTTATTTTAACGCCAATGGGTTAATTACCTCCTTTGATTTATTTTTAAAATGTTTTCAATATTAAATTTTTGGTTTTGCTTTTAACTTATTAATTAATAAATATATACATATACTCGTACATATACATATGTGTATACATATGAACATACATTTATATGTTTTAATATATTTTTACCTGACAAATATTCATTTGCACATTTTGTAATCAGTGAGTGACTCATTGAAAAATGTTTGCAAAATTTTAATATTTTTGCCATTTCATGTGATTCATAATGTCAACAAATGCTTTTACGATTTGTTTCTTAAAATTTAAAATATTTTTAAATAAATGTGTTTTAATATTTCAATTGTTGCAAGTTACATGTTTTCCTTATGTTTTTGAGTTTTTTTGTTTGTTTTTTTTTTTGCCAAATTTGAATGAAATTTTGAAATAGAAAATAAATTTTGAATTGAAATAGTACAGATAAAAATTCGAAATACAATTTTGACAAGTGTTAGTTACAGGAAATGAAAGCATTTTTTACACATACATTGATACATATGTGAGCTAAAAATAATAAAGGGTGTTTTTTTTAGATGTATATAACTTTAATTTGACAACACTTTTCTTAACTGACAACCATTTTGCCAGCTGTCAACTGTTTTATATTTGAAGTCGCTAGTCTACGCCTATAAGCTCGAAACGATTGACCACTTGGAGGACAACATAAGCCGCGTTATTGCCGATTTACGACCACAAATGTTGTCATATGCCAGAAGCCATATTTCAATTATTATCAATTTAAAAAAAGTCATCTTTTTTTATACCATTTCAAAGTTCTATGCATCTAAACAAAACACAGAACCTTGATTTTTAAAATAGATATGCACAATTTAGAGGCGTTGTTTAGGCGTCTGTCCAATCATGTTGAAATGCCAAACTAAACACTAATCACTTTACAACCAACTTTAAGTTCTATACATCTAAAAAAAAACACCCTATACATTAGTATTAAGTGTTATTCAATCAATTTATTAGGTATTAGTCAAAATGCAGAACGTTTTGTCATTCGATTTTTGGTTGATTGATGTGAGAAGAATTAAAATGTTTCAAAAATTCAGAGAAATAAAGGGTGGCCCAAAATATACACAAGAGTTGAATTAGCTGACATTTGTGCTGGCAGTTTGTGGTTAGGTTACAGAGAAGATCAATGCAATTTTAAAGCTAAACAATATTTAAAAAAGTATTTCTTGGCATACATGAAAAATAACTTGATCGAAAATATTCATTTTATTTCATTTAAAGACATTTAAAATAAACAAAATTAAATTTGTACAGACCTAACGTTTATTTCTCAATATCAAACGATTATTTTCGTTTGCTTTCTATACAAAGGAGATCAAACTTAATACCAAATTCTAGAAAAACTGTGCGAAAATTTTAACGAAAACTTTATTTTCCAGTCGAACACAAGTTTTTGATATTAAGTAAAACAAAATACTGAAAGAGCGGATTTTATGTGAACAATGGCTTAGATCGTGTTATTAATCAACATAGTTTTAATTTAATCATATATTTTTGGAAAATGGTCATGGAAAATAAAAGAGTGAAATATAGAAAAATATTATTGCGTTAATTTTTGGGATTGCCTTTATAATGAAACTAGCTAAAACCCGGTGTGCTTCGCTACCCGTATCGTAATAAAATAAAAAATTTAGAGTTAAATAATATACCGTATATGCCGGACGATAAGACGCACCCTGATTTTAAGTAAAATTTTCAGAGTAAAAAGATGCGTCTTATCGTCCGGCAAATACGGTATTTATTAAGTTATTAAAACCTACAGTTTTCCTTTTAAATTAAATCTTATTACATTATCTTATTATGATTAACAATATACAAATAAACAAACACATATTCACTTTTATATATAGATAAGGGTTTCAAATGTATATAAATTTTAACATTTACTTAATATTGTTGCTAGTCAGCGCATTGGTGACCTAAATATTAATATTTATAGCTGATATAGCTTTCCCTATATATAATTTGTCATCATATCTATGGGATGCACCACGCCCACTATTGATAGTCCGCCCATTCTTGTCCTAAATATTAATATTGATGGTAGAATAACCCTACCATATCTTATTGTATACCATATATTTGATTTTTTTTTTAATTATCATCATATGGGAGGTGCCACGCCCCCTGTCGCTACTACTCCCATTTTTTCCGCAAATATTTAAACAAACAATGGAATTGTTCATGCAAAATTTGAGTACTATAGCTATTATAGTTTCCCAAGTATTTGATTTTTAAAATTAACTTTGTATGAGAGGTACCACGCCCACTTAAAATTTCAAAAAAAAAAAAAAGTAGCCTATAGCTCCTTCCAGACATACAGAAATATACTGTGAATTTCAAGCAAATCCGTTCAGCCGTTTAGCCGTCTATAGATCCCAAACTAATAATAATAAACATACATACAAACACACACTCACTTTTATATATATAGATTAAGCTTAGTTTAAAAATCAAGAAAATGATGTTTTATTTTTTCACAACCAACGAATAGAAAATTCTACTTCATTTTTATTTCTATAGAAGTTCTTTTATTTCTGTGATTTTCTGTTAAAGACATACCTACAGTTTTCTGCAAGTGTAGCCATCTGGTCAATCTTTCAGCAACCTGGAACACCATAAAAATTCTTTAACAGTCATTTGTATGTTCATATAATGTTTAATAAATTGCACTAAAAGAAAACACAGAAAAAAGAAGAAAGAACAGCGATGTTTACCAGCAAAAGTTATTTTTTTTTTGTTTGCTTAAATTGATCTTATTTTCAGCGTTTATTTAGCTCTTGTTGGAATTTTAAAGTAATTACTTAAAAGATGCAAGTGTATTTTAAATGACTAACTAAAGGGAGGAAGGAAGGAGATGTTGGTAAAGTGCAGACAAAAAAAACCCGGTACTAAGATTATTAACAGCAAAACAGAGGAGTACAAGTTACTGCAGCTTCTTGTCAGTAGTATAAATACGAGTATTTATTAGTACATAATGCTTTTCAACACACGTTAGCAACATGTTTAGCATTTAAAGATTTTTTCCCCCGTTTTTGTTTGTTGCTGTTTCTCTAAATCTTTTGAAATCTTTTTTTATGTTTAATTTTATTTAAAAATGATTAATGAGCCAACAAGTATAACAAGTTGTTGTATTTATAGTTGCATTGGTTATTTAATGCAAGTTTTTTTTTCTTCTTGCTTTCATGTTTATATAGTGAGTGCTACATCATTGTTGCATGTGGCATGAATGAATGTTGTATGTATGTATTATATGTATTGTGTTTTGTAGTGTAGTGTAGAAGCAGCAATAGCTGTGTTTAGTAACTGTAGAAGAGAGCGCCAGTTGTCATCTGGCATCTGGTGCTTATCGTTGTTTTTTTTCATTTTTATTTACTTAAAGTTTTGATTTTAAAAAGCATTGAACTTGGCAGCGAAACTGTCAAACAACTTGCAGAGATTTGAAAGTTTTTTATTTCAGATTTTGTGCAGTTTTCTGTTTGTTTGTTTTACATTTAATATGTCATTACTATTATTTATTTCTGTTTTTTTTTTATAAAATTTCAAACTTCAAACTAATATCTGGACAGTTTGACAATAACATATTGATTTCAAATACTCTGGGGAGATGTTAAAGCACGTAAAATGTTGTTTAGCTAATAAATTCTAAAAACTAAAGATAATTAAATTAATAAGTGATTAAAAAAAATATTTGTAAAATCTCAGCCAATTAGTATACATGAACTGAATTCATATGTTTGCACAGTGTGTTGAATTGTCAAAGACTTCTTAAGCATATTATCATTTGAAGAGCACTCTATATTAGAAAAAACTTCCTTTGGAATATAGCTTTAACTAGGGCTTTTCGAGAAGTTGATAACCGCTAACTTTAAAATTTAACGTTTATAATTTTGGTCGGTTTTTGTTCAACTTTAACATGAAAGTGAAACAGAATTTAAATATTTTGCAAATAAATCTGCCATTTTAACTGCCTCATTCAATTGAGTTGATAGTTCACTGTGCCGTTGTAGAGGACTATTCGAGTTTAAGGAGAACCTCACACTTTGATAGCTACATACATATGTATATCTTTTAAGAGTTTAAAAATTATCAGCTTTGAATTTATAAATTGAGAAGAAATCATGTTGACTATTTTCTTTTTTAATATCTAACATAATTTATGACTCTCAAAATTTATGAAAATGTATCAGTGTAAAAGATTCATTACGATATGTTAGTCGCAATTTATACGAAGCAATTTTTATTGAAAAGATTGATAAAATTTTTTCCTTGAAATTTCTTCGGTGTTCACACAACACAATTATATTGCTTAAATCGCTCGTATTTTTATTTGAGATGGGATGCAAAATATGATTTTACAAATTGTACTATCAAGTGTGTACTCGTCTTATTTTCCCCTCACCCCGATGTCTACATGGTAATCAGCTTAGCTTAGAATATTATAAATTTATGAAATGTCCCTCGTAATTTTACTAATTTTGTTTAAATTTGCAGTATTTATAAAATATCTAAGACAATTTTATTTCGCCTTCTCTTTAAATTAACTTTTTGGCATAAAAAATTTTCTTTGAGCAAAAAAAAAGTGCATATGGTAAAATTCAAAAACTTTGTTTTTTGAGTTAAAATATTTTTTATAGATATGCCTCTTGCTACTAAGTGACCACAAAGCTCTTAAAGGAAATGGTCTAAAGTTTCTTTTGAGGAAAAATAAAAAAACTCCATTTTGAAAAAAAAAAAAAAATATTGAAAAATCTTATTCTTGAGTTAAAAAATTATTTTTTTTGATAGATATCTCACTCGCATCCCATTAAGCGATTATAAAGGCCTTAAAGGATATAGTATAAGCTTTCTTTTGAAAAAAAGGGCCCATTTTGAAAAAAAATAATTAAAAAAAATAATTTTTTTTTTTTTAAATTAAAAAAATTATTTTTGGAATGATTGAAGACATAGCTATCTAAAGTCCTTTGGACAATTTTTGCTAAGACCAATAGATGAAAAGTTACACTTATTTTAAAAAAAAACTCTGTATGACCAAAATGTCCAACTTTGATCCCCTCTAACTCCGATAGTTCTTGACTGCTAGAGCTGAAAATTTGAGTCTGGCCTACTATCAAATAGTACTAACCTTGGTGCAAATTTAAAAGTTGGGTCACTTGACACGAAATTGCCTATATTTAAAGTTTATTCAGGCCAACCAAATTGCTTCCAGAGTATGATATTGTACCAAACAGAAGTATTTCCAGTCAATAACGTGACAAGGTTTTGTTAGGAAAATTGTACCGTATGCAGGACTCTAACTTTTACTTTTTTAAAGCAACCCAACAAAATATATGCAAATTAATGAGCTCTATTCTGGCACTGCACTATTGACACTATATCATGTTAACTCATTATTTGGCATTGGAGGCAAGTACTTGCACAGCTGCTTATAAATAGCCATTACTTTAAAATCACTAAAACTAGCTACAAGAACACCAATACCTCACTTTGCGTCGGGGTCAGTGTTGCCATATTTTTTTTTTTACAAAATCTGACAATTCCCAAAAAAAAATCTGTTTTTTTCGAAAAAAATCTGCACCTTCAAAACAAAATTAAATAATATCGTACACATTCTTCAAAAGTGACTTAATTCAAAATTTTTATTATATGAGACAACTAAAAATAAATCACTATGAAATTGCAAATGAAATATAAAGAAAAACTTAACTGTTTTTTAGTAACTTGTTAACTGTAACAAAATGCTTTGACCTTTTTCTTATAGATAAACAAGTGGGTTGTGTGTTTTTTAAGCATTCAAACCCGAAAAATTAAAATTTTGAATTGAGTCACTTTTGAAGAATGTGTGCGATATGTAATAAAATGATATGTGTATATATTTAATTCATTTTTATTGAAGAAAAAACGAAAACAAAATATAATTTTTATATTTGATATAAAATATATGTATATAAAATTAACAGTAAAAACATAACATATAATATTTTATACATATGTAAAGAGATCATAGAAAATTAATTAGACATACTTTTCTATGTACATATTAGTTGTACATATTCTTATTAAATTTAGTTTCCATTTCTTTTGATTGTACACAATTTTTGCAATTGATTTTTTTTTTTTTAAATCATTGGTCCGCAAAATTCCACATAGAGTGGGAATAATAATATTGATTGCTTCTTTGTTTTATTCGAATAAAATTGAAAAATCTGCATTGATTTAAAAAAACTGTTTTTTGGAGTAAAAATCTGCAAGCCTGTTTTGCACTTCAAAAAACTGCAAAAAACAGATACATCTGCACATTTGGCAACGCTGGTCGGGGTTACGTTTAAAAAAAGTGAATTAAGATTTTCTATAGCAAACCATGTAGAGATCAAGATAGGTTTTAGGATTACGAAAATACCAAGTTGTCGGCTTTCTTTCACAAAAAATTGGTCCAATGTATGCTGTTACTACCACTAGCATTATCTTTGGATAATGCTTTACTTTTTATGTTGTCAAATAAGGTTTTTATTTTTGTCTGAAATCCATTTTACTTAATGGTATTCTCTGCACAACTTGTTTTTCAATCCGATCATCAAAGCACTTCTTGCACGGGTAATCGTTTTAGCATCTAATGATGTTGCAGATTTTGCGACAATTAAAAAAAATTAAAGACTCGAACCCAAAACAACGCAACCTCGAAAATCTAATGACGCACAGTGAAAACTAGTACTAATTAAGCAGCGACACAACTTGAATAAACGCAAAACGAAACGACGCAAAGCGAGGTATTGGTGTAATGACACATTGACAGTTAGGTTTCACAGAAGCTGTTATCAGTAAACACAGAATGTGCTTAAGAAAATGACTAGAAAATAAGCAGTTATATAACAGATAATAATTAAGTCATTATACAACTACTTCTAAGTAATACAGACGGTCACTGAATATTATATTATTTAATAATTGCTAGATTTTAACAAGTTTTTGCTGGGATTACTATTGACATGTCATGGTTAGATCTAGCCGAAACTGTTATAAATAAAAGCACAAAACAGTTAAGTCATTATACAACTAATTCTCAGTAATGCAGATGATCACTGAAAAGTAAGTTATGGACTAATTTTAAGTCATTAACAAGGTTTTGTTTGGATTATTACTAGCATTTGTCATTAATGTAAATTTATTTATTTATACGTTTTAGCGCAAATTTTTCAAATAAAAACATAATTTCTTTCTAAAGTTCCTTTTATCAACATCAAATCACACTCATTATCTATAACAAATTGCTTTTAATTAAAAAGCCACAAAATGCAAAACCAAAAACTTAATTAAGATGTTGCAAGAGCAACATGTACACACAAAATTAATTACAGACATTAAAAATATTAACAAAATAAAATTTCTTTTAAAATTTTTTAAGTTAAAAAATCATATAGGCAAAAAGAAAAACCCAAATACCTCGGCAACTTTGAAAAGATTTCAAAATTTATTTCAAATTCTTGTCAACACTTTCAAGGCCATAACTCAGTAGTATTTGTCAATTCGTTGTGAATTATTTTGATTTTGCTAAAAATTTGTCTTAATTTTAGGTAATGTAATTTAAAAAGATCTTGTGCTGTCAGTTGATGCCAGCTAAATTTGGTGGCAATTATTATATGAATTTTTTCGATTAAATTGCAAAATAAACTAAAGTGAGTTATTTCACTCTTTAAAGGCAACTTAATGCAGTTTTGTGTTCGCTTATTAACACCCCTTGTATGGCTGTCTGTTTGCTGGTAATTATGAACAATAAGTTGCATGTAAAATAAATGAAAAAGTCAAGAGAAATAAAAGAAGAAACATATAGGCAGTCAGCTCATTGGCCTAAATTTGGGTCGGTCGCTTAGTTTACTTGTCAATTATGTTTTTTCATACTTTGCTCTATAACAATACAGTTTGGATAGAAATTATAGGGGCTCAGTATTATTAAAAATTGCTTAGATATAACTTAAGCCAGTATTCTTGATGTTTTGCAATAATTTACTCTGTTTTACTTACATACATACATTGCGGAGACATTTAGTCAGATGAAGTTAAACTCCTCTACTACAATTGTCTTATTTATTAAAAATCTGTTCGAAATCAAACTTGTTTTTCGAAATTTCTATTTTTACAAAATTAAGGATCTAGAGTTGCGTGAAATAGGAGCTGATGTAATATCAATCTTTTCTTGTAATTTTTGTTTATTTTAAACTTCAAAATCATGATGAATTTCTTGGTTGCAGCTATATAATAAAACGAAATAGCCTAAGCATACAGAATATATATTTTTTAAATTAATTATGTTTTAGTGTGCATAACTGCAAATAATGTCCAGAATATTCCAGAAATATCTCAATTAGCTGGTATGTATTATTATAATATCTCGCACTACTGTATTCTTTGTATGATTGTAATTTTTTTTCTTCTGTCTGCCTCTTTTTAGCTTTTGTTGTAGTCGTTTTTGGTTGTATATAATAATAATAAAATAATGTCGTTGAACTGCTTACATATTTGGCACTCAGTGCAATTATTTTTATTGCAGTTTTTTCTCAAAAAAAAAAAAAAAAAACACATTTTATTTACAATCTGCAATTGCATTAAATTTTATATTTTTATATTATTATGAGCTGTAGAAAAAAAAAAAATCTGCTGAAACAACTCGTTATAATCTTCAATTTGTAGACGACAAAAAAACATGTTTCTAAATTAAAACATTTGACAAACTTTGTTGCAAACATTAACTAATCTTTTACTGTATTTTATTTTCTTTGCAGGTAAATAAATTATTTCGTTTAAACGTTAATAATGATGCGTTGAGTATTAAATTGGTAAGCTAGTTAAAGTATATCTAGTAGTAATAAAAAATCTTATTTTAGAATTCGACTTGAGCTTGAGTGTTTATATGTCATGCCTGCAATTAGAGAGCAGTTGTTATAAATACGTAATTTAATTAAATAAAATAAATTTATGTCAACATTCTAAAATAATATGACAAGAAGTATAAATAATTTTATATCCGTTAACAAGCATTGTTTTAAATAAAATACTTTCTAATTAAGCATGTGCAATTTCGCAAATTTACCTCAAAAGGTCAGCCATATGAAATCAGCAACCATACAAAATAACCTAAGCATACAAATTATAATTAAATTTGAAACTAGCAAATGCTTCCTTTAGTATGATATATTGAAATGCAGCAAATTTTTTGCGGTCAAAATTCTAGCAAATGTGTGATAAAGACAACATTTTTCGTCCATATTTACAATACAATCATTACTTCCCACTAAATATTTTTCAAAGCGAAAAATCTAAGCATACAAAATAACAAACTTTATTGTATTTGAAAATTGTTAAACAATACAAAAAAATATAATTCAGAACGAAATAACCTAAGCATACAAATTTCAACTTTTTTTTAATTGTAAATTCTCATAACGAAAATTTCAACAATCAAGTGATCAGTGTTGCCAGAAAATGAATTTCAAAATATGCTAAAACTTGAAAAACTAAGTGCTAAAATGTTCTACAGAAGAAAAAATAAGTGCTAAATTTTTTTAATGTAACAATACAATTTTTATTTCAAATGTAACAAATAAAAAATATAGTTTTTTCTAATTTTGTTCATAACAATTGTTGACTTGTTTTAATAGATTACATTTCATATATTAATTAAAAAAATTCCGTGCTCATTTACTTACCACACCGAAAGAAATTTAGTTGAAATATTAATAAAAGTTATTTTTATTTCTCCAAAAGTATATTTTGTAGCAAAAAAGTAAAAATTTGTTCGAGAAAAAAATAGTTTTTTATCAAGCAAATTATGCTAAAAAGCATTTAGCATAATTTTTAAAAATTTCAATGCATTTTCGAGAAACAAAATGCTAAATCTAGCACTGAAAGTGCTAAAATGGCAACACTGCAAGTGATAAGAGTTAATTTTTTGTTGTAAATACGTCTGTGTGACTTTTAACTTATTTTTTTAATCTCTTACAAGTTATATTTGCTTCTTATCTTCTCTTTTCAAATATTGATTATCTAAAAATCATAAAATTTTGCAAAATTAATTGCGCATTTTATTGAATACACAAGCATATTGTATATTGTGTGAACAAAATCGATAACAATAAAACTTTTTTTTTCATGTACAGACAACAGACCGTTACCAAAAAAAAAAAAAAATCTAAAATTGTGGGTCTTTGTTAAACATGATTTTAATTGACCCACTAACTTTGCTTTTAATCTTGGGCACATAAATTTGAAAATAAACCACCAGTGGTGGCGTTAGCAATAACATGCTCAAAAAAATATATACTCTACATAAAGCATATTATGCTTTAAATACAGTGATGTGTTTAATAGCAGGTAAAGGTAAAACAAAAAATTGTGGCTTAAAGGAAATATGCGTAAATAATAATTTTTGAAATAATTTTTGTTTTTTATTCCGCCATACTTTTAATTTATAGTCATCTTTCTCAAGTTTCAAATTATCCAGATTTGTCCACATACTCGTATAGTGGAAAGCACAGATGAGTACATGTTTGTACTTTGTGCTCTTGCTATTGCTTAAAAAAGAAAATTGAAAAATGTTTTTCATCATTTATTTTATATTTAATATTTAACAAAATAATGCATATATCAAAATTAACCCCCCGTTGCCACATGCAAGTGCAAATTCGAAAAACTCAATACAATTACAGTTTTCTACTAACACAATCATATTTTTCGCACTTACAGCTCAAAAAAAAAAAAAAAAAAAAACAACTTGCACCCTTTAGGGAATAATAATATTTTTAATATTTAGTCCAAATCCGTTATTTGGTAAAACACTTTTTCACGTTTTCCCATACTCTGCACTAACTTTTCAATTAATTCATTTGCAATACTCTCTCATTCGCGCTGAACCCGCTGGTTTGGAGGTAATCAGTATTGTTCCAGCTGTCTCTACATGATTGACCACAAATTCTCAATCGGATTGAGGTCGAGATTTTTTGCAAGCCACTGCATCAAAAGGAATTTCTGCACTCTTAAGACATTTCACGATTTTGAAATTTTGCTTTAGGTCAGAGGTAGGCAAAGCGTAAAATGAGGTTGTGTGTATGAGCAAACTACCCAGCAAACATAAACATAATTATATAAATTATACAAAACAATTAAGATAGGAAACATACACTCACAATGTATTTTCCGTAACATATAAGAAATTAACAACGAAATTGATATACAAACGGAACTTCTAATACTTCAAAAGCTGATTACATGCATGTTACCAAATGCATTATCAATTATAAAATATTTTTCGTAATTCATTATTAATTTTAAATGTTTGTTGGGAAGTATTTCTGAAAAAAATATAAAAGCATCCGCCGCATGTGCACACATTGCTGTCTCAACGACGACTGAATGAAAGAGATTAAGCGTATGTGTGAAGTGCTCTCTGCACTCAGCGTTACCGTTGATGCGACTAAAGTGGCAATTTGACCCTTTTACAGATGCCTTGCCACTTTTTGTGTACCTTTTTTTTATTTTTCTTGATACATATTAGTGTTTTTATTAATTTTTTTATTATATGCATATGTAAACATACATCATATACAACATGAAATGAAAAAAATACGATTTTTATTTTTGTTTTGTTTATTTTCCGTCTTTTTAAGAGTGGTGCCCCTTTTTTAATAAATCCCCTTTTTGTGCGACTTTCTCAAATTTTCCAACGGTAACGCTGTCTGCACTATTGTGCTATAGGATGCCGACCTATGCTTTAGGTCAACATCCAGCTGAAAAGTAACTCAATTCACATGACAGACATTCCTATCTACAAAATTAGGAAGATGAGTTTTCAAAATACTCTCATACTCTTTCCTTATTATTCCTTCAATTCTTTGCAGTGCTCCAGGTTGCCACCATGTAAAGTAACGCCAATATCATGACGCTCCTCCCACCGTGCTTCATTGTTTCCTTAACATGGTGTCTTTGAATTCTTTAGGCAGTTCAGCGGCAGCAATATGGTTTACCTTCGGATTGAAAACAATTTGGATTCGTCTCACCAGATTACACATTTCCTGTCATCTACTGTCCAATTTCTATGATCTAACATTTTTTATCGATAATGCAGGTTTTCATTTTTTTTACTGCTGAGTTGTCTTCACCGTTGACTTAGTTAAATCAATATTTCTAGCGTATTTTTATACGAAGTTTTTGAATTTTGATCTCCAGTATTTCAATATTGTTCAGCAATGAAAACATTTTGTTTGGCAAAGCTTTTGGTGACTATTCGAGTACCAGTTATCAGCTGTAATTTATATTTAAAGTTATTAATTGTTTAAAGCAGTGTTGTAGACTTCTTTATCCTTCTAAGGACCATTTGCCAGTAGTTTTATACAGTTGGTGTTGTTCTATAAATTACATTTTGCTGCATTGACAGTTTACATAATATTAGAAAAAGTTTGTGTCTATTTAGAAATATTAAAGTGTGCATTTTGCTATGACCATTAATGTATTACGTCCTCTCATACACGTATTTGGGTGCATGTATGCCGCTTAATTTTTTTAAGTACTTAAGATATTGTTATTTGTTGTTGCAATTGCTACAATTATTGTTGTTGCTATTGCGGCTGATACCTACTCGCGGTATCAACAGCCAACATACGATTCATACTTATAAAATTGGTTGTTGGTGTGGTATCGTATAATAATCGCCACAGTTTTATTTTTAATTTTCTTTTTTTTTTTTATTTTTTTTTGCCACAATTTCAAACGCTTTACGACCTAAATTTTTCACTTACCGTTTGTAATGTTGTTTTCTTAGTTGCTGGTAAATATTTGTAATAGTTTTTTTTTGCAAAATAAGCTGATAAAAATAAGTAAAAATGTTATAAACGCCGCTTTATGCTTTAAGACTTTTGAGGAGGGAGAAAAGCCGTCATGTAAATGACAAATAAAATTTTGTTATATTTTCTGTTTATAAAAAAAGTTGCTACAAATAAAGGATTTTTGTGTATTGCGCTTTAAAATTGTTAGCCGTGAGTCATGCGTTTTGTAAAACTTTAAAATGTGATTATTTTAAATTATTTTTTGCTTAATAAAAAAAATGTGTTAATCATGTACAAATTGTAACATTTAGGGAATGTTGTCAGGAATCTTTTTTAGTCAAGATTTTCTCTTAACTTGAAGTAAATGCTAGTAATGTTTAAATTTAACCTTTAACCTTCTTTAAGCTTAATACTATGTTTCCACGACGACTTGAATCACCTGCTTCGCTCTCTGAATCATGTTTATGAATCATGCTGTTTACATGACCAAAAAACTTGATTCGATTTGACAGTTGTTTTTAATAAACAAACAGAATAAAAAAAACAAAATTTACAATTTGTGCAAAATATTTTTTTTAATGGACAAAAAAACTGAGTGGAAATTAGTTAGCTTATTTGAAAAAAAAGATACATTCGTACGTATTTACTTTCTTTACTTCCAGCAACAAGAAAATAATTTGCTTTGTTTACAATAATATTAAATTTTTACAGCTAGTGCAGATAAACTTGCGATAAAAGTTAGAGAAGAGTACAATTTTTCGTGCCTCGCAAGTTGATTCAATATGAGTCTACTTGATTCGCTCTTAAAATTTTGTATGGTGAAGCATGTTGTTTTACTCATGATTGGGGTGTGAAGCATGAATAGAGAGCGAAGCATGTATCGTGGAAACGTAGTATAAGGGTTCATTAAATTTAATGATGATAAAAAAGGGAATTTTCCTTTTTCCTTCATTTTTTTATTGCATTCGTGCAAATAAGAAATGTAACTGTTGTTGTACTTGGGAATAAAATTTGCACCAGTGGTCGGCACTCATAGACATTAGGGGACCAACATGATGATTATTTAACTGTAAACAACATGAATGTGACCGAAGTTCATACTAATTATCAAATACAAGATACAAAAATCACAATCAATAGCAGATCATTTATCGAAAAAGAAAGAAGGTTATTACCTATTGCATGTTCTCTTTATGCTAACCACTGTTTTGCAACAGACTATATGATAATTAAAAAATTTTCTAAGTTGTTACACCCTACATCACCATAGTGGGGTTGATGGTGCTGATGTGTGTAACGACCAATTATATAGTCTAGTAATAGTTAAAGTAAACCGATCGACTTAGAATCACTTCCTAAGTCGAGTTAATGATGTCCGTTCGGCTTGTGCGCGCAAAGTACAAGTCGCAATTTTAAAGATATTTCGAATTTGGTACATGAAATTTTTTTTTTGGCCCAAGGACGGTTGTAATTGAAATTGGTTAAAATTGGCCTATTATTTCACCTAGTCCCCTTACAAATGTTCTCCCGAAATAGGGGTTTATCGGTCATAAATGTTTGATTTATGCACACATGAAAACTAATTTCGCCACAAATAAGTTTTACATGAAACCGAATCACATCTACAAATTTTGTGCAGATCGGTCCATAGTTGATTATAGCTATGATATGAAACTGAAAGTCCACACTAAGCGTTTACGCGTTTCTCGCGTTCTAAGCAACTGCCAAAAAGTAAAATCCATATAGTCGTATGTTTTAAGTTACACACTTAAAAACGAAAGTTCGCTGACTTTCGCAAACGTCGTAAATGTCGAACAACTGACATTGACAAGTTGTGATGATAATATAAATATAAATCTTCACATGTAACTTGAAAAGTATTTCAAGCTAAAAACGATTAGAAAACTATAAACTCGTTGACGCTAAAAAGCGAGGTGTGGACCTCCAGCTTAAGGCCCACTGCTTAAAATAACTTTAAAGATCATAACTCTCAATTCGGCCCAATTTTATGATAATCGCTCCATAACACTGGTTTACAGCCAAAAAATACCAAGAACGCCACATGCCTAGATAAGTTAATTGGGACCTCCTGAACACGAAAAACGCTGTATTTTTTTTTCTAAGTACCGTTTTTTAGATAACGGTACTTTTGTGTTTTTCGGTGTATGGTCCCATTCAAACCCTTGTGGAGCCCAACCGAAGAGCCCGATCATTGCTTACACACTAGCAAGAGTTCAAGTCGCTCGTCATTTTAATTTAAAGTTTTTGAATTTACGCCGAATATAGTGTGTAAGCAATGAAGATGAAAATATTGTCGTTCCACAAAATCCTTAATAAAAACTTTATTTTTCATCCGATTTTTTTCAAATTACGCTTAAAATGTTGGTAATTAAATAAACTATTTGGATAAAAAATAAAACATTCCAGATATTAACTGTAACGTAGAAAAAAAAACGAAATAAAAAAGAAAAATTTTGAAAAAAACGTAAAAAATAGACAAATTTCGAACTTTGAGGTGCCATAACTCAGCTATTTCTTCTCAGATAGAAATTTGCAGCATATCGGAAAAGGCATTCGATTACCTTTCAAACGATATGCCATTCATCTCGATCGGGCTCTTCGGTTGGGCTCCACAAGGGTTTGAATAGGACCATACACCGAAAAACACAAAAGTACCGTTATCTAAAAAACGGTACTTAGAAAAAAAAAAAATTACAGCGTTTTTCGTGTTCAGAAGATCCCAATTAACTTATCTAGGCAAGTGGCGTTCTTAGTATTTTTCCAAATTAAAAATTTGTAAAGCAGTGTAATTAGTCATAGCTCCCATATAAGACCAGAAAATCACTTTAACTAACATAAGTCCCTTAAAAACCTTGGCATTCAAATAAACTTTAACACAAATAAGTTTCATATGGGTATAAACAGAAATCATAAGACCTAATTTTATAACGATCGGTTCATAATTAGTCAAAGCTACCATATAAGCAAACTTCTAAAAATCCCTTTAACATATATAAATCTTTTAAAAGTGTTTAATTGAGATAAAATTTATAGCAAACAATATTTATATGCACAAAAGTCTTGCCACAACATTTTTGGATGATCGGTACACAATAGGTCATAGCTCCCTTATAGCGCCAGTTTCTGAAAACGGTTTTTGCACATATACTGGATGCAGGGTATTATATAGTCGGGTTGGACCGACTATACTTTCTTGCTTGTTTCTATATTGCTAACATTACCCCCAATGAAACTAACAAAAATAACTTATTTATTGGGTAGTTTTTAAAACAATTTATTTATATCATTTTAATGGCAACAACTAAATAAGCAATTTATTTTATGATTATAATCCTCCAGATCTGCCATTAATTTTGTATGTTCCTACAATCGTAGAGGAGGAATGAAAAAATGCAAATTTATTTGTTTTTCAGCAGCAGTTGTAGTTAATTTTGATAATTTTGATTGAAAAATTACCAACAATTTAAAAAACTTTGCAGATAATTTTCTATAATTTTTCAATTTAATGCAGAAATTTTTGCTAAACAAAATGCAAAAAATCATAATATTTTGTACAAGACAAAACTAAGGCAACAAATTGTATTATTAATAATAATAAAATTGAAAGTTGTTTAGTTAGTCTGACTGTGATTGACTGGGGTTTTTTTCTCAAGGGTTTAATTTAAGCTCATTTAAAATGTAATGAACGAAGAAAATACCTCGTTAGTGTGTTTTTGTTTTTTTGCTTTATTTTAAGCAAACATGAATAATTGTGTTTAGTTTGTTAATATGTTTGGGTTAATTTTTAAGCTTTATGAAAGGAATTATAGCTTGTTAAAGTATGTGTTTAAAATTCTAATAAATTTTCTTATGCTGTTGGAAAGGAATGCTACTAGACCAATGGTGGGCATACATAAATTTAAAATTGCATATAATAGCATATTTTTCTCTGTGTTAATCTGGTTCTCTATTTACTATTTGATCATTCTTATAAACTTTATTTAGATTCGTGCTATTTACTCGTACAAGTAAATAACAGATGTTGCCCTCTGCTGGCTTCGAGTGCCGACCATTTTATTGGGAAGTAGATTTAGTATATATCGTCACCTAAAATGCCCAAAGACGTAACCCTCATTATCATAATTTTACAGGAGAAGCAAAAAACGTTATAAAATGAAAACTGTTTAATTGAAATAATACTGATACTTCCACTGCTTACGATAATAACAAAGATTTTGGTTACACATTATTTACTTAGGGGACTTATTTTACTAAATAAACTATAAACTAAATGTGTTTTCCACACACACACACACACAATTTTAATTATAATCATCCTTGATATCCTTAGCTTTATAATCTTTCCTGCTTTATTTAATTATTACAGCAATTAACCGTTTTCTTACGATGTTTTATGAAATAATAGACACGATCTCAATTATTTCCTTAATTTCTACTTTGTCTTAAACTCATTTTGGTTTTATTCATCTCTAAGACTGTATGATTTATTTCTTTCTTTTTCTAATCTCGCTACAACTAGAGCAAAAACGTTGTAAATTTACCCAAAGAAATGAAATGTTTTACAGCCAAACAAAAGATATGCAAATAATATGTATGCTAGAAAATAAGTAAGTGGTGAATGCATTTAATATGCTCACATTATTTGTTACACACTAATAAAACTGGAGTAGAACGAAATAGTAAAAGCAAACTATTTAAATTTTTTGTGTTTCTGTTTTTAAGCCAGAGAAATAAAACACACTGCGTAACGAAGTTACTGGTAAAATGAAATATTTTATTAAAAATAAAAAGTTTTTTCTTTCTATTATTTAAGTTTTAAAATTGATTTACTTTATAATGAAAACCAGAGGCAATATAATTTCCTTAGGAAGAACAATTTCTGCAGGAAAATAAAGTGAAATTAATAAAAGTTTTTTGTTATATACCTATGTACTGAACGAAATAACCTAAACATACAAATCATGAATTACATTGAAATATTGAGTAAAGCTAAGTTTTTTGAAACTCATTGTACTACAAGAATGCATCGAATTTGCGGTAGTGAAACTAAAAAATAACTTGGTTTTGTATATAAAAATTTGATTTTTTTATCTGCAAAATCACAAAACTACTCACTTGTATGCTTTCTAATGGATATCGGCCGATTCTAGTTAAAATTCTTTATAGAACTGAGACCAATCACTTATCAATATTTAATCTTTTCTGTTTTGTATGCCTAGATTTTTTCGTGTGATATTTTGCCATACGAGTATTTTGCAATTTCAAAATTTTTAGTTGAAAATAATATTTTTCTAGCAAATAGATATTTAAGGAATTGCTGGAAATTTTCTACTTTACAGTTTAATTTTAATATTTCACCTTTTATTTTATTTATTGTTTGCTTTTCATCGTGTAGTTGATGTGAGAAACATTTTTCTTTATAAAAAAAAAATATTACACTAATTGTTATAAAAGTCACAGTTTGGAAGGTGTTTTAATAGCTTTAGTAACAAAATGATTTTATCAAATATTTTTCTGAAGGGTGTTATAAAAACATGTAAAACATGAACGAACACAAAAAGCCATAGATCATAAACCAAAAATTAGGGAAGTTCAATTTTTATGGCAAAACACAAATTTATGAAAAATGTTAGTTTTCCAATATCGAGACATTTTATTTATTTATTTATTTATTTATTTATTTATTTATTTATTTATTTATTTATTTCCAATTCTATACACAAGACTTAAAGTCTCTTATTGCAGTATAGAACATTGTTTTAGCAGAAACATTAAAAAGAAAAAAAAAATTATAATTCTTAAAGATAAAGTGTTTAAACTAATTAATTTATAAATTTATAAAAGAAAACAAAAAAGAAAAAGAAAAGTGTTTAGTTAACAAATTAACATGTAAAAAAAGTAGTATGCCAAATATTGAACTTTTCGTGGTACTTGCCGCTTAGTATTTGTTCATCATTAATAAACTAAACAAATACTACTACATACTGACTTTCTCAAATTAGTTTTCAGTATTCAGCAATATTTTTCTATTGGTCTTAAATCAGGACATTTACTTGGATAGTGTACTTTTAAGACCAACTCGATCCTGTTTCCTCTAAAGTAAATATCTTTCGTCAGTGGCAATTGGGCTAAATCTGAATTAAACAACTTCTTAATAGAATGAAAGTCAGAAGATATGTTTTAGAGCTAATTCTCTGTAAACTTCTCCATTTATGGTATTTGTTGTAAAAAAGACATTGACCGCAGGAAATGACACTTAACTCCAGTTTAATTTGGAATCGAGCAACTCAATTTTTCTTTGTTGCTCTTTAGAAGCTATTATTTCTAAAACTACTCAGTTGGAAGTTCTTAATGATGTCTTATATGAAGACTTCAAGACGCGCCATGAAGTTATATTTGATAAATGTCATAACCTGAAAACTTGTAGCTAAAGAATTACTGCAGCTAATTACCACGGGTTGGTAGTATCACCGGAAACGACCTAAAATTTTCATTACTTACCTTCATCAATGACATGCCCCTTTAAAATACTGTCATGCCAAATAGATAACTCGTTGCTGTGCTTCAGATCAACACAGTATTCCCGCAGTAGAAAGATTAACCAATTGTCATAAATTAGTGTAGGCTAATAACAGTGTTCATTAGCCACTCTAAGTTGTTTGAAATAATACCCCAGATGCTCCTTATGGTCTTTCTACTTGCATATATGATAATTGCTGCTTTTGATACCCTCACTTGTTTAGTTTACTTGATAGTTTCAGGCACAGAATAATTTGCAGATATTGTTACATAGATGGTTTTGGCTAGTATTTTCTCGCGAGTGCGAGTCCATTTTTGTTAGGATTCCCACCAAGACCATCATCAGTACACTGGTGACTAAGACTTAGAGAAGAAATTGTAAGAGTAACCCCAAGTCTTTCTCAGAAACACTCACAGCAACTGCATACCCAATTGTTTTTACGAGGATGACTTCTGGCATTAACAAGGATTAATGAAGTGTATATGGCTTTATTTATTAAATCAAATCCATTAACTGGTATTATTTTTTTTCCTTTTGTCGAAAAACTAACAATTTATGTAACTAATTTTATATTTGGGAATACTCACCATTCTTTAGAGATCTACGATTTTTAAAGTCATTGTTAATTGCTTGATATAATCGTTAAACCGAGCGCAAAATTTGTTAACCGTTCGTTATACATGTTGGCCTCTTGCAAACCTTTTTGAAAGCCCCTAATGTTTACCCACAACAATAACAACAAAAAATACCACACAGCAGACACACCTTATCTGTGTAGCACATTTCATACATCAATAGATCCGATACCCGCCTACAAAAGTATTCATCATTCTAACATACAACAAGTAGTGAACAATACGAAGACATCACCATGGACGTCATCATCAGCAACAACATCATCATTACTATCAACATTTACACCTTCCGACAAAAGACCTAGCAGCAACAACAACAGAAAAAAATCGGCAAAATAACAAAAAAAAAAAAAATAATAATATGACTTTAATTTTTCCAGAATAACAAAACAAAGAAAATTTATGAATAAAAAAAATCAAACAAGAATCATAAAAGCGCATTAAATTGTACCATGACCAATCACGCAGTTCATAACTATAAACAATAACAATGTAGAGAAGAGAAAAAAAGAAAATTACCGAGAAAGAAAAAATAAACAACAAATAAATTAAGAATGAAATAATGGAAATTACTATAAAATTGTTTACCATGACAACTTCATTAAAATCTCGCTCATACTTTTATTACCCATACAATCAACAACAACGGTGTGCGGACACGACAAAGAATAAAAACAAATGATAAAAACTTTAACACTATTATTTAATGGGTTCAGGCGGGGAAGTAGGCGGACGAGTGCTTTTGGTTGCACTTAATAAAATGGGAGCAATCATAAACAACAATTTGTTTCATTTGTTATTGCATAGTGTAAATGTGTGATCTTATACAACAAATGTACATATGTATGTATGTAGCAAGGTGGGGGTGGGTAGAAAGAAAAAGAGAACAGAGAACATAATGCAATAAGAACATAAACATAATGAGCAATTACTACATGTATGTATCAGAGACCTGCAACGAGTACTAAATTTTCGGGTATACTTAATCATGCACATTGATTTTTATGATTTAATCGTTTTTGTTCAAATGCACAAAACGCTCGTTTACGCAACCGTTCGTTTCAAACATTCAGTTTTATTCACTGGTTGTTTTTTGCGAACATGAATATTCTGACTGTGTCGTTAAATGTATGAAGCTCGTTTTACATCAAAGTCAACGTGTTGTTAGCCGAACATGAGTTTTATTCATTTGTTGTTTTGTGCGAACATGAATGTTCGACTGTGTCGTTAAATGTATGAAGCAGCTCATTTTACATTTTTTCTTTAATTTTTTTTGCTGTGCAAAGATATATTTGACAAACTGTACATATTACAAATTTTATCATTGCTTTGTCAAATAAGTTTTCTTTTCGACGAAATAATGTTAAATAGGTAGTAAATGCACATTTTTTATGTTTTCATATTTTTCTGCCAGCCGCTTTTTACTTATAAGTGGCTCGTGTGTTTTTAGTTCAATTCCAATCAGATCATGCACAACAAAGCCGACATGCAAAAAACAAACTGTGTATAAACAAGAATTTTTGTTTTCAAACATTGCAGTTCGAACCAAGTGTTGGAAATGATTTATACTCGTGCTGAATTTTCTGTGTGTGCATAAAAAGTGAATAAGCATAAAATTGAATCATACTTTTTTGTATTGTTCTTAAAATTCAACGTTAGTGAATAAGTCGGCTCGTTCATACTTGTTGCAGGTCTCTGGTATGTATGCTTTTCTTACTTACATACTCGTACATGCTGGTACATGTGTCCAAAAATAGCAGAGCAACAAAACAAAGTCTACTCGTATGTGCAACATTAAAAGCTATTTTATGATGCTGCCGTATTCTTCGTAATGTAATACGAATGACCTCTATCAAAAAAACTTTTCTTTTTGATTTCGTTTGTATTAATGCATTTGAGTCTGTTAACAGCAACAGCAATATGTCACTCAAACATCAAAGTGATGAATTCTGTTTTTGTTTCTTACTTCTAATACATCAAACTTTAAAGAGTTTCATTCGGTTTGAAAGTGGTTGGGTCATGGGGTGCTGCAATTTACAATAAAGTTCTTTTCTTCTACAACTCATAAGCAACTCATAAGCATTATGCAACAATTGCCACATATGTATGTATGTATTTCTTTAATGCATTTGTTGTACAATGATATTTCTAAGCTTTGAGGAGATTGGTAGCATTGAAAGCATTTTTATTCTTAGCTGAAGTTGTAAAATTTAGTTCAAACTTTTGAAAACCATTTATTGGTTAAGTTAAAAAGACTACTAGATAATGGCAGCAATATCCGAAAAGGATAATCTATCGTTCTCCTAATCAATACCTTTGCATGTCCGCGTGCAGTTCAAAGCTAAAACTCGATGTAAAAATGTAGAAATCAATCTTTAAAATATCCACCACCGATTTATTCTGCCTTATACACAAATAAAAACTGGGCGGTGTTCCACCGACTTGATTTGCCAACTTTTACAGAAATCATTAGAATGTTGATTTAATTAATCACTTCACGTAGCTTGCCAGTTCACCCGTAACAGGACTATTTGACATAGCAAACACGTAAGCATGACTCGAAATCCGGAATAGGTCCAGTTGATAATGTTTCTTCGTTTTTTTTATGTTGTCTAGAGAGATTTAATCGCAGGTTTGCACTCGGCACATATTCGAATATTCTCAGTACTAAAATAGTACTCTCACCCTCTCAGCTTTATAAAATTCGAAATTGTCCCACCAAGGGGACGCCCCCTACCCAAGTTTATCCATCTGTGATCGACACAGTGACTCATTCGAAAGTTATTGCATGAATAGTATTTCCAAGCCTCCATGCCCTTGCGGTACTTTGCCCAGCCGCCGAGTTTAAAACTAACTATTTGGCCATGAGTCAGGCGGAATTCCGAAACACATTTTCGATAAGCCGGCAGTAGGTAGATTTGCCTCGTGTTACTTATTAAAGCAGTGCACCATACATTGGTATTATTATGTCCGTAAGCCTATTTGGCTTGCTTGAATTAATAACTCAATTCCTAAACAGATCATGTATATACGACAATTTATATATGTTTGGTTGCACTATAGTTTCATGTAAACTTACTTGGACAGATCCTGAGTGTCATCACAAAAAAGCACGTTAGAGGACGTTTTCGAGAAAAATTGTAAATACTACGAAATTTAAAAAATGTTTCACACTTGAAGTTGTCAACTTTGCCACTCGGTAACTCATGCCATATTCTAACAGGGAGTTACAATTGCTGAAAGCCATAAAAAATTTCGTCTATACTGTTTTTCAATCAGACCATTAGTTTAGAAAATTTATTTGTGAATATTCTCAATATTATCTGTATGCTTAGTTTATTTCGCCAATGGCAAAAGGCTGAACTTCTCATACTTTTTGTGAAATGTCAACACATGGGTATAGTCAGCAGTTTATCAATACCCAGTGGGAAAAATATGCTGCAAAGATGCCTTCTTTGGCAGTCAGAAGTTCTTCCAGCTGCATTGCCAAATTGTTTAAATTTTACATGGCGTATCATCGTTAGTCAAGGCCTTGCCCACTCTCTACTGTTGACATGCCTGCTAGAAGGCCTACTTGAGAAGGGCAATTGGAAAGTCTACCAGCTAATGCCTCATACAAGGCGCAATTAAGGGCCTGAAAAAGTTAATAATTATATTAAGGAAAGTAATAGAAGGGGTTTTAAATAAAAGAAGGGATTTAAATTAGTTTTAATTGATTTAAAAAAATAACATGTATGTATGTCTATAACTTCCATAAAAGACTAAATTTATAGACGCTCTCTTTATTCATTTTTATTACTTTGTATAACAAAGTGAGTAATATAATGTTTGTTGTTGTAGTGGCAATATACAGTAATAATTGTAAAACCATTCGTGTTTTCTATTGAAATCATGATTTGTTGACATTCTTTTGAAATGCAATTTTATTTGTGTATAAAATGTCTTCTAGAACACCTTCTGAGAGAAGGCATAGTAGAATGAGTATCGAATCTTTTAGAATGTGTAAACTGGTCTTCTACAAGGCCTGCAAATGCAAGTACTTGCATTTTTTTCCGCTGGGTAGTACTGCAATTATGAATGTATTGTCAAACTAATGGGATTTTCGTCCTGCAAGAAAAACAAATATTTAACAAAAGAAGATCAATGTTGGCAGCAGTTTTTTTTATAAAAGATTACAACAGGATTTAAGCTTTCCTGAAATTAAAAACTACGCAGATTATTTAAGCAATTGGAAACTTAATTCTTTCTTAAGAATCTCTTACTTATTATTCTCATTTTACAAACTAACTAATTAACGAGAATAAAGGATTTTAAGATTAAAAAACCCTTATTAAAATATTAAATATTATAATGACACAATTTACCTAATGGCATTGTATGACATCCATGACCGGTCAACACAAGTTGTAAATAAATTTAATTAAAAGAGTTATGGCCTTCTTGCTCTCTATCATCTAAAGCAACATTAAAGTACTTTTTGTTTGTGTAACACAAAGTACTCAACCAATATGTGACATTACATACAAATTAAAATGTTTGCACAGTTTTTATTTTATTACATTTTCTGCAATTTCATAATAATAAAAAGCAAACAAGAAACTAAAAACCGAAAAATAAAAAGAAAATCTTAATGTATTTTTAATCCTCACAACAACTAAATACTGGGAATATTAAAGCTGTCACAGTAAAAAGCAATTAACCTTATCATTAGTACATTTGCTACTCTGACTTATGGGAGTCTCTGTGGCTGGATACGCGTCAACAACAGACAGTCAGTCAGCCAGCCAGCTAGACAGCAGCAACCATCACTTCTGATGGCCTGTATGTCTATCTATTTTCTTGTTTATTTTCCTTTATACTGCACTCCAACAGTCAGAAATTGTAGTGACATTTATTCATGAGGGTCCGTGAGCACTAAGAATTTTTAAGATTCAGATGTTTATTTGAGAAATAGAAATACGAAGAAAAAGAAGAGGCACGGCTTTGATTTCACACAGTTTGGCCAATTAAATGATAATGACTGAATTTTCAAGGTGAATACAATGACAATCAAGCAACAAATGAATTCCTAATTAAACGAAATTGAATTGTTAAAGTATTTTATACTTAAAGGGAATTAAAAGAGCTGTGTGAGATAAAACTCTTTTAACAAATACATGCATAAAGTACTTTAGCAAAAAAATATAAAATAAAAATCCATACGCACCTCTAAGATTTATTTGAAACTTTAATACCTTTAACACTGAAAGTTCACCAACTGGCTCCATCAAAAGTGGTTTAATAGAAATGCTTATGGGTAAGGTAATGGTCCACACTGTTGTAAGTGTTTCAAGTGTTTTTGATGTTTATGGACGAGATTTGTTTTGCTATTCTTTTCTTAAATCGTTAAAGATTTAAAACTTTTTAACACCTTTAAAATTGAGTTAAAGAAATAGGTGGAGATATGTACGTTAAATTCTTTTAATAATGACCAGAATTTCTTTGTTCTATTGGCGGCTGCTACAAAAATCTAAACTGGGTGTAAACATTATTACGTTACAATAATTTATGAGCTGTTGGAAACATATGTAAGTCAAACACACATGCGAGTATAAATACCTACATTTTCTTTTATTAGTTGGCATTTTGTAGAAAAAAAAAAGTTGTTAAAAGTTATAAAAATTATATGTTGTGCATAAGTATAATGAGACTTTACAAAATGGGGAGGTATTTTCACAAATCATGCAGAAAAATAATGAAACTAATTTTATGGTTTAACTTTAAAATGACATTAACAAAATTTTAATATAATAAAAAAAAAAAATTTTTTATCTAAGCTAAAATTTTGTACGTGTATGACATTAAAGAATTTGCCGAAACAAATATGTATGTAATCACAAACATTTGTACATTTCTCAACTTACAATTTAAATATTCTCAACTTATATTTCTTGCTCTTTAAATTAGTTTGAAAGTTAGTTCAAATTTATTACCAAAATTTTCATATTTATTAATTATTTATTAATTGTTCTACTATTTTAAAATTAAACTAAATAAATCAGCTACGTACTTGATTAGAACTCCCACACGTACATGACATTAAAATTTATTATTAAAATGGGTCATTTCGAATGTGTGTTAAATATATTTAGTTAGTACTCTGTAGTCTTTGTAATGTGTAGCGAACTAGTCACTTGAAAACGTCACTAGAGAAAAACGTCACTGTTATAAAAAATCTTTCAAATTATACATGAGGATAGTCGTTCTTTGATTTAGATTTATTTACTTACAATTTAATTTTTAACAATATATACATAGATACAATATATATATTTACAGAGAGTTTAAGGATTTTTTTCTTTTGCTACTTAAATATAATAAGTGGTATTATTGATTCCGCATAGAAAGAAAAATTATTCATTATTATTATATAGGAAAAATAAAGCAGCAACGGGAATGAGTAAAGCTATGTGTCCACGATGGTCAGATATTACAACGTTGTCCGAAAAATGTGCAGAAAATGTCTAACAACCGTGTAAACTTAAAATTTTTGTCTTCCAACGTTGTAAGAAAAAGCATTTTCAGTACATTGGAAGACAAAAATATTTTCAGACATCTAACAATCGTGTATACATACAATTTTGTCATTGTCATTGTTTTAAGACAATTGACAAACACTTTTCATTGTCATATGTGCAAAGTTTATGCATCTGCCAATGGCAGCATTGTCATAGAAATTATTTCTAAATGCAACTCTGTATATACATAAATAATAAACAAACAAGTGTGCATTGATAACATTTTTGAAAAAAGTGGAAGAAAATTAAAGAATTAAATTAAAACGTGCATTAATAACATTTTTAAACACACACACAGAGCTGCAAAACGAATTTGACAATGCCACACAACAATCTGACAACCGTGTAAACTGACAATTGCGGTTGACAGATAAATTCATTGTGTGACAATTGTGTGCAAATGAAATTGTTAGTTTGCTTACAGTCGTGTAAACTGACAATTTACCTTTTGCTAAAAATTTTTCAATGTCAGTACATTGATAGCACATTGGTAGATATGACAACGTTGTAATATCTGACCATCGTGGACACATAGCTTAACTTCAAATTACGGGTTCGCACAAAAAAATCTTTCCGCAATCGCGGAACGGAATGAATAATTCGGCCCAATATATTTTTTATGGTGTAGTTAATTATAATGTGATATAATAAGTAGAGGTGATAATTTTCAAAAAACCTTTATTAAATTAAATTATATTTTTTTTTTGATAAATCATTTTGATACTATACTTACTATACTAAAGGAGGGGCTTGTTTAGAAATGTGATCGAATTCTGAATAGGAACATATTTCAGATAACCTGCCTATCTTGACCACCACCAAGAGAACATTAGCTACTTGGTTAAGTCTTAATGTATAATATATCTTTGGAAGATTATAAATTAATTTTACCAATTTATTTTGGAGAATCTGGAGTCTTTTTAAGTGACAATTTGCATTATTCGCCCAAACAGGATAGTCGTTTATTTCGCCAGTCCTAAGTAGACAATTATTGCAACAGTAACTACATACTTTAATCAGTTTTTGCAATAATTTTAAATTTTTTCGCATTATAGCCTTTGTTCTCATTTTTATTAATTTCCCCGCTGATCCCTTTATGCACCACAATGGTACAGTAAAATACAACTTTAGCCCACTTTAGATAATATGAGACCAATCAAACAGCTGCAATCAAGTATCTAATCTGAAAATAGAAAAAAAATGTCAAATAGGCAGACACTCTTTGCATACCTTTGATTCATATGGAAAACTCAACTTACTACAAATAAATTTGGGTCAGTAAAGTAACCAGGCTATTACAAAAAAAACTTTCTGCATTTAATATATAGGGCGTTTTTTTTTGATGTATAGAGTTTTGAGTTGACAACACTTTTTTTTAACTGGCGGCCATTTTGTCAGCTGTAAAGTGATTTATCTTTAGTTTGGTTTGGCATTCACACATTTATAGACTGACGCCTGAACAATGCTTCCAAATTGTGCAAATTTATTTTGAAAATCATGGTTCTGTTTGAGATACGTATTGGTCGTGTTTTTTTTAGATCTATAGAACTTTGGAATGAAATAAAACCAACATGGTTTTTTAATTTGACATGAAATTTACTTTTTTCGAAAGATAATTTTCTGGTATTATAATTTAAATATGACTTCTGGCATATGACTGGCCAGAATTTTGCCAATATTTCGAAACTTTTAACTTGAAATTGTTATTATAATTTAATAAAAATCAAAAATAAAGTTTAAATAATAAATAATATTAATTTAGTTTAATTTATATACACAGTCAGCTGTTTATTAAACATGTCTTATTTAGTAAATGAAATTGAAACGGTATGATGGTTAATTATTACTATGTTTTATTATAAAATTATGAAAAATGTTAAAAAGAAACGTTAAATTAACACTAACATATTTATTCGTTTTATTCGATTATTCTTCATAAAATTAATCGAATTATTCGTTATTCGTAAGAAATTGTTCGATTAATCGAACGATCATTATTCGAATGCTATTACAGTGTTGTGAAAAATAATAAAAACGATACGTCTTCTCAAATCATTTTTGTTTTTAATTTTTTGTTAATATATTTCTTCAGCGCAAAAATGATTTATTCATACGAAGCTGCATAATAAAATAAGAAGATATTTTCTTCAGAACTATTTATTACTTCCTACCAATCTATCTTCCTTTATTTATTTATTTTAGGTCTACGGAATAAATCCTTACAGACCAATTATAAAAAAAAAATTACATAATATACGAAATAACAAAAGATTTAGCCAGCCATTTAATTATACTGATTAAGGTACAAAGTAATATTACGATTAATGACATTAACATTAACAGAAAAATCAATAAGAAAATAAAAATCATTATAATGCTAACACATTCAGTCTCGTCTCATCGAACTGTTCGGACGTGTTACTTTTAGTGCGGCTGCATTTTCGGTGAAAAAATCGTAATAGGTGAAAAAGTGTAAAAAGTTGAAATTAAACAAAAAAGTGAAAAAAAAAAATCGTAATAGGTTAAAATATATAAAAAAATAAAAACATTAAAAATCGTATAAAAACTGTATGAGTGTTCCTCTCAGATGTAATTCTGAGAAAGAGCTTAGCTCAACTAGAAAAACTAAATGGGTCTCTGAGGAAGAATCCATAAAAAAATCTGTGGAGAATCTTCTCACTGCAAGAGCCGTGGAACGGCGTCGTTCCTGTTCGCCCAATATAGTAATTTCAATAGATGAAGGAACATCAACACCTTCTACATCAAATAGTGCAATCAAACCTAGAAAACAAGTAGGTATGGATAAATACGTCACAGTTCTTAAGCGACAGAGGAGCCCAACATCTGCTCAAGTATCATCAAATTCAAAAGCTCCTAAGACCGTGAGTAATGATCAAAATAGGTTTGCTCTCCTCCAGACGGATGAGCCAGAACTTCCGAAGAAGACGTTTAAGCCCCCACCAATTTATCTGAGAGAGCCGACTTCCAGTAAATTGGTACAAGGAATTGTTGCTGTAATAGGTGAAAACATGTTTAGCGTAACCTCAATGAAACATGGAGACAAAGATACAAGTGAATAGGGAAGATGATTTTCGAAAATTGTCCAACCAGCTGGAAAGGGAGACTAGGGATTTCTATACCTACCAGCTCAAAAGCGCAAAAGGACTCCAAGTCGTTCTAAAGGGTATAGACCCATGTGTTGATCCCGCGGAGATAAAAACTGGTTTAATGGACAAAGGGTTCAAAATCAAGAGCGTAGTGAATATTAGAAACCGTGAAAAGATCCCTCAGCCCATGTTCAGGGTAGAATTGGAACCTGGAGATGTTGTCTTAAAGAAAAACGAGTCCCATCCCATCTACAATCTGATGTACCTTCTGCATCGTAGAATCACTGTGGAAGAACCACATAAGCGTCAGGGACCCGTCCAGTGTCTCAACTGTCAAGAATTTCGTCACACCAAGGCGTATTGTAAATTGCCGACAGTTTGTGTTGCGTGTGGGGAGCTACATGCAACTGCTCAATGCGATAAGTCGAGAACTGACTCAAAAATCAAAAAATGCAGTAACTGCGGAGGTAATCATACCGCAAATTATAGAGGTTGTCCAATTTACACTCATTTGAAAGGCATAAGAACCAACAAGACGTCAGTATTGCCTAAACATCCTCAACAGCCAAATTTAGCATCGAGTGACAATTTCCCTCAATTATTACGGTCCACTAGTCATGTAAAGGCGCCTAGTTCTAGACAAGTTTCTTACGCAAAAACCCAATATTCTGAGCCGCATATCAACAATCTAGAGACAACATTGCAGACACTTGTTCAAACTATGAACACTTTCACGACCACCATGACATCCATGATGCAGGAAATGCTGAAAATGCAATCCACTATCTTGCAAGCCATTTTAAAGAAATGATTTATTTAAAAATTTGTTTCTGGAACGCGAACGGCCTCCGCCAACATAAAAATGAACTGGAATACTTCCTGATGGATAAGCAGATTGATGTTATGATGATTGCTGAAACTCACTTGACGTCGACAGGGTACTTCAAAATTAATGGCTACGAGTTCTACGATACTAAAGACCCCCGCGGAAGAGCTTGTGGAGGTTCGGCAATTCTTATAAAGAACAGAATAAAGCATTATCTAATGAATAACATAAGTGAGGATTACCTCCAAGCAACAAACATTTGCATTGAATTCTGTCAATACAAATTTGTTTTATCATCGATTTATTCTCCCCCTCGATTTTCAATAAAAGAACACCAATACCATAACTTCTTTAAATCCCTTGGAGCTAGATTTTTAGTTGCTGGCGACTTTAACGCCAAACACACATTTTGGGGTTCACGTCTGGTAACCCCAAAGGGTCGCGTACTCTTCAACACCATTGCTAAAATGGGCTTAGATGTACTCTCAAGTGGACATCCCACCTATTGGCCGACGGACCGACGGAAGATTCCCGATGTAGAATGGATGCAAGTGGATCCTTCACTGGACTTGTCCTCAGATCACTCTCCTACTATCATTTCAATGCATTTCCCTCAAGTGTGTGGTTCTCCATTTATGAACATAACTAAGACCCGAGTAAGTTGGATAAAATACAAAAAGTATTTAAGTTCTCATTGCACGGAAAATGTTGTGTTGAGAACAACCGACGATATTGATGAGTCGATTGGCAACTTTACCGAGGACCTTCGACGAGCTGTGCATCACGCTTCCACTTATCACGTTGAATGTAGAAATAGGGCAAACAGAACTTATTTCTCTGAACTCGAACATCTCCTATCAGAAAAAAGAAGAATGAGAAGAGAGTGGCAAATTCACAGGTCTCCTGAACTGAAAGCTAGGCTACGGGAATGCAGAGATATACTAAGACATTTCTTAGAAACCCAAAGAACGGCCTCACTTAGATCTTACTTGGAAGGTCTTGATAGTACCCCACAATCTGACTACTCGTTATGGAGGGCGGCAAGAGGTTTAAAAAGACCAGTAAGAGGAAAACCTCCTTTGCGAAATCCGACTGGTGACTGGGCTAGAAATGATTCCGAGAAAGGGACATTATTTGTTAACCATTTGAGAAATGTGTTTACTATAAACAACTCAAATAATAACGAATCTGATTTGCCACCACTTGTTATAAGGCCTCCTGTACCTCTAAGACTAAACTTTCGTGATGTCCAAAACGCTATTGGTACTCTGAACCTTAGAAAGGCTCCAGGTATGGATAAAATCAGCAATAAAATGCTTGTGGAGTTACCTCGTGTAGCAAGAAGAATTATCCTCTTTATCTTCAACGCTATTTTACGCCTAGAATACTATCCTGCAGATTGGAAGGTGTCTATGATCACTATGATTCCTAAGCCAGGGAAGGACCACACCAAAGTGGAGTCATATAGGCCAATTAGTCTACTGCCGACAATTTCAAAACTGTTTGAAAAATTGTTAATGACTAAGTTGACTCCAATTCTGAATGGCACTGAATGTATTCCTAATCATCAATTCGGCTTCAGGGCTAAACACAGCACCATCGAACAAACACACAGATTGGTAAATGTGATAAGAGGGTCGTTTGAAGACAAAAAATACTGCTCCGCCCTTTTCATTGATGTGTCGCAAGCGTTCGACAAAGTTTGGCATGACGGTTTAATGCACAAAATAAAATTAACTCTGCCTGCTAACACCCATAAACTCATGGAAAGTTATTTATACGGTCGCAAATTTAAAATCAAAGAAGGTGATTTTTTAAGTACCGCTCAGCCAATTGAATCAGGTGTGCCACAGGGTAGCATACTGGGCCCTACTTTATATTTGATATATGCCTCCGACATGCCGTCAGACCCCAAAGTCCATACGTCAACTTTTGCAGACGATACAGCCTTTATCAGCGTCCATAAGGACAACCAAGTTGCATCACAGAATTTGCAGAATTATGTTTATAAACTACAGAATTGGCTTGAGCTTTGGAAAATCAGGGTTAACGAACAGAAATGTATTCATATAACTTTCACATTGCGAAAAGATACATGCTCGTTCATCAGAATAAATAATCAAATTATCCCGCAACACAATGAAGTCAAATACCTCGGAATCCACCTCGATCGTCGTTTAACTTGGAAGTCTCATATCGACGCAAAACTTACCCAGATGAGATTAAAAGCAGTGCAAATTAATTGGCTAATCGGCAGAAATTCTACATTAAAGTTGGATTGCAAACTTTTGTTGTACAATGCAATTCTAAAGCCAATCTGGTGTTATGGAATTCAATTATGGGGTACTGTCTCAGCATCCAACATTGAAAAAATTCAAAGGGGTCAAAATAAGATTCTACGTACAATTACTGCAGCTCCATGGTATGTTAAAAATTCTCGAATCCACAAAGATCTAGGCATTCCTTTGGTGAAAGTCGAATTTACAAAACACGCCTCAAAATATGTCGGCAAACTTGAACACCATCCAAACCCACTTGCACGAGACATCCTTAACTTTACTGGCCATGTTCGGTTGAGAAGGAGGGATACCCTTGCTTTAACTCAAGCGCAAAACAGATGACTGGATCAGTGGATATAAATTTTTTGTAGTATCATAATATTTTGTCTAGCACTGGCTGGACTTATTATTTTCTTTTAGTATTAAGATTCGAAAACTTATTGTCATTTCATTTCTGAAGATCCAATAAATAAATTAAATGTATTAAAAAAAAAAAAAAAAAAAAAAATAATGCTAACACAATTTTCTTAGAGAATCAGAATTAGCATAATTTGTTTGAATAACTTGAAAAGAAATTGGAATGTAGGAACGAGTTGATCGATGAGGAACCTTAAAGTTTATAATGCTAAGTAGAAAGTCTGAGCAGACTGCATCATTTATTAGGTTAAATAAAAATTAAACGCTAAGCATAATTCTTCTGCTCCCCAACGTTGGTAATTTTATTAAAACAAATTATCAAACAAAAAGAAAAAATTGTTTTGGCACTGATTCTGAGATAATCCGCATCCGGATCCCAAATAACAGATCCATATTCCAAGATTGGTCTGACTAAAGATGTGTATAACCGTTTAGTTATGATTGGTTCAGAAAATTCCTTAGCCCACCGCCCACCGTTTTATAAAAGGCAACACACCACGAGCTTTGTTTACCATCATATATATACATATGTATGTGTTCTTTGAAATTTAATTTAGGATCTAAAAGTACTCCAATATCTGAAAATTCCGTAACCAATTCAAGTTGATGTCCGTCCAATGTAAAGTTAAATAAATCATCATTTCTTGTAAAACGCATATGTTTGCATTTTTTCAGATTATGTCTAATACTTTATTGAACCTCCAACCATTTTCAACAAGAAATTCCATATCTTACAGATTTTTTGTTTTTAGCGGGATATAAATAAGATTTTTAAGATTTCTCAAAAATATTCAGTTGGGGCTTAAACCTATTGTGACCGCCACTCCATAACATGGACTTTCTTTATTTTGCAGTCTTCGAAAAAAGGGTTTCGCATAAAAAAGAAACAAATTTGTCTTTGTTTCATCTGATCAAAGCAAAACTCAGTTATTATATTTGCTCAGTAAAGGTGCCTTTCTTGGACTACGGACTAAAAACCGACTTTTTTAAAAGCCATTTACAACTTTTTTAAAAGCCATTAAATGAAAGACTGAAAAGCAAAGCATTTATCTTTGGAAGAGTTTTGGACAATATTTCATGTGTGGATAATGCTGGTTGAAAATTTTTATTTGTTGGTATACGTGGTAGTTCTTTATATTATAAAATATCGTATTGGCAAGACAACACGACTCAAGAAGATCAAGCTAGTTTGTTCACCGCATTTTTACCGTAGTGGTCTTTATGTTCAGAGATTAGTATAAGATTGAAGATTAAAATGCCGATAGATTGTCGACAAAGATGCTAATGATTCCAAGAATGTTCTATTCCGCTTGAGCATTGCATTGTGTTACTTTATTATCTGGAAGACGGAATGATACCTTATTCCAAGTTTCTTACAAAATATTCCAGAAGATTGGCAAATTTTATCTTTGAACCATCTATAACATGATCTCCATTCGGAAAGTTATTACACCTTTGAACATTCAAACAATTTCATAAATGAGACCAGCAAGCTTACGTAATGCCCGTGATATTTACTATCCAGTTGCATATATAAATGCAATTTAATTATTTTTTATTTCAGAAAGTTCATATTTTTTTTTAGACATTTATGGGCTTAATACCAATACAAGAAAGAAAACCAAACCAGAAAGCAGTTCGCGGCCAACATGCTGGAAATTTTCATAAGTTATTGTCCAAAAAACAGGTGTTTTCCTCTTTAAAGCAGAAATCCACAATGACTGGAAAACTCTCGAGAAGTATTTTACTTTTGGGTTTTTAAAAAGCTCTTAATTTGCCAATGCTGATTATAATTATATTTAAAACGTTTTCAGTTAAAATTTTTATAACGTTTTTAACTTTGCGCTGTCTATGATTTAACAATTGCCTAAAATTATTCAAATTATACATATAATCAAAGAAAAAATAATAAAAATAATCCTTTTGTTTAAAGATCAATGAAAATGTCTTTTAAAAAATTCAACATTTTATAGGATACACAAAAAAAGTCTACTTCAGCTTGCCGCTATTACTACAATGTGCATATCAAAAAGGATGTTCAAACAAAACTTTTTAAGCCAACATCAAATATGAATACGGGTAAAATGCCGACAATGTCGCAACAAAAATAAACTTTGCAAAACAGTTTACAAGAAATTGAAATACAAAAAAAAAAAAAAACAAAGAAGAAACAAAGCTCTTGAGTGCTAATATTTTTATAAAAAAAAAACAAAATAAAACGACCTAGCAGCAGTATGTCTCAAAAACAAAAACCTAAAGTGGGAAAACAAAAGTCATTTTCTAGGTTTTTTTTTTCTAAGTATTTGACTAAGAGTGTAAGTGTGTTTAGTAAAAAGCTAAAGTGGCATTATAAAGATTTTGTTCTTGGTGGTGTTGTTGTCGGGCTTAAAACATCAAAAACTACCCAATACACACAGGCCAGACATGTGTTGAAAATGTTTTCTTTTTTATTATTTATACTTGGTTTATATCGCACAATATTTTAAAGTGCGTAAAGTATTTAACAAACTCCTGAGAACTAAGTTCGTTAGAACAACAGCCACATAAAAGTCTGCTCTTAGACATTTGTACGTACATACGAATTTAGATTCTTAAATTATGTTTTGTTACTCATAACTGAGGTATTTACGTAAGACTGACTGTATCTTATGCTTTTAAGAAAACCCCATACACACTACAAAACACTGACAGACTGATAGACAGTCGGACAGACACACAGACAGTTTGTAAGAGACAGTCACACGTTTGTATATTATGAACATACATGCATACCAATGGCCTAATATAGAAAGGTCGTATCTCGTTTATTTTCAAAATTGGGATTTTGACAAATTCTTTTAGACAAAGCTCAAAAACTTAAAAAATTCAGTTTCATGTGTTGAAAAATGACGGATTTACATACAGTATTTAAAAAAAAAACTATAACTCTTCAAAAATTGTTGTTAAAAAGACCTAACTCATTTAAAGTTAAATTTATCTCTTTTTTATTATTATCATATTAATGATTATATAATACAATAAATGAAATTATATAATGAGCTATAGTACGAGTATAAGAAACTTGGCCTTCAACTCCGGGGTTAATTAAATATGTAATGTTAAATATATGATACCGGTGATAAATTCGATTAAGATAGAATTAAATAGAATTTGCAAGCTTGCATTTTTTTAACACTCTTGTGCGCTGGTGTGCTGTCTTAATGAACAATTTTTGTCGAATTTTTACATTTAATTGATCCAAAATGTTGCAATAGTACTCTGAATTTAGTGTTTTACCCTTTTGCAGACAGTCAGTCAATAAAATACCTTTGAAGTCCCAAAAACCTTACCAGCCGATTAAATTGTTTTTGCCTTCTTTGGGACACTTCCTCCAGCTTCATTTCATTGTTTGGATTGTTCTTTTGTCTCTGAAGTATAGTGGTGGATCCGTGTCTCATCAACAGTTATGAAACGACGCTTAAAATCCATTTTATTTTTCTTAAAACGATCCAAACAAGCTTGAGAAATTTTCATTCTTACACTATGTTTTCACTATGTCATTTTTGTTGTCAAATTGTCCAAATTGTTGGCAATTGTATGAAAACGGGTTGTCATATGGTGTCATCAATAATGATAATCATGATAATTATGATTGCAAACATAGATGACGCCATATGACAACCCGTTTTCATACAATTGCCAACAATTTGGACAATTTGACAACAAAAATGACATAGTGAAAACCAAGCATTATACGTTTTTGGTCGACTGTTAACAAATGAGGCACCCATCTTGCAGAAAGCATCATGCAAAATTAAATGAATTCGATCATTTGAGATGCCCATGATATTAGCTATTTCACGCACTTTTATTCGTCGATAATTTAATACCAAATCATGCACTTTGGCTGCAATTTCTGTTGTTGTTGCTGTTTTTCGAACGTCCACTACGTGGTTCATCCTCAATGCTTGTACGACCACGTTTTAATTCAGAAACACAGTTTTTTACTATTGCGTATGAAGGAGCACTTTCACCTAACACATTCATCATATCATTATGAATTTTTTGTCCCGATAAACCTTTTTTATTTAAATATTTAATGACATCATGAATTTCTGATTTTTCCATTGTAAAAAAATGAAGGAATTGGCAGATCGATAAGAATTTTAACATGTGTTCATAGCACAGATGGAAGTTTCCAAAACACTTAATTTTTTTCTGTTTATACCGTGATTTCTGTTCTAAGCTAAGAAGTTTCCGAACCGCCCTCGTACTACTAGCCTTAGCATATGATTCGTCCTAAACAATTAATTTTAAAACTAATAGAACAGACGAATATGAGCTGCTTCTACTGAGATGGAAGTGTGATATTAAATATGTTTCCACTGAACGACTTTATAAAGAAAAAATAGCAAAATCTAAAAAAAGTAGGACCACTTGCAAGATTTAAAAAAGTTCCAACCAGCAAATTACCACTATAATAATTTGCCTTATAAAAATTAATTTTATTTCTTTTTCGTTACTTTAAACTTGAATTGGTTTGGGAGTATAATCGTTTTTTGAATAACTAAGAGTAAGATACGTAATTTAATTAAATGTAGGTAAAAATAAGAAGTAAATCAGAATTAAAAATGTTCACTGTTTAAATAAAAAACTGCTTTATAAGAAAATATTTTATTATTTTCAGATTTTATTGAGTTTTGCCCTTCTACTGTAAATTTACTAAAAGTTGAGATACGACCTATCTATATTAAGTCATTGATATACATATGTATGTATGTATATATTTATGCAGATTGATTACATTCTTGCAATATTAAAAATGTGTTGTTTACAAGAAGTGTTACACAGTGTATATGCAAATGTTTCTTATTTTTACACTCAGTGAAATAATTAAAGAGTTTTAGAGCAGATCCCTGAGAATATCCTTTTACTGTAGCTTAATATAGCCATTATTTTAAATTTTATTTATTACAGAAAGATTTCAGATATTAGTTTTTTTATTAAAGAATCTTAGATTTATATATAAGACCAATACAGGGCAATAACCAACCCAAAAACCAGGGAAACTTTCAGATACGGCAAAAGAGGCCGTTATTATTGAAATTCATAAGTATATTTATCTTTAATTTAAATTTTAATTGTTACATCTGCTGACACCATGGGAATTAGGAGGTATTTTTAAATTGTGTGTCCAGATTTTCATGTAGATTTTCAATAGCTTATTGGTGTGTGTTCTTGTGAAAATAGAGTTATATCGATTTTACGTGTTTCAGTATTTTATTTCACTCTGTACATAAATGATATTGAAAACTAAGCTTTTCTAAAGAAGGGATGTTGAGTTTCCTGTGTAAATGTTATCGTAGCGTGTTTTTGTCTAATCCATTTTTTTCATTCAGTCTTCGTAATTTCATTTAATGGCTTTCAAAAACCTTTTAACGTTGGGTCTTAAAGTCGCAATTTTCGATTTGAAAATGATTTCAGAATAAATGGCACACGGGATAAAATGTTGGGAATATTTCACTCTATAATAAATTACGTCGATGATTTTAAGTTACTTATTAAAACTTGTTTTAAACATCAAGACTTTTGAGTTCTATAATAAACATTTAAATTCCGAAATTAGTTCATTTGAAGAACTCTTATGTAGATTTGTAAAAAAGTGCTGTATATTTAAAGACTTTTGAATGCAGTGTTTCATACAAATATTCTATGTACCTATATTATTTTGTACACTGTACAACAAATTCCTGTGATCTCTTTTTATAAAACTGTCGTAAATAACCATTTGTTGTTTTTAAAACAAAAAAAATATTAAAAAACCAAAGGTACTTAAGTTAAAAATAGTAGTAGAATGGATACATGTACGAGTATGTAAATGGTATTGTGTTTAAATATGTTTCAGTTACAGTTTGAGACATGTTGTTATAAGATATTTTAAGTAAGTTTTAAATATCACCTACAAGTCTGCTGTTGATGCTGCTGCTGCCACTGGCAACATGCGCGCTCTAAAAATACATTGTATAACCAACAAACAACAACAGAAAACAAAAAGGTCCTGTAACAACTTAATTTTCTTAAATAAAATATCTACAATAAAAACACACTTTGTTTTAACAAAACCCAAACGAAAAATCTGACACCTACACGTTTGAGTTAAAATAAACAAAGAAAAAAAAATTAATATTAAATTGATACATATTTCTTACATTTGTCCATTAAGATTACAAGTTTTCTTTTAAGGTACTTACTTTTGTTTGGTTGGCTTGGGTTTTGTAAAATGAGAAAAATGTTTTATTTTACTTTGATTTAGTGTTTATTTCTCAACCATAAATAGTGTCCACATTTGGTATTTGGGTCGTTTTTTGTTTGTTTGTTGTTTTTAACAAAAGCATTTTTAGGATTTTTCCTTTTCATTTTGGCTGGCATTAAAATCAGCAACAGCCACAACTACAGCAATGAAATAAAAATTGTGTTGCATGTTGCCAATCATTTTCTGCCATATTTTCATGTTGCTTTCAATTTCTTGTAACTCTTCATTTTATATTGTTTTTTTTTTTGTATTTATTTTGAGGTTCTTTAAATCATTTTTATTTGCTTTTCTGTCATACGATATTCCTGTGCAGGTTTTTGCTGTTATGCGGAGTTCACCTTATTTAGTTAAGCAGTGTTTCGGAAAAGTGAAAGTTTTTTCTGTTACAAAATTTTTATTTCATTTAATTTGGCGATTGATTTTAAGTAATTTCTTGAACTTGCAAATTAAAATTTGTATCCACAAAGCATTACAGTTGTTTTATTTTTTTTTTTTTAATTTTTTAAAATGAACACAAAACTTTTTACCAAATTTGTTTTTTATTAATAAATTAGGTTCTAGACAAGCTTCAATTGACAAATTGTTGGTAAAATAGGCTAAACATAGAGTTTTACAGTTGAATTTAGTAAAAATGCGGGATTTTTTCAAAACTTCCCAATTACTTCTTTCTAAATAGTTTTTAACAGATGCTGTAAAACGTGGCCGATCGTTGTCATGATGGAATATTACGTCTTCGTGTCTGGACGCATATTCTGAACGTTTTTAGGCCAATGCTCGTTTTAAACGAATCAGTTGTAAACGGTACAGGTTCCCTATAATGGTCTGGACAGATTTCTGCAGCTCATAATTTACCAGATACAGAGTATTACCTTAGCACCAAATATATATATATAGCTTTGGTTTCAACTTGGACTTTACATACCACCTTTTACGCTTCGGGCTCTCGTAATGGATCCATTTTTTATCGCAAGTAATGAGTTGGTGCAAAAATGATTTCCTTTTATAACGTTTTAGCAATATTTCGAAGATACAAAATCGTCTTTCAAGGTCTCTCGGCTTTAATTCATATGCCTTCAAATTTGCGTGCTTTTGGATAAATTCTTCTGCTGGTAAACGTTTTGCTGCTTGAGTAGCTCCCAATGATTTTACAAGCTCTTCTTGAATTTGTCAACAGTCTTCATGGAGTAATACCTCGAATTCTTGTTTAGATTATAATGTTCACTAAGTGAGAATAAATGACTAAATTAGATTATGTGCCCTACAAAATTAAATATAAATTACTAAAGACAAAAGCCGCTTTCAAAAATATGCCATCTGTTACGAATTCCGAATTATTAAGTTATACACCCAATATGTGTATGTTCTGCAGTCCATCAATCCAATTCGTTAAGCTACGGTCACAATATTTGCCGAAAAATACAATCACTAAAGAAAATATGTTTAAACTCGTTTATTTATTTAAAAAAAAACTTCGTTTATTTAGGACAAGACACAACAAATATTAAGTTTTATTTTATTTGATTCTGTTTTATGTTGCAAAACTCTTGCAAGTGTAAACAACGTCAAAGAAATTTGTGCCAAAACAAGTGGTTTTTTATTATTTTAAAAAGAGAAGTAACACAGGCAATTAATATGCCTATATATACTTGCGTTACTTTCTTTGGAAAGGGGATAGTTGAAGAAGTAATGGTGGTGATCACAAATCAGCAATTGCGCATTAGGTTTGTTTTTAGTGCAAAATTGCAGCGCCTCTGGTGGTGAGTAGGCGCATTAATGCTAAAGCTTGATTTTATAGCCTTTATTTAATTATTTTACTTCGGTGGCGTTTGAATGCTATACCACCGAAGGAGGGCGCTATGAGGAATTATTAGTTATGATAGATAGAATAAAAGTAATAATTATCAGAAACTGATGTTGTTTGAGTGGCAGCGGCTGGGAATCGAACCCGGTCTAAAAATACCAACTCATGCTTAATGATCAAATGATCAATTAAGCTACAGCACTCAATGTAAGCTATTTTTTGCCCATTCATAATTTAAAGTTAAACAGTATTAGAATCCGACCAAGTATTCGGTTCGGGATTTAGATTAGATCAAAAATCTGCCTAATACCAATATTCGGTATTCGGTCAAAAACATAGATTATGGAACTTTTTAGGTGATACAAATTTTTAATATAATTAATAGAATACTTATTTATTGTAAAATATTTAAGAATACGGTAAAATGTGTTCCTTAAAATTAATTTGTCCGTTCAAGAAATTCACAAAGTTTCGGTTTGTTTGACGGTTCGGTTTCGGCCAACAAAAATGTATTCGGGCGGACTCTAGTATTTATTACATAAATTATGAAATGTTCTTGGTTTTTATAAAAGTATTTCGTTCCATTAAAAATATTAATCTACTCATTTCCTTTCCTTCCTACGCCAAACTAAGTCTCACTCATGTTCATCTTTTTTTGAATATTAAATGGTATCATTTTGATTTCACGCTTAACTGGCCACAATTATTATGCTTATTGTTGTTTAATTGTTAATAACAACAACAATAAATATCCTGTTAAAATTTTCTGATTATATCAGACATAATTCTCAACACATATACTTCCTTTTTCCTGTCACTTCAAAAACAAACACTCATGCTATTAAACAAGATAAAAAAATAACAGCGGAACCTACATGCATATATTGTATTTACATACATACATACATATGTATATACATAGACCCTTATAAGTAAATATGTGTGAATATTTAAATATAAAACAAAAACAATACGTAAATCCTTTTTATTACTTCTGCATCTCTTGAATGACGCCTATTTAGTACGAGTATATGATACTCACTCCTACATCTTTTCTTGGAGGCAAAGTTGACAGCAACAGAAAGAGAATAGAGATTACTCGAAGAGTGTGAGTAAATAAGTGTTTTGTTATCATTACAAAATAATAAGAGTGATATTTATTTACATACGTATGAAAGTGTACAAATAAATGAAAAAAAAAACAAAGTAAAGCTGCTTTAAAATCAAGTATCATTTGTAGAAAAACTTTAAGCATACGCTCTTAAATATACACAAACACTCATTCATTCATTTATTCATTCATTTTATAACTAAAAGTAATGTATGGAAATAAATTCGTGTACTCGTATTGAGTGGTAGATATACACACCAGAGACCTGCAACGAGTACTAAATTTTCGGGTATACTTAATCATGCACATTGATTTTTATGATTTAATCGTTTTTGTTCAAATGCACAAAACGCTCGTTTACGCAACCGTTCGTTTCAAACATTCAGTTTTATTCACTGGTTGTTTTTTGCGAACATGAATATTCTGACTGTGTCGTTAAATGTATGAAGCTCGTTTTACATCAAAGCCAACGTGTTGTTAGCCGAACATGTGTTTTATTCATTTGTTGTTTTGTGCGAACATGAATGTTCGACTGTATCGTTAAATGTATGAAGCAGCTCATTTTCCATTTTTTCTTTAATTTTTTTTGCTGTGCAAAGATATATTTGACAAACTGTACATATTACAAATTTTATCATTGCTTTGTCAAATAAGTTTTCTTTTCGACGAAATAATGTTAAATAGCAGAGACCTGCAACAAGTATGAACGAGCCGACTTATTCACTAACGTTGAATTTTAAGAACAATACAAAAAAGTATGATTCAATTTTATGCTTATTCACTTTTTATGCACACACAGAAAATTCAGCAACGAGTATAAATCATTTCCAACACTTGGTTCGAACTGCAATGTTTGAAAACAAAAATTCTTGTTTATACACAGTTTGTTTTTTGCATGTCGGCTTTGTTGTGCATGATCTGATTGGAATTGAACTAAAAACACACGAGCCACTTATAAGTAAAAAGCGGCTGGCAGAAAAATATGAAAACATAAAAAATATGCATTTACTACCTATTTAACATTATTTCGTCGAAAAGAAAACTTATTTGACAAAGCAATGATAAAATTTGTAATATGTACAGTTTGTCAAATATATCTTTGCACAGCAAAAAAAATTAAAGAAAAAATGTAAAATGAGCTGCTTCATACATTTAACGACACAGTCAAACATTCATGTTCGCACAAAACAACAAATGAATAAAACACATGTTCGGCTAACAACACGTTGGCTTTGATGTAAAACGAGCTTCATACATTTAACGACACAGTCAGAATATTCATGTTCGCAAAAAACAACCAGTGAATAAAACTGAATGTTTGAAACGAACGGTTGCATAAACGAGCGTTTTGTGCATTTGAACAAAAACGATTAAATCATAAAAATCAATGTGCATGATTAAGTATACCCGAAAGTTTAGTACTCGTTGCAGGTCTCTGTTAAATAGGTAGTAAATGCACATTTTTTATGTTTTCATATTTTTCTGCCAGCCGCTTTTTACTTATAAGTGGCTCGTGTGTTTTTAGTTCAATTCCAATCAGATCATGCACAACAAAGCCGACATGCAAAAAACAAACTGTGTATAAACAAGAATTTTTGTTTTCAAACATTGCAGTTCGAACCAAGTGTTGGAAATGATTTATACTCGTTGCTGAATTTTCTGTGTGTGCATAAAAAGTGAATAAGCATAAAATTGAATCATACTTTTTTGTATTGTTCTTAAAATTCAACGTTAGTGAATAAGTCGGCTCGTTCATACTTGTTGCAGGTCTCTGATACACACATACATATGTGTGTACTCGTATATAGAATGTAGAAGTAAACGTAGTAAACAATGTCTTTGTGGTACCCATGACACAGTGAGCTAACAACTGTGTATGATAAATTAAAAAAAAGTTAAAGTATTATAAATATAAGCACCTATTTTTAAATTTTGTTTTTTTTTTTTGTTAATGCGGAAGTTGTAGATATTTGTTCGAGCATACAAAAGACTCATATTATATACAAATGAAAACATCAAGCTCACACTTCTTTTCTATTTGTGTACACTATTCATGTTCTGATTCTTTCTTTTATTTTTTAATATTCCATTCTTATACATGCTATGCATATTTGTTGTTTGTGGCGTTTTTGTTGTTGTTTTTTAATATCCTAAGTAAGCTTATGTGTAAATTATACTCTATACTTAACATGAACTTCAACTTGAAGTGCTATTTGATACAGCAGCTATCTTGTGCAGACTCTAAACAAAAAGGAGAATTCTTGCATACATATTCGCTTCTTTTAACAGCTTATTTGCTGCATACAATTACAGAAATGCATTATTAGGGATGGTGCAAAAATTAAATTATTTTACGGTCTACTTCTTAATACTTCTTAACGCATCGAATGTTCTTTACCTTAGAAGTAGAACCAAACGCTCTTTTTTACCCACAAATAATAATCACTTTCTTAGTCGATTTTCCATTTTAAAAATAAATTAAACTAAATTTATTTGCTAATAGGTTGGTACTTAAGGGCAATGCCCTCATATAAGACCTACTTCCGAAAATCACTTTATCAAGCATAAATATCTCAAAAAAATATCAGTAGCCAAATAAAAGTTAAAAAATTAAGTTCCATATATGTATTCACAAGCTATGCCACTTATTTTTATGAAAATCGTTCTGTAATTACTAAATAGCTACTAAATTGTATGATGATCGGTCCATAATAGGTCATAACGCCTACTTAAAAAACTATTCCTGCTCATATACTCGGTATTGGTCGGTCTTGACCGACTTTTATTGTATTTAATATATTGTGTGTACATAACAGATTGCATATTTTTTGATCGCGGTTTTAGACTTTATTTTATTTATATATTCTTACTCAGTTATTAAACATTATAGTGCAAACAACCAAGTTTTTTTTTTGTTCGAAATTTACGAATTTTTTGCCAACAAATCGTCATATGCTGGAAGTTTTGCCTTTCCGTGCTATGCGAAAAATAGTTTGTGCGGTCAGAAGTGGCGATTTTACATGGAATTCGCCAGCCAAAAAAGTTTGACAGCCAAGAATATAAGTTTGTTTTCAAACAGAGCTTGATACTCAAGTAGCAATTTAAAAACGTTTGCGAGTAGCAGGATTATTCCAAATGCAGAGAAATAGGGTACCACATGAATTAAAGCCGAAAGGCCTTTAATTTTGCATGTCCGAAATGTTGCTTAAACATCAGTGCTTTCAATAAAAAATGAATCCAAAACGATAACGTGATGGATCGTATGTGAAACCCGGCCAACGAGCCGAATTCACAAATACGAATGGCGCTAAGGTAATACTCTGTTTTTGGTGAGACCAAACCGGTTTGAGCTGCTGAAAACTGGCCAGACCATCAAAAAATCCTGTATGTACCGAATAGAACTGATTCGATTGAAGCAAGAATATGCGGTCAGGTATGAATATGTAATATTTCATCATGACTACGCTCGAGCACATGGTGCAATACCTGTTAAAAACTATTTACAAAGAAGTGGTTGGAAAGGTTTGCCCAGATAGTCCAGCTTTACTTTAGCACAGGCTATCCAAAACTAGCTCAATTTGTTCTTGTCCTCAAATGATGAGCAGTTTCTTGGGCACAGAATAAATATGTTACCAGAAAGATGAGAAAATAAATTTATATTGTACAAATGTTTCAAAATAAAAGTTAAAAATTTTTAAAAAACCCGCCTTTTTATGTTATACACCCAATATAAAATGACTACTCTAAACTTATTTCTACCTTCAGAAAATGTTTTATGCATAGGCAATTGTTTCTCTCTTTCATTATAATTAATATATTATATTAAGGCCCAATAACTTTGAATTTGCCGACTCTAGAGGATACGAAGTAGAAGGCCTTAAACAATTTTTAAATATGACTGACACATCAATATATGTATATGGTATTTATATATTTCCATTAATTGTGCCAGTTGTAATAAGAGAAGAACTTTTTTCTACAAACGTTTAGTACTTAAGACCTATAAGTTATAACTCATCTATGTATATGTAGAAGACCACAAAGGAACCACCTTAATACCTCACGCGTGCATATTCTGGTTACTTTGTTGTTTTATTAACAACTTTCCTATTTGTTTTTTTATCTTATTATTGTTATTGCCGTTGATGTTGTTGCTGTTGGTATTATGATTATTGCAAAAGGTTAAAAACTTCTATACATGTAAGAATAATAATAGCAATAATATGTATAAAAGACACAACACCTACCATCCTTTAGAATGAACGTACAGAACACCTACTTATGTTTTGTACTCATATTCTTCATAAGATGACATTTTCCAGTTTACTGCACTTTTTAGCTGTTGCTAATATTTTTAAAACTTGCACTCAGCAAAACAAAAGTTGACAATTACCGAGTCATAAACTGAAATACCAACTCCCCTGCTTACTCAGACTTGGTTTAAATTCAGTTGAAAAACGAGGTTTTCAATATCACAAAAATTGACGTTTACCTGAATTGACAAAGCTAAACTGTTGACATTTAAATTAAATTTCCCATAATTTTCCTCAGTGTAGGGCTGTAACTTAAGTATGACAGGGCAATTGTTTTGAGTAAAAGTCATGGCTCATAACTCAGTTTTTTACAACCGTTTTTTTTTAAAGCAAAATCTATGGATAAAAAGTAGAAGCACTGACTGACAATGAACTTTTCTCTATATTTATCTACAATTTTGTACTGTCTTCGTATTGTTCGTTACCATGACTCCGTGGAACGAGAAATTGTTGTTCTTTTATGTTTTGTTCAATTCTTTTTTGGAATCTTTTTTTTTTCTATTGTATTAAAGATTTCAATCTTTCTGCTGATTTTTACACTATTCATTTGATAATGTCTGCTATTGCAAAAAACAAGGAAAAAGAAAAACTTTTCAATTTATGTGAGTGTATGAGTGTGTCAGGGATGTACAGTCGAAACACAAAATGCCAAAGAAAAATTAATTCAAATTATTTGTTTCTGCGAATTATTAATTCAGTTATTAGCATAATATAAATAAAATTTCAGAATATTATTAACCAGATTAAAAAGATCTCTTCGTCATTCCTGCTAAAAAGAGAAGGAGAAGAGCCATATATATTTCCACGTGATCTTCTTTGTTTACTTGGCAATAGAATAGCCGATGAATGAAAGCTAAATTAAAAAAATATTATGTGTTGTCCTAAAGGACAGAAACTTAATACATTTACTGATGAAACATTAATTGAAGTTAACGTTTAATGTATTTAGTGGAGTTCGGGCAAATATTAGGTTTCAGAGTAGGCCAAAAATTTTACCAGTATTCAGTCACAATTTGGATGAATACCGAAAACGAGGCCTTCATGAAAGCCATAGAAATTCCACATGATCATTTGCGATAACTTATGATCACGGTAGAGATACTTTAGAATATGTTTCTAATTAAATAGATGATAAGTAAAACCAAATAAAAAAATCGTACAATTTTTACGTATTCTCTTCAAGCGTTTATGAAGAAGAAGACAAAGGCGCATATTCAGAAATGGTATCTAAGTTTAAACTTTTTTAAGTTATTCTTAGTTGATTAATTTCAGCACGAAAAGTTACAACTTAATTATGGTTAAAGCTGTAACTAAATGTCAACTAACAAATACATTTAAAGAACAGCTGATTGATTTTATTTCTTATCGTCGATGATGTTAACATATTTGGCCACCAATTCTTTAAATGTAGTTTTTTCATCTGGCGACCAATTTGAGTTTCTCTAAAATACACAAAGCAATAAATACATATTTTTTTCTAACAATAATAATAAACTTACCTTATTTTCTTTGCTAATTGTGTCCATTTTAACTAAAAAAAAAACACAAAAAAAAAAGAAAAACAAACTAGAGATGTGTTTTTCGTCAACAAAAATCTACTAAATGCAGTGTTGCATTTCTTATAACAGCTGAAAGCAGTTGCTAAGTTAGTTATGATTTGTGAATAAGATCTTTAACTATTTGTGAACTATTTTTCAGTTTCTATGTAATAAGTTTCGACTTTAGTTACGATATCTGAATATGCGCCAAAGAGTATGGAAGTTATAAGCATAAAAAAGTTTAGCTTCTCTAAGACATACACCATAAAATGTCTTTTAGAGGCATTTTAAAAATAAATTTTAAAACATGCCCTTAAAGTCAAATAATTAAATTATATCGGTAATTGTTAGTTCCTTGCAAACATTTCGATTTCTTACAGATTAGTCGGAATATTAAACTCGTTATTGGAATGAAAATAAAACAAGGTTGCGATATGATTGAATTTTTTGCAAAATGAACCTACGAAATTATTAACTTTTTTAGAAATACTTATTGGAAATTAATAATTTTATGAACAAGATTCTTCGAAAATGTTTCAGAGGCATTTAAGAGTCTTTAAAAGCTCTCGCAATAAAAATAAATAACTCTTTATAGTTTTCATTTTCATTTATTGTCTTGACCAACCCTGTTGAGTGTAAAAGTATTTTACAGTTTAGCAGACATACTGGATTCATTTTGATGTTTTTGTTCTGTTGTTGTATGTGTTTTCTGCTACTGCAACTTCTTTAGTTGCTACTGCTGCTTCTGCTTACATTTCTCTCACTTGGTGTGTTAAAACAAAATGACAGGTGAAATAACTCTTTTATTCTGTATTTAATATGTATGTACGTAAGTTTGTCTGTCTTTATATCTATATATGAATGTATGTATGTTTATATACACAAATATGTATGTGTTATGGACAAGTATGTACATAATTTATTTAGTTTTTTTTTGTATGCTGTGGCTGTGTTGTAGTTGCAGCTGTCAGTTGTTCTATTGTTGTTTCCGTAATCTTTTCTGTCTGGCCATATTTTATGCTAAAAAGAGTTTGTTCTGCTTTCTTTCTAATTAACGTTAAACTATATTTTTTGCTTTGACGTATAAATAAATCTTGTCTTATTTCTATGTGTTTTTGTTTGTTTGTCTGTTTGTTGTTTGCTTTAACAATGGAATTAAATTGCTTATTTAGCCACATATTTTTTGCACTTTTTTTAGAGGCAAAATAAATTTTAAACATAATTGACAGATTGTTATGAAAATAATTGTGTTTTGGCAGTTTTATTGTTAGGAGCATAAAGCCGGAGTTTTATTATTACTAAGTCTGTTGGCTACTACGTAAATGGAAAGTCGAAATATTTGCCAACGATAATCTATTCAAAAAGCAATGACATTTCCTGAATTTTTTATCGAATTATTCATAACTGCTGATGATACTTTTCTTAACTAAATAATTTTACAGAGTAACACGTTTAAAATGTTACCCGCACTCTTTCAAAATGATACCTTCTGTTTAGCAAAAGTTTGACTTCCCTTAACAAGTGTTCATACATTAGAGTTGGTCTGTGCGGTTCAGAAGTTGAAGTTTTGAAGCGGAAGACAAAAATCGCTCAAGCAAGCCTAAAAAGTTTGAAAACCAAAAAATAGAACCTTGCACAGGGAACGAGTATCGAATGCATCTAAATCGTTTGAAGAAGGATTTGGTCGAAAAACGCCCAGAATATGCGGCCAGACATAAAAGCGCAATATTCCATCATGACAACACTCGGCCACATGTTGCAATACTTGTTAAAAATTAGAAAGAACTGGCTTTGGCTCACCCGCCTTATAGTCCAGACCTCTCCTGTCTGCTTCATTCAAATAACAAACGTTTTAAGAATGTTTAGGTAAATTTGAATCGTTTTGTTTTTTTTTATTGTTATTATTATTCTGGAACTTGAATAAAGGAAAATTATATAAACATTTTAAGAATAAATGACAATATAAGTTGGAAAATCAAAACTAAACTATATAATTTTGGATGCAAGTTCATGAACGTCAAATTGCCATTTAGTAATTCAGAAGATAACCGGGTATTCGACTGAGGGAATGATTTTAAATATCATGAAATCTCTCCATGATATTACATGTGTGGATATTTTATAACTGAGTGATTTTGATAAAATTTTTCTAGTAAGACGTCTAAATTTCTTTATTTAGGCTCGAGTTCATTAAATTTAATTTTCATTAAATTGTTTTTACTGAAGGTAGGAATTGTTACATGAAAACTATTATTAAAATTTATTGATAATTTTTCTTGGCTTGGAATTCGAGAAAGTGGTGTTTCTCGAAACATATGTAAATTCAACAACGCAGGTTCGAATCCCAAGCCAAGAAAAATTATCAATAAATTTTAATAATAATTTTCATGTAACAATTCCTACCTTCAGTAAACATAATTTAATGAAAATTAAATTTAATGAACTCGAGCCTAAATAAAGAAATATCAAAGATTTAAAAACTGAAGTGTTTGCTTTTATTTTATAATTTCAAGATTAGACTCTTGAAGAAAACCTTTAATAAATAACTCTTAAAATGTTCTTGAGTTCGAATTTGTTGTATATATGTATGTATATAAAAAGGTTTTTAATTCATGAGTATCTCAAATTGTTAAAAATTATTTCAAGAAAGTATTTTAAAAAATTTGACACATTTTTTTGGCATTTAAAAAAGTTTTAGCATACATATTTTAGCATTATTTTTAAACTGATTAAGTCGCTGAACTTTTTGAGATCTGACAACACTAGTGTTTTATCTTTCACTCCACTATATACAGCTATAGACAGACAAATAGCGCACCAATGTTGTAAGAAGTGCCAAACGTATTATATAGAAAAATGGAATGATAATAACATGGAATTCTATGCTATTTCTTTTTTGCTCCACAAAACCACACCGTAACAGGGATATCAAATTCTTGAAATGAGTGCTTTTCGCAGATGAAACCAAAATTAATCTGATTAATCTGACATGGAGAAAAAAAGCAAGACATCAATCCCCGTTACACTGCTAAAACAGTAAAGTGTGCTATTTTTATGTACATAGCTGTATATTTCAACAGCTTGTTTGGTTTTTAACCTCAATGTTCTATATTCCTCTCCATTTTAGATTTGAGTTAATCTTCTAGTCCTTTTGTTTTATCTTTTTCAGGTATTCTCTTAATTTTTTTAGTTTTTATTAATCGTATTTCCTGGTTACTCTATTTAGTTTAATAAAACCATTTAATTTGCATAAAACTCTTTTGAAACTAGTTCGTGATCTCTAGAACCAGTCTGAGAACCAAATGTCAATTAATTCAATATCGTATCTTAATATGCTTCAGCCGAATATGTCACTTTATCTCAGACAACTATAATTTGATCATGAAAACACCTGCTTTGAATTCAAATATTCAACAGATATTTAACAGGTTTCAAAATATTACGAAATACCAAATATGTACTTGATTTAATTACGAAATAATCGAAGCCAGTTAAATATTTAAATTGAAAAACTGTTTACATAAGGCGCAGTATTTTCTGTTGCTTTTCTATTGTGGAAACAAGTTGGACATAATTAATTCTCAAATTTAGTAATTAAATGATTAATCAAAATGTGTTACCAAAGCTTTCTATCTGCTGGTTGTTGAATTGTGTTGAATTATTTCTTTTAATAAATTACTTAATTTTTTCTTTACCATAATTTTTCCTTAACCATAATTTTTCTTTTAATACAACTTAATTCCCAATTTGATTAGATTACAACGAACATTTCGAATATGTAACCAAATATAAGAAAACAGTTGCTAATAATGTTAATGAAGTTTACATGTGTAAACCGTTAATATGAAATTTCATTAATTTATTTTTGTCACTTCTCAGGTCTGCCTTAAGAGCGACCCAAATGTCTTATGAAACGTACGTACGTACCCACAAAAACAAAAAGCAAAAAAAAAAAAAATAAAAACTGAAGAATCATCTCATTTCTTTTTAGGTGTTATTAATGACATTAACTTGGCAAACACTTGTAACTGTTTTACAGGCACAGATATTAATTTGAAGGTATGAAGAGAAAAAATAATTTTCTCACATTATACTTGTACATATAACGAACATGGACTGTTTCAACCAAAACAAATTTCACTCATCGATCACACAGGTGGCAAGAAGAGGAGTAAAAAGGTAAAATATAATTTTATGACTGCTTCTTAATGGTTGGCAAAGTAGGAAGGCTGTAAGACAGACAGACGGACAGAAAAACAAACGACTGCCAAAAGAAAGTAAGTCATGTAATTTAATTGATTTGATTATTATGTTTGTTGAAAAAAACACAACATAACACTGCAACAAGTCGCATAAAATTGCTGAATTGTTAAAAATCCTTTTTAAACTGGGAGCACAAGAAGCACGTTCATGATATTAATATGATTTCAAAAAAGCCTGAAGTCTTAAACACCCGTTTCTTATTTTAATTAATACTTCAATCTTGCCGAAAATATAATTCTTCATCCTTGTACTTGAGCATAAACTCAAGTAACACCTTTTTCGAATTATTTATTAGTTTGCAAAAAATGTAAAACAAAAATTACCGAAAAATACAATATTTATATTTATGTGTTCGTCCAACGACAATAAAATATCTTACAAAATATCGCTTTTTCCATTATTAACCATTTAATTGCTTTGAGAAAACGTGTCTAGAATGTAAAACAAAGAAATAATTATTGCAATCATAAAATAAAAAAAAACGAAATAAATTAAATTATGGTATGTTAATCTGAACTCTTAAAAATTATGAAGATTTGTTTATTTTTATACCCTACACCACCATAGTGGGGATGGTATATTGGATTTGTGCTGTTATTTGTAACGTCTATAGCCAGTGCAGTTTTTGTATTTCTTATTATGTTTATGTGGAGGGTATTTAAGATTTGGCACAGCCGAATCTACCACTCAACTTGTTTAATACGTTTTAAGTTTTTGGCAACACTGTTCACTGATAATGATTTGTTTTTTAAAGGGTCTTGCTGTCTGCTCATTTGTCTTTATTTATTGTGTTGAATTGTCAAAACTGTGATTTAGTTTGTGTTAGGATAACAAAGCTATTTATTTTTTATATGACAATCATATAATAAACGATAATCACACTGTAGTTTATGGTGTCTGCTCATCATTGTTTTTATGAACAGACATGACAAATTCATTCAAACTTATTTGTATAACATTCACTCACTCCTTAAAAACAAGGTCAACAGATATGTATTTATGTATGTGATTTTATGTGAGTGTTTTTATATAAAACAACAACTCTTGGGCAAAAGAATTATTGGTAAGAGAAACTCTAAAATATATGACAAACAGTAAGCCATTGAGCAAAATTTAACAGATAATAGTATAGCACTTGAAAATTTTATAATTTCAACTAAATTTTAAAGGAATATTTATTTATTTTGTTGTTAACTTACGAATATGTCATTGTATTTAATGAAATGTTTATTTTGTCATAGATTAAATTTTCATACGTATGTAATTTGTTTTATAAACCTTTAAACAATGGTGTAACTATACAAGGTGAGTGCAGTAGCACAGCCGACTGACTTTGTTTACAATTTACTTATGTCAAAAGTAATAGTTTTCAAGTGTTTTTGACAGTAGTACCTTATTCTACACAAACAAATTGCCTGTTGTTTCTGTATTGTGTTGTATTTGTTGCCGATTTGCACTCACCTCGTATAATTACACCATGCCTTTAAAGTTTAAACTTTAAACATAGAATAATCTATCCATAGAAGCGCAAAAGAGAGTAATCCATCTTACTCTCAGTTGCGCCTCTAGGTGTACCTTTAAATGTAAAATACAAAATTTATTGAAATTAAATTTATAACAATATCTTTTTTCTCTACAGTTTTATGGGTGTTTGCGTACAAGAGGGACAATTACATGCCTTAACTGAGTATATAAGTGCTGGCTCTTTGGAACAACTATTGGCTAACAAAGAGGTAGCATTGACTCCTGCTGCAAAAGTCAGACTGGCATTGGGAATAACTAAAGGCATGGCATATGTGCATGATGCAGGCATCTTTCACAGGGATTTAACCAGTAAAGTAAGTTTGAAACAAAGCTTTACATAATAAATAAAAAAAAAACAAAATCATAATTTCCCTTTTACAGAATGTATTAGTAAGAACTTTGCCAGATGGAAAATTTGAGTCGGTAGTAGGAGATTTTGGTTTGGCAGCAAAAATACCCGACAAAAAGTAAGTTTCTACGACCATAAAATAATTTTTTAAACTTATTTATGTTATTTTATTACTGTAGGACCCGTTTGGAATATGTGGGTTCACCCTATTGGGTTAGTCCGGAATGTTTGAATCATCTCTTCTATGATGAACGCAGTGATGTGTTTTCCTTCGGCATTATCTCTTGCGAGATTATAGCACGTATAGAAGCCGATCCCGATATAATGCCTAGAACCGATTCGTTTGGCTTTGACTATTTGGCATTTGTTGAATTGTGTCCCATGGATACACCACCTGCATTTTTAAGACTGGCTTTCTACTGTTGCATAGTAAGTTGTTGAATACCTTTATTGTTTTATTTATTATATAGGTACAAATATCGAATTTAATATTTTTTTTTGTTGTTAACTTGTATTTCTACATTTCTTTCGCCGTCTGCCTTGTCTCTTTGCGCCCCGTAGTTTGACCCTAAAAGTAGACCCACGTTTCATGATGCTGCTAAGAAACTGACTTCACTTTTGGAAAAATATGAACATGATCCCATGGGTTATGGCAATGGTTTATCTAGCTCCACTGTTAGTGCCAGTTCTAGCCCTTTGAGTTCTTTGGAAATAACCTGCTCGCCCAATGGCAGTGATTCGGAAAATTTCTGCCAAGCTTTAAATCACAAAAATGACTGTACTCGGCACTTGGCCATTAAAAAATCTTTGTTAAATACCCCTATAACATCGTCTATTAGTACTGCGCCAGCTGGTCAAGCAACACAAAGACACTTGCGAGAAGTCAGTGAAAATGGGTTCCAGTTTCCAGAGACGGAGAATCGTAGCAACTCTATACCAAATGGTGGATTTAGTGAAATTGATGAAAACCGTATTATTAAAAATCGTGTCAAGAGAGCAACGAAGAAATACGAAAATATGGCAGCTGCCGAGCTATTGCTGCAACAGCAACATCGGCGTTCTCTGAGTGAAAACATTATACACTTTCCCTTGCATACAACGCCTAGCGATAAGGCGAGATGTCATCAAATGCAGCGACAGAGATCCTCTACGCATTCCCCCACCCCACCACCGGTTGGTGGTTTTACTTGCACCGCCATTATAACTCCAGAGATCTTGCCAACCCGTGAATCCCCGCCACCAGTTTTAACGCTGCGTAAAGTAGCCGAAACCATGTGCCTCAAAGATCCCCAATACAAACCCATAAGGACTGATAATAATGGTGTTAAATCAAACCCCTTCACAGCAATGGCGCATTTGAAGGGTGTTAAAAAGATTTTGGGTGCAAATCCTAAAATATATGCAGCTGGAGGCGGAGACTTATTTAGTTCGTGCTTTGAAATCTGTGCTCCGTTCTTTAAGGAGTTGGTGGCTTTGCAGCAGAAGACCATAATTGGGGAAGATGGAAAGGTAGTGCTAACCACACCCAATGAACCAAAGAGTCTACCAATATCACCACAACTAACAAGAAAACTAAGTGCTATTGAGATGAAACTATCGCCTACACTGACACTTCCTCGTTGTGTACTGGCCGATGAAGACGATGACTGTGTAGATGAGTCAGATGCCGAACAGGATGCAGATGGTGGTGGGAATTGCGCTGATGCCGAGTCGAGTAGTGATGATTCTGCTGAGAGACCCACACCCGCACCCGTGGCTAGAAAGTATCGAGCTAACTCTCTTTACACTCATCCATTGTTCCGCGGCACAAGTGGCAGTAGTAAACTGGATGATGCATCGATTCTGCCCACTTCTTCATCAGCAGCTAATGTAAATATAGAGGAGTGCAATTCCTCCGAAGATGGCTGCGAGGAGGGCTTGAAATCATCCAAAGATGTTCCTCTAACAGCCTCAACACCTTCTCCACCTACACCGCCACCACAACCATCAGCTCCTTTGGCGGCCGCTCCAGCTTCAATGTCTTGTGCAGATTTTGAATTGACTGAATTTAAAACAAGCGATTTTCTACCCACAAAAAGTTCTTTAACGCGGCGTGACTCTATTGAAAGTGGTTTTTATTCGTGTTTCAATGAGGAATCGGATGCTGCTACGACATATCGTCAATTTAATGGTGCCGGAGTATCCTCGCTGGGTTTGGGCTGCGGTGGCAGCAATTGTTGTTTCGAACAACTCAAGTCTCAGCTGAAGTTGGAAGTTGGTGCCAATGGTGAATTGAGGTAAGTAATTATAAAATGTTTTAGTAAATTATAAATAGAAGATAAATTAAAATTGACTTGTTTTATTGCAGTGATAAATTGGCCAGTTTATGCCGCTGTTGCTATTACGGCTCTACGTCACAAAGCGGACAACAACAGCAGCTGCTCAACGATTCCTCCTCCACCTCTTCCTCTGTCCTGCTAATCGATGAACCTACCAGTAGTGCGGCCGCAGTAGGCAAAAATAACTCTTCGAGTGCTGCAGCTTTAAGATCTTTAGACGATTTGGAATTACCCGATGCAGCACGCAGTCATCGCCGATACACTTGTCATCATCATCTGCTGGGAGGCAGTAATTACGATCCAAATTTTACGGCCACTGCAGGTCTCATTAATAGGCTAGCATTGGATTCGGAAATACACTCGTTGATGCAACGCAGCCCATTTGCTACCAATCAATTGTTATACTGTAAGAATCGCACCTCCTCCATATACACCGACAGTTCCGACGACATAAGCAGTTTGGCCGGTTCCGATTCCCTCCTCTGGGATGACCGTTCGTTTGCCTACCCTACCAGTACAAGATCAGCACAAATTGCAAAGATTGTAGAATATTTCGAGCGTAAGCGACAAGTACCTGATAGTACACCTCCACCACGAGGTAACAGCGGTGCTGGTGGTCATCCATCCGCAACTGGCAGCGGTTCAACATCTTCGTCCTCATCCATGGCTGCTGCTGTGGCAGCTTCTGCTTTAGGTTCATCCTATTTGTCATCATATGAAACACGGCGCTATTCCGATTTTAAACGTCATACAGCTATCAACTCTGATTATGAAGCTTTCTGTTTTGAATTGGACAAAAAACCTTCACAGGCCAGACTAATGGTATGTGAGGGTGCGGTCAAATCGAAATTACAAATATTCGACAAATTAAAACAACAACAGCAGCAACATCCCGCCTGCAATATAAACTCTACCTGCACGAATCTAACCCAAACTCCTGTAACGGCATCACAGGCTTTTACAAATTGTACAGCCACAGCCGCCAGTGCTACTGCAACATCTACGACAACGATGACATTGACAACGTCAACTGGTTCTATTACCCCTACTCAGAAACCCACAAGTGCTACCATTTGTACACAAATCAATTCAGCTGGTTAAATATTCTCTTGTTTCCCCTTTTGATTTTAAGGCAGCTTTTCTTAAGTTCTTCCTTTGCCTACAACACATCACTGATTTATAATTTACAATCTGTGAACCAAATAGTCTTAAGTTTTGTTAAATAATTATTACTGCTACCTACTAATATTTTTTATGTTCCTTTTTTTTGCTTTTTTACAAACCTAAACCAAAAATGTTTGTTTCTTTTTTTCAACAGTTTTGATGATTTTTTTCTTTATTTATTTATTTATTGTTGTGGAAATTTTATTTCTTATAGATTTTTCTTGTTAAAAAAAACAAATATCATTTTATTGTGTTTTTGTTGTTGTTTTTCTTTTTTATTATTTTACAATATGGTCTTATGATTTTCAAAATTGGGGTTTTTGTTATGTTATTATTTTGGATTTTATTATTATCAGCCATGTCACAGTATTTAATTCCGTTCGGAAATGGAAATAATTCCGTATTTTGCTTCTATAGAAAAAGCAAAAGGAAATTTTTTTTCGGAATGAAACCACTTTTAATTTGCTACGTGAAATTGTAATTTTAGGCATTTCTAGGTTTCATTCCGAAAAAATTTTTCGTTTTACTTTTTCTATAGAAGCAAAATACGGAATTAATTCCACTTTCGAGCGGATTTAAAATATGTGACATGGCTGTATGTTTGTAATAACCAAATTCTGTGGATACATTTAGTTTTGAAAATTTCCAAAAATATGTAGTAAAAACTAACATTCAAACGAACAGGCTTCCTTCATATTCAAAGGAATTAAAAGAATATAATTTTTAGTTTGAGTTCCTTAAAGATTTGATTTGTATTTGAAATGAATGCTTTAACTTTGTACATAAATAAAGCTATTCGATTCATAATAAATATTTTGAAGAAACTATTTAAATATAAATATTTCTATTTAAACTTTATTGGCCAAATACATACATAAAATACTTTTTTTTTATAGATTGAAAATACTTTTATCAAATAACATTGGAGTTGACATCTTGACAGGATTTGACATATTACATATAAGAGCTTGCATTGTCAAACTAAATTTTCAATATTTTTCCCACAAGTTTTTGCGATATTTTTCGAATAAGCCTTTCGGCAACATCTGAATGGTACGCAAAAATCTCGAATATCGTCTTCTAAAACGTCATCAACGACCAGAATTGTATCTAAAGCAAATAAATCTTGTTGGCGAGCAAGCTTTAGACAATATTGAAATTAAATTCAACTTAAATTTAAAATAAATATTATCGATATTTTCTGGTAAAACAATCATTTTCATTAGCTCAAGGTGACCTAAAATGGTAAAGCAAGTTAATTAATACATTCATCTCAAGTCTTTGTCTGAGATACATTTGTAGCAATTGAACCAAGGATGAAAATAACAGTTCCTTAAAAATTACAAAACATAAAGAAATATATTTTGAAGCAAATGCACAGGATACCCTTGTAAAAATCTATTCGTTGTGAGAAACGATGGATTTTAAAGAGATACTTTCAAAAAGTACTCTTTTTGTGGGATTATTTATTGGAAGAGTAGTTACTTTATTACAAAGTTACATTTAAAAAAAAATCTAACTTTTTCTAGTTTCGTTTTGAAAAAAAAGTTTTTAAAAATCAGCCTTATGTTGGAAAAAGTACTAAACTCAGAACGAGAGGAATTAAAATTAAAATAAATTATGTTTTTAAACAAAACTTTAAGCCACTGAAATCTTTTTTATACTTATTTATTATTAACCATATTATCCCAGCTATTGCTGTTTTCTTTTGTATAAAATTATGATTTAAATCTTAAGTAAAGTGTCTGACAAAAGTATCAAGAGTGTGCAAAATTAGAAGAAAAAATTCATTAATAAAATTAATTATTGAAATGTTATAAACGATAATGCCAAAATTAATTATGTAAAAATATTAAAAAATTTGTGTATAAAACAAAGTAATTTAATTTTTAATAAATACAAAAAGAAAACGTTCATAAAAGTCTATTAATAAACTAGTCCTTCTTTTGTATTTTTTAAATTAAAAAAAAAACTTATAAAATTTAAATAAATACATTTTCATTAAAAACAAATACTTAAAAATATTCCCTAAAATTAATAATAAAATACATTAAATTTAAATTATACAAGATTTTTTTAAGCAGCTGATAAACATTAATTAAAAATAACTGAAATTTTGTTAAGAAAATTTGTAACTAAATTTGTATTTAATTAAAAATATCTATTAAACTTTACTTATTTTCAAAAAAGAAAAAACTTTAGTTTCAAATTAACTTATTTATATTATATTATAAAAGCTGTTTGAAAAAATTTTTAAATTTCAGTGAAAATTATTTATTTAGAATAAAAAACAGGAAAACCCATATTCCTTAAATTTATTAGTTCTGGTATACTCTACGAAAGCCAAGCTGTTAAATGTATACATATGTATACAATAAATATTTATAACCAACTACATTTATTATTATTCTAAATTTAACTATACCTACTTATTTAAAATTAAGCAAATCTAAACCCTTAACAAAAATTATAAATGTAAATTAATTTATAAACAAATTTGAAACCCATATTAACAAAAGTATTTTGTTTTTAGTTGGTTTAAATTACTTACAATAATCATCTTTAGTATTATTATTTGTAAAAAGGGTTGTAAGACTTAAAAAAAAACGAAAAACAGACATGTAAATTTTACATATAAATTATGAATGAAATGCACTTAAAAATTAAAAAAAGTAATAATACATTACTATGATAAATTGTATATTATGTATATGTATGCGTATTTGTTAATTTACTAAAAAAAAATCAGTGTATATGTATATACTATATATACATATTTATATATATAATTAAACATTTAAATAAGTTACATATTTACTAATTTCAATTAATTTTATTTACTTAATGTTTGTTTTTAAAACTAATTCAATAATTTTTATCTTTACATACATACATACATATTTATTTGCCGTAATTTTTATTAGTTATTTGTAAAATTAAGATTAAAGTTTTATTTTAGTTTTTTTTTTTAATTATTCGCTATATATTTACAATTTATTTGTACATTATTATATATTTATAAACAAAACATATGAATTAATTGGTAATAACTTTTGATTTAATTTCGTTTTTGGAATTTTTTTGAATTTTAGTAAAATAAAATGATTTATTTAAAACAAATTTTGTGTTTATTATGAAATGTTTTTAGTTTAATTTTATTCCTCTTTCCGTTTCTTTATATTTTTATTTGTTATAGATTTATTTTTCTATTTTATTGAAAATTACATGAAATTTCTTCTTCTTCTGTGTTAGTGCTGCAGAATATTCTACTAAAGTTTGCAATTAATGTTTTCACTGAGCTTGACTTTTTTAATAAGTTTAAGATTTGCTATAAAATATTTTATTATACACACAAAATTTTTTATAGAAAATACTGCTATACACCAATATTTCAGTTGAAAAGTCTGTTATAACAAAATTGTCTATAGAAAATACTGTTAGACACAAACTCTTTAATAGAAAATGCTGTTATACACAACAATTTGTATAGACAAAAGTGTTATACACAATAATTTCTATAGAACATACTCCAGAAAATACTGTTATACACATAATTTTCTGCAGAGGATATAGATATTGTAGAAATTTCAGTGTTAAATGTTAAAAAAATAGGTATTCCTTGAAACCTTACCTTAAATAAACGTTATACTTAAAGGTGGATTCGCCCATTCGTTCTAACAAAATATTTTCTCTCTTTTAAAAAGAGAAACGTCAAACTTTATATGAAAAAAACTTTGTCCGAACATGTATTTTGTTCAGAACGAATGGGTGAATCGACCTTAATCCCTTATAGTTTAGAATGATGACGAATATTAACATGTAATTTCCAAAAATATTTATAGAAGGAACAATAAAACTTATAAATTAGCACACATTTTGCAGCTTCCTGAGGTGTTTTAAATAGCAGATATCGATTCGCCACTGTTCTGTAAATGGAGTGATTTCAAAAAATAGCGTGATGTTCTGAAAATCGCATGAATTTGTGCATCGAAACAGGTTTGTTTACTCGAAAGTAAAACAAGTACATCTTGTGAAGTGGATCTTTAGAACACCAAAATTTGTGAAATCGTTTTGTGTAGAACAGAGGGTAATATTCCGGACGAGTATCGAACAAATAGGCAAATAGACTCTAACATTCTCTAAATAAATTTGTATGATCAGATTTGTATAACTATTTTGAAAAGGTTTTCTTCTTTTGTTAAAATAGGCTCAAAATACTAATGTTTATATTCAAAACTAGAAAAATAACTTTGTTTTATTCATAATTATTTAATGCAAATATTAATAAAACTTTTATTTTTGTTTAAGTTATTTATTTTGCCAAAAATTTATGTTTGACAATATCTCATTTAATAATATTTCATTTCAAATTATAAATATACAAAATCCTTTTATAAACAAAAGATTTTTTGATTCTTTACAATACTATTTATTACAAATATTTTCTATAATGAAAAGAGACACCGACAAAGACTGAAATTCGTTGGGTATGAATATAAAATATTAATGAAATTATAAAATATTTGAAAATTTTTATTTTAAGAAAGGTAATTAAAGTATTAATTCCCCGTTTATACAGTCAAACATTTGGAAGAAAAACATCTGGAATTCTCTTTTGTTTTTTCATTCGCGGTCACACTGTCGAACAATGTTGTCAGACACATTTCATTATTATTTGCTTTTTTTAACATTTCTCTTATTCGTGCTGTATAATAATAATTTGTAGTAAACTCTAGCAAAGAAAATGTCAACAAAGCATGTTCACCGAGTACCGAACACAAAATTGATTCCCTCTTCCCCATCCGTAATTTTCACCAAGTTCGACTGTGTAAACGGGGACTAAGAAAGAAATGTATACTGTATATAACAATAAATATATTAGTCAATTTAATTTTATATAAATTTTTAAATATGTATTTATACTTAAATATAACGTATCCATTATAAAACAACATACAAAATTGGAATTGAATAATATGTAATTAGAAAACAAAAATCCAAATAAAAGCTCACAAACTATGCTATACATACACAAACATATTTCAAATCATCAAAACTCGTCCATTAAAATTATTAAAATACAGCATTTTAAAGTCATGCAAATATAAAATAAAGTTTAATAATTTGTAATATTTATTCCAAAATTAATTTGTAAATTACATACTTTTATTATTATAATTAAACAAAAAAACATTCTTAATAACTAGATATTTTTAGCATATCATTATTTGTAACGTTAAGATAAATTATAAACTTCCAGATGTACACAAAAACCTCATCAATTCATTACTTCCATGAACAAACGAAACAAACAAAAATCGCTCATTGTTGCCAAACAAAATCTTTAGTTGTTTACGTTATTTATTTTCAATTAATACATACAAACAAACTATTTATTATTATTTTTTTTAATTAATTTTCATTTTTCATAAACTCTGTCATTGAGAACATAAAATCAATCAATCACTTTGAATCACTCAATTCCTTTTACAAACATAGTATTTGTTAAATTTTTATCATGTTATAGAAAACGTACTTAAATCAAACAATAATTAAAAGTATTAACTATACATTAATGTATAAATAAAATAAAACAATTATTTAACAAATTTAGCATTGTAAGTTAAACATTTTGAAATAAAAAAATATATATAAAGGTATTTAAATTAAAAGTAATTTAAAAGTACATACGTAGTTTTATTTACAACTAAACATATATTATGCGCCATCTATAAGTGGATATTGACACTATAGTACTACCAACGGTTTGTATAAAAAAAAGAGAAGCATAGTTTAGGGCTGTTGAAAATTTATACAGTGTCTAATAAATATAACTGCATTTCCGAAAATACAAATAGCTAACTAATTACATAATCATATTTTTGCACAAACTTAAAAAAAATATGTTACGAAACAGGCTTTATTATTATGTACTTCTACGTTTGAAAAAAGCCTACAATTTGCTAAAACACCGGGCTTACAGTCATAATTAATTCATATTTATTAAAATGCTCAAGACACTGACCTCATTTCAACGCCTACGTTTGTAAATTTAGTGGTTTTTTAATAAAACTCTTTAACATTACATTTAAAAAAGGTTTTCTAAAATTTATGTTTGCAATCGAATAGAGCACAATGAACTCTATAAGTGTGCCAAGTTTTATGTTTCTAGCTCTTTAAGTTTTTAAGATATATAACAATGAAGCAAACAGTAACAAGCGTTATAATTGTGGAATATTGTATCGCAAACGGTTATCTTATAACAATCGTATCTCCCAAACGGCTTAAGATATTTCAACAAAACAACTTGTACCTGATAGGGTAGGATTTCAGCTTTCGAATGGTTTTAAAATTTTCCACCCAATACCATAGCTACTGCCATAATTGTAAAGATATATCCCTAAAACGCTCCTGGTGGAAGCGGTAATTAAAATTACAAACTTTTAATTTAATAGGTTGGTAGCCTACTTTCTACTTTACCAGTGTGCCAAATTTCAGCTCAATAGCTTTTCGAATTGCAGAGATATGCAGAAAAAACTAAATTTAATTTGCAACCAAAAATATTTTTTATTTTGCCGAAAATCTAGCAAAAATTTCTCCCAGTAATAGGTGAACAGAATTGAGTAGTAGGTGAATGTTTAAAGCAAATTTTCTTTAAAATAGTATATCTTCTAAACGGCTGAAGATATTAAAACGAAATAACCACTATTGGCTAGAGTCGAACTTGCTCTTTCTAGCGTATATAAAATTTTACGCCCACTGCCACGCCTACTTTTGTAAATTTAGTGGTTTTTTAATAAAACTCTTTAATATGACATTTAAAAAAGCTTTTCTAAAATTTATGTTTGCAATCGAATAGAGCACAATGAACTCTATAAGTGTGCCAAGTTTTATGTTCCTAGCTCTTTAAGTTTCCCAGACATAAAACGAGGAAGTAAACAGTTACAAGCGTTAAAATTGTACATTATTGTATCGCAAACGGTTATCTTATAACAATCGTATCTCCCAAACGGCTTAAGATATTTCAACAAAACAACTTGTACCTGATAGGGTAGGATTTCAGCTTTCGAATGGTTTTAAAATTTTCCACCCAATACCATAGCTACTGCCATAATTGTAAAGATATATCCCTAAAACGCTCCTGGTGGAAGCGGTAATTAAAATTACAAACTTTTAATTTAATAGGTTGGTAGCCTACTTTCTACTTTACCAGTGTGCCAAATTTCAGCTCAATAGCTTTTCGAATTGCAGAGATATGCAGAAAAAACTAAATTTAATTTGCAACCAAAAATATTTTTTATTTTGCCGAAAATCTAGCAAAAATTTCTCCCAGTAATAGGTGAACAGAATTGAGTAGTAGGTGAATGTTTAAAGCAAATTTTCTTTAAAATAGTATATCTTCTAAACGGCTGAAGATATTAAAACGAAATAACCACTATTGGCTAGAGTCGAACTTGCTCTTTCTAGCGTATATAAAATTTTACGCCCACTGTCACGCCTACTTTTATAAATTTAGTGGTTTGTTAATAAACCACTTTTAAATTAAAAGCCTGTTAGCCAACGGTAAACTTTAGCTGTGCGTCAAATTCCAGCTCAATAGCTTTTCAAATTGAAGAGATATGCAAAAAAAAATTTAGATGAACAGAATTGATGTATAAAGCAAATTTTCCATTTATTTTTCCTTATTGGCTAGAGTCGAACTCGTTATTTCTAGTGCTCTTGTACGCCTACTGCTAAGCCTACAAACTGTATTACACAGAGTTCAGTTTTTGAATAGTTTCCAAAACTTCCCATGAAAGACTTACTGAATGTTAAATTAATATTTTTGAAATGATCTCAATAACTCCAAATATCCGCTCATAGTCAGAACTACTTGTTAAATTTATATATTTGCTATATTACTTTAGTCAATGGTAAATAAATTGTACGTTTGCATTTTATTTATTTTATTGTACATGTTTTATTAAATATTTTAATAAATACATATATTTTGTTTTATTATAATTTCCATATGTATAAAAGTTAAAAACATTGTTTACATACATACATACATCTATTGAAAGGTTATTAATTAAATAATAATTCTGAATTATGCTATTGTTTATTATGAAATTTGTGATATAAATATTATTTCCTTCTTCTGTTTTGTTTTTCTAATATTTAATTACAAGTTGGTCATTTGTAATTTGTAATAATAACTAATTTAAAATTTTTGCCAAGAGGAAAGAATTACTTTTTTGTTAAGGGAAGAAGTTCAACAAATCGCTAGTCTAATAAGAAACTAGAGAGTTGTTGTATTTAATTACAAAATTTCGAATTAGACTCGCAAGAGTTGCAACTTTTGGTTTTAATTAAGTTTTCAAGTTTTATAGGAAACATGCTGTTACTTTTTTGAAAAGCAGTTTTAGAATGCTGCTGCTTAAAATAATAATAAATTAAAAGTAATTATGCATCTTTAAATAAATTCCTATAAAAGAAATTACAAAAGAAAAATTAATAGATACATTAAATAAATTAAAGCAAACACTAAAAATAAGATTAGAATTCGAAAAGTCAAGCCTAAATTAAGAATGAAAATGTTGAATTTTTATATTTTCAAACTACGTGGACCCATGCGTGGTATACTTCTTGGTCCGCTCATCATGGCTTTGGTTGGTTCTTGGCGAGCTTGAGTTTGTTCAACTGGTTCATTATCAGTATCATCAGCTTCAATAGCGTCTTCTTCATCCTCGCCGAAGAGTAAAGCCGCTAAACTGGTCTCAAATTTGGATTTGGTTCTTTTTGTGGGTTTTACAGTAGTCGTGGAACTTTCACTTGGATTTGATTTTAAATTTTCGTCTGTGCTTTCATTGCCTGTTAAAGGTTTAGTAGTGGTTGTAGTTGTTGAAAAAGTTGAAGTTGAAGAGCTTGTTTTAAGTTCTTCAGACAATTGTTGTAGTTTCTGTGGTGGTTCCATACGACTGGCTAATGCTAAGGGCATATTGTTTGTTTCGTGTTGTTGTAATTGTTCTTGCTCTTCTTGTTTATTATCAAGTTTATAGCCTGGAGGATAAATGGGTTTAAAGCCGCCTTGTAATTCTGGCTGGAATTTATCTAATTCAAACGATTTTGTGATAGATTCTACACCCTCATCGGACTTGTTGTCATCATTACCAACATCTGATCTGTCGATATTATTCTTTTCAAACAAATTGTTGTCCGTGGAAGAGGGCAAAACATTCCAGCCATTGGTGGGAGTGCTTGTAACAGAATCTAAACTAACACTTGGATAAAATGGTGCCATGAAGTTCTTTTCGTAATTCTGGGCTCTTAAATCAAAATCGTGGCCGTTCAAAGCTTCTTCGGTTTGTGTATGGGGCCGTATTTCCCTAATTACGGGAGTAGCTAAATTAATGTTGGAATACAGACTCTGTTGTTGTTGTTGCTGCTGATGGCTGCTAAAATCTTGATGACGACTGGGTTCAGTAGGTGTATAAGCAATAGCAATGGGAGCTTCTGTGGCCGAGCCGTATGCACCATTTCTGATCTTGGGAGCAATAACTACACCTGGAACTCTTGGGGAAGAATTCAATTCGCTATATGAAGGATCTGGTTTTTCAATAGGATATGGGAAAGAATCTTTGCCTTGTTGTGCTTTGTTATGTTGTTGCAATGATAGAGGCTTCTTGTTTTTCAACACAGGTTCTTGTTGACGGTCTCTGATTATGGAGAAGGGTGTGTTTTGATATTCACTTCCAGTGGGTGGTTCCATGTGAGCGACCGCAGGTAAAGCATTTTGATTTTCAGCACCTTCTAAGCTTTCAGACGTATTGCCTCCCTGAACTGGATAAACCACATATAAACCATTTTGAGTATCTTGAGCACCAACTTCAACATCATCATTGTCTAAACTAGGAACTTGAATCTCGCCATCACCACTATCATCACCGGGTAAGGATGCGATCTTTTTCTGTGATTGTAACATTTGCAATGTCACCACAGGTTCCAACTTGGTCTCGCTAAACAAATTGGCGTCCTTTGTAGGTGCCACTGGTTGATGTGGGTCATTTATAACCAAGTCTTCTTCTTCAAAGGCGGGCAATTTTTCCAATGCCGGGGCCAAAGCATGTCTTTCAACGTTAATTGATTCAGCAGGTCGTAAATTAGGGGGTAGTGGTCTTCTAACGTGCATGCCAGACCTGTCCAAAAACTGTACCCCACTTCCTCCATAGGGTGGTACTCTATACACACGTCTATTGGCCAATTCATTGGGTGATGGAAGACCTGCTGGATACTCTGCCATTCTAGTTAAAGGATATCTTTTAGGTTGGCCTCCCAATGGTTGACGTCTGTGAGAAAACTGTGGGTTGCCATTAATTGGCCCTCTTTTTGGTTGTTGAGGTCCGGTAACGCGAATGTTTCCTGGTTCTTGGTTGAAATTTGCTTGCTGAGGATGTCCATTGGAAATTTTAGCATTGGGACGGAACTGAGGTAGAATGTTAGGCAAATGACGATCGGGATTTGGACGCGTAATGCCAGGTATGGGCTTGCGTGTATATTCATTGTAGACATATTGAGGTCCACCATGTTGACGACTCGGTTTTTGCAATTCTTGATCGGAGCCGACACTGTTAGGCAGTGGAGGTGGTATCATATGTTGGGCAGGGGTATTAGGTTCATTGGCAGGAGGGAACGTCTGTGAAGTTTAGAAATGAAAGATATTAATGTTAAAATTTATGTTTATTTATAAATTCTCATAGAACACTCACCAATTTCTGTTGATGTTGACTCATAGTCAAGACCTCATGTTTTTGAATTTGTACACCATCAGCATTAGAGTTAGGAGGGTTGGGGAAAATAATTTCATTTTGTTGAGGTTTGCCATCTTCTTGTTTGGGGAAGACAACGGGATTAGAATTTTGTATTTGTTGCAAGCTTAATGGTTGAGCATGACCATTAACTTGAGGACCAGCTGGAGGACCATTGGCTACTGGCAGTGAGGGTACTTCTGCTAATTGGTCTTCATTGGCTGGGAAACGTATGTTTGTAGAAACCAAAAGCTCTTTAGTATTTTGCTGTGAGCCCAAAGTTATAGAGCTATCGCGAATATCTTGAGGACTAACAGATTGTACCGAGCCAATAGGTTTTGATGAAGGTAATGGTTGGTGTTGTGGGGGTGGGGGTGGTGGTGTTAGCGATAAAGAGTTTTGATGCGTTGGGTTATTGGGGTTTTTTCTAATATTGCCAATCAAAGGTAATTGTTGATAAGGAGAGGGAGGAGCTGGTGGTAATTCTTGATAATTATTGCCGGGTGGTAAAGGTCTTTGCAACTCGGGTCTTTTGGGTTGTTCTTGTTTGGAAGCGAAATTGCCATTTTGATGGAAATTGGAAATGGGGCTTTGATTTGGCATTTCCTGATATGGAGTGGGAGCATTTGGCACAGGCTGTCTACTAATTCCACTTATATCTTCACTAATTACTTGACCATACTGAACGGGATGATCCTTGGAGAATAAAGGCTCTTTCTCCACCGAACCGAAAGCGTTTTGACCCACCTTTTGCTGGCTGCCCAAAACAAAGGAAGCAGAATTTTGCCCAGGCGATATGACAACATTATTGATGGCACCAGGAGCAGGTCTGTATTGCAAAATGTTTGGCTGTTGTACTTGGTAAGAAACATATTCATTGCTGAAATTTTCCTGACTGCCTGAAATGACAGATGATTGTTGCTGGGGTGGTTGTTGTGATGGCTGTTGTTGGGGATTTTGAGGATCAGCTGTAGTTGCAAAGGTGGGATTAGTTGGTTGTGGTTGTCTGGGAGCTTCTGCGTTGTGTATTGCAAATGGCGAAGGTTTAGAGGGATCTAAAGGCTCCATTAAATTGCCCTGAGCATCTAGTCCTTGATGCATGGGATTATTAGCAGCTACAGCCGACTCTTCTTCAGCTAAGCTATTAAAGATATCCGCTAAAGTCATGGTTGGTTTTTGTTCAAATTTGTTTTCTGTGTTCTTTTGGCCAAGAGTATGGTAGACATCGGCAGGTTCCAAATTTGGAATGTGGGTACTGCTGGGGAATGGACTGAATGGTGGAGGAGCCGAAGGATCTTCAGTAAAGACCACGGGTTGCAAGGTTGTGGGATAAGTATTCTTTTTACTTGAAGGATGCGTAGGGCGTTGAGTACTAAATACAGAGGTAGTAGTTGGTCTAGGCAACGCTGTGGTATTAAGTGGTCCTTGCTCAGGGAAATGCATAGATGTTGGTGTGGTTTGGGGTGGTGTTGGAGTATATTTTTTGTGGGGTATAAACTTCTTGCGCGTTGTGGAAGTTTTAGGAGGAACAGTTGATGTGGCTTGGGTAGGTCTACGGGTAGATGTGGTATACTTTTGATTACTGCTGCTTGATTGTACTGATTCTAAAGTTTGTACTATGGGAGCTTTAGTAGTCGTAGTAGTTGAAGTGGCAGTGGTGCTGGTTGTCGTTGAGGTGGACGTTGTAGATGTTGAGCTGGATGTTGAAACAGTTGTGGGTTTCTTTGTTGTCGAGGTCGATGTTGTGGAAGTAGTGATACCAGAAGTGCTAGACAATGCTGGTGTTGTAGGCGCTACTGGTGTCAACTTTGTTGTGGGCACCGTATAATAATTAGCCGTATGATAATTTGGAGTCATAGTAGCTTGTATTACTTGTGTGGGCTTTTTGTTTGTAATATAGTTCTTATTACTGCCCTGATATTTCAGGTTCGCATATGAACTTGAAACCAAGGGGTAAACAAACTTTGATGATGAATACTTCACAGGCAAATTGAGAAAATCATGAATATTTGGCGATGAAGATGTAATGATGGCCTTCTCATTTGGATCGATAACTTCATTGACGGTTGAATCAATACCAGCTGGTTTTTTTATGTTAAAATCTAATTGGCCCGACACAGGATCCTTACTGGCATAGTATGGTTTACCATTGTTGAAAATTTGATTGGGTAAAACATAGCTATTGGAAATGACTTCCTCTTCCTCCGAAGAACCATCGATATCGCGAGCTTCCAGAGGAAGATGAGCAGAAGAAAGAACCGCAGCAGTACAACACAAACATACAGTGAGGGCTATTGAAAGCCCTAATACAAATTTAAGCATCTTGTTAGAGGTGTCTAAAATAAAAATAAAAATATAAACATTTACTAAATATTTTAAAAGTAAATTAAATAAAAAAACATAAGCAAGTTTAAAAATAACACAATATTCCTGATAAGCGTAATATTATGCGAAAAATTACAAATTTCACTTTTTTTCATTTAAAAAATGTCCAACACAAACCAGTGCCTATTTCTTTAAACACTCATTAGGCAACATTTTTAAAACAAGTGGAACTGATAGTTTATACGAAACAAACAAATAAAAAAAAAAAAAAAAAACTGAAGCCACCATCAAGTGTGTAAAAACACTCCCATCAAATAATGAATATTTAATTCACATGCTGAGATTCAAATAATTAAAAATTATTATTTTCAAAACATGAAATTGAATTCTAATAATGAAAAATATGAATTCCCAATACATTGTTAGTCTAAAACATAAAGTTAACAGAAATACATATATTAATTGTCTTTTAACTATTTTCTCCTGAATCGTTTATTTCGTCATAATGTAATGTGACAAATTGTGAATTTATTCGTTTTAAGATTAAATTTTCCAACTAAATACTACGTTAAAGAAGATATCTAAACAATACTTGCTACATTCAATATAATGTTGAATGTACAGAGAATAATAAATTGTTTCGCGTTTTATATACCACAGCATGTGTTTCCAACTAAGACTGAGAAAAATTGCAGCAAACAGAGATAGATAGATACCATTTCCAAGTGTAAGTTGTTGGATAATTTGCCAACAACCATTTAAATTTCTTAGAACATATTTTTTAGAAATCATATTTTTTTCAAGAACGACCAAAAAATCGTTGGCTGAAATGTTTTTCGATAAAACAAAAAAATATACCAAATTTTGACATTTCAACCGGCTTCACATTCCCCATTTTGCTAAATTATTTTTTTAATTAGATTTTTTTATCAATATCATAATATTCTTATTATTGTTAAAATGCTAATCATATTTACTTGTATTAAGTAAGTAATCATCATGAAGTGGATCCTTCAACTTCAACATTTCTCGTTGTGATACCATGAAGTAAATTAACCAAAGGAATGTAAACATTTACCCTTCTAACTTTCATCATCATTAGATATATCAGTTCGATACTCTTCCTTAATTACGCTGACCCAGTCATCGACACTCACTGTCGGGGTCTTGAAACGATCGGAAATAATATATTTCGTTTCGCAACCGTTTGTGTTAAAATGTCGAATGTGAATCACTTGTGTGAGGAGATCACGACGCTGTTGGTCAAGCAATATAATGTGACTGATGACGTCACCACGTTATTATGCCCAACCATAAGATCAAAGATCCGTTTACAATGGCACATCAGTACTCGTAGTGCAACCTACGCTATCAAATAACGAAGATATTGCACCAAATAACGGTTAATGGATATATATTTCCGACGATCTCGGAAAGTGAGAGGCATATCCTTTATACACAACCATCCTTGTGGAGTATAATTAACTGCTACCCGGTACGAACTATTCCCGGGACCGTTCGCTGTCTGCTTCCATAGCTATCACGATAAATGATCAACATATCGGAGCCGATCTTTTGTCACTTGTTGTTTGTTCAACAATATTCTAAATAAAGTTAAAGTTTATTCTAACAAAGTTTATTAAATAAAACGTTAAAAAAGTACGAAATTCTAAAGGTTTTAATTTAGAGAGAGATTCTAAAGGTTTTTATATAGGCTGACTATAGGCCAGTGTAAAAACTATACAATTTTATAGAACAACTAGCTAAACCCGGTGTGCTTTGCTACCCCCCCTCGTCATAAAATAAAATAAAACGTATTTATATATTTACAAACATTTATTTATTTAATTTTAATGTATTTATTGCAATGCTTTAGGCGAGACCATGCCCCTTTGTCCACTTACATATTCAAGAATTTATTATTTCGTAAGAAAATCCTGTTGTGAAAATTTAATGACGATCGGTCCAGTAGTTAAGACTATATTACGATGTTTAATTTTCCTAAAAAGGGGCGTGGTCCCACTCACTTTTCTCCTGGTATGTATTCCTAATTATGCCAATACCATATGTACCAAATATCACCGACGTACGTCAAAAAATGCCCAAAATATGGCGGGTTAAATTTGTGGGTTATATGGGCGGTGCCACCCCCGTTTCACAATCAAAACTTCATATAGTAAAAATTTCAGGCAGATTGGTCCAAGGGTTTGGCCTCCTATTAAGCACAAACATACAGACACACATTCATTTATATATATATAGATTAAAAGCAATATAATTTAAGGTGAAATGGGGCGAAAAATGGGGATTTGGTAATAAAAAAATGTATGTAGTTAAAAAGTATATAAAACTTTAGGTAAATACATATTACAAAAAAAGTATTTTGTATAGCAAACATTGTTAGTGGTATAAGTATCTGAATTAAAAAAAGGGGGCGATGAAGTAGGCGTGGTTCATAGTTATATGGCGACGTTAACAGTATTAAGAGCAATATACTACCAAATCAAAAAAATACGTTGGAATGAAGAAATTTGTATAGAGAACAAAAAATATAAAACTTTCAAAAATTTGGCGTGAAAAGGGGCGTGAAAGAGGCGTGGCTTAAGAAATCTTTATTTTTACCTCGCCTGGAGTATATAATGTGTATACAATTTGAAGTAAATCTGTTAAAAACTATATGGGAGCAATTACATAATTTTTAAAAAGTGGGCGTAAAAATGGGCGTGTTCAAAAAAAAGTACCCTATTAATCATACCAGAGTCCCAGTTAAATGCTGTGAAAATTTCAAAAATATCGGTCCAGAGGTTTGGTCTCCAATTACAATATTTAAAAAAAGTGGGCGTAAAAGTGGGCGTGGTAAAAAAGTACCCTATTATTCCTTCCAGAGTCACAGTAACATGCTGTGAAAATTTCATCAAAATCGGCTCAGCCGTTTTGGAGTCTATACGTTACATAAAGTAAGTAAGTAATACATACATACATACATACATTCAATTTTATATATATAGATTATAATTATGCATAAATAAAAAGTGAATAATTATGAGAAGTGTTGGTGAAAAAGTCACCATGGATCTTAAATTCCCAGCAGTGAAGCTTTAGTCAAAGTTGTTAAGTATATAATATTTGAGTAATTTTGGAAATGGTGTTATGTTTTAATTTAGTCTTCATTCATATAATTTTTTATTTCTATTTGTAATCATTATGGCTGCATTAAGACTTACACCAGTAAATGAATGAGAAACAAAAACAAAAGTGTTATAAATATGTACGCATGTATGGTCAAGACGGAGACAGGACTGACTCAGTGACTTTATTGTCTTACGAACATAAATACATTCAAAGAAGAACGAATAACAATTGCACAAGCAGTTTACTCAGCTTTCCTTTATTATTCAATCAATGTGTTTTTTTATTTTATGTAGTTTACTTACTACATATTGTTATAATTGTTGATTACAATCAAAACAATAATAAATAAATAAATAAATGTTTAGTGTGTTAATTTTCTATTTAATTTATGTTAAATTTTGTTGTAGTTTTTGGAAATCTTACATGCACACACATCAATTTCAGTTAATTAATGTTTTAAAGGTTTTTATGTTGGTTTTGTTTAAATCATTTTGTTGATTTTTAATTGTGTTATTTGTTGTTGTGTATTATAAAATATTTATTTTATAGTGATGTAATTTAATTTACAAAATTATCTTTAAGATTTAAGCCAATTTGTGAAAGACTTTCTATAATTTATTTAGGTAAATAGCTGCGGAATCTACTAAAATGCCGTCAAGCTTTGGTTTTTTTAAGCTTATTAATGATTAGTGTTGATTTTTTATTGTCAATTTGGCCATAAAATTTTTTGTATATGTATTAAGTGTTCGGGTTAACATAAAACTCTAAAGGTTTTTAAAGATTAGAGTGTGAGATCATAACGAGATTATTATGTTGCTATGGAAATCCAAATCAATTATTCTTGTAAAATTACATTTCACAAATTATAGTTAGTCATAAGCTACTGTCTATATAAACTGAATATTTATAAATTGTTTTTTAGAAAGGGTGATGTATTTAAGGGTCATTCCGTGTGTAACATTTATACGATAGAACGACAAACTGTAATACAAATATGAACAATCGGTCCATGATTTCTCATAGCTTCCACGCAAATTTCTTGCAGATATATGGCTCAATATTACATAAATGCCTATAAAATTGGAATATCAATACAAAATTCAGCAAAACTCAGTTTCATGTAAAAAGAAATCGCAAAACGAAATTTTGTTTTGTTCGGACCATGTTTGACCATAAACCCTATACAAAGTCCACTTCCAAAATTCACTTAAATACGTATAAATCTGGTGAAAATATTGTTACCAGGTTAAAATTCGATACAAATAATCCTTAAAGATATATAAATTGTTGTACTAAATTTTATAGTGGTCGGCCCATAATTGGTCATGGCTCTCCTAAAAGGACCACATCCGAAAAATACATTAATTTTTATATACTGGGTGGCGCAAAAGTAATCCTCCTATCAGGAAAATGCTATAAATTTTGCGATTGACCCCTAATGTCAGTTCTGCAATATTCCGCGTTCTGGAGCAGTGTAGCGTAACATTGTTTATTAACGTGTATTTCGCATGTCTTTACTACACAAATGTCAAAACAGAACTGACATTAGGGGCCTCGCAAAATTTATAGCATTTTCTGATAGGAGGATTACTTTTGCGCCACCCTGTATATGTATCTTATAAATACCGATACCGACTCAAAACTTTACATATATCATTTACATATGCACAAAAATCATACTACAGAATTTCGGTAGGTCCACTTCCGAAAATCATTTGAATACTCATATACATATACATCCAAAATTGTACACGGAAGAATTACATATATGCCAAAATCAAACTGATGGATTTTGAGAATATCGGTTTATATTTAACCATATCACCCATATAAGGTCCACTTCCGAAATCTACGTTAAATACTAATATGTATCATAAATATACCATTATTATGATAAAATTCGACGTGAGATCTCCTCATGTGCATAAAATTCTCTGTTGCGAAATTTAAGAAGATCAGCCCATAATTGGTCATAGCTGCCATATAAGAACCATTTCCAAAAAATAATTTCATTTTATTCCAAAACTGATACTAATATCGGTTATACGGCAATTATGCTACTGGATTTCGTAGCTGTCAGTCAATAATTGGAAATAACTTCCGAATTAAGTCCACTTCCGAGTACAACAACCAACCACAGAACTCTTGTAAATAATTTTATTGATACGAAATTTAACGAATATGAGCCTCAAATATATAGAAATCACATTACTGCATACTGGATTTTGTTGCTATTAGTTCATAACTGTTCCACTGTCATCCATAAAACCCGTGCAAATAAAGTTATTGATATAAAATTCAACCAAAAGAAACCTAAGCTTTTTTAATTTCATGAGTTGTTAAATTACACTCAAGATTGTTATGATAATCAGACAAACTCTGTAAATAGTGGTAAGCTTTGGTAATAATATAAAAATTAGATAAAATTTCAAAACATTTGTAATAAATTACGAAGGCGGTCCGGAAACTTCTTAGCCTAGCACATAAAGAGAATAGTTAGTTTTTCAAAAACATTTTTATTTTTCAATATAATATCCTGAAACTAAAATACTCTTAGTCCAACGCTTATGTAGCAATTCCATCCCTTGATTAAAATAAATTTCCTCAAGGCCTGCAAAATAGTGGTTTACAACTGTAATTGCATCTTCATTTGAGGTAAAACGCTTGAAAGCTAGGAATTTTTTTAGATATGGGAACAGGTAAAAGTAACTGGGAGTTAAATCAGGAGAATAAGGTGGGTGGTCAAGCCATTGTTAAAACACTCGTGTGCGCTGGTGCGTTGTCTTGATGAACAATTATTTATTTGTGTTGTAAGCCAGGACGTTTTTCTCGAATTGATCCAAAATGTTGCAATAGTACTTTGAATTTATTGTTTTACCCTTTTGTAGACAGTCAGTCAATAAAATACCTTTCAAGTCCCAAAAACCTTACCAGCCGATTGCATTGTTTTTGCCTTCCTTGGGGCACTTCCTCCAGCTTCAGTCCATCTTTTGTCTCTGGAGTATAGTGGTGGATCCGTGTCTCATCAACAGTTATGAAGCGACGCTTAAAATTCATTTTATTTTTCTTAAAACGATCCAAATAAGCTTGAGAAATGTTCATTCTTATGAGTTTTTGGTCGACTGGCAGAAAGCATTTTCATCTGTAGTTCTTCATGCTAAATTAAATGGATTCGATCACTTGAGATATCCATGATATTAGCTATTTCACGCACTTTTATTTGTCGATCATTTCATACCAAATCATGCAGTTTGGCTGCAATTTCTGTTTTTGTGCTGTTGCATATGAAAAGCACATTCACCTAACACATTCACCATATCACCATTACTTGTCCCGATAAACCTATTTTATTTAAATATTTAATGACACCACGAATTTCTAATTTTTCTATTGTAAAAAAAATCGCGGATGCGTTTTTTTTAACACCGATTTCTAAATGAAGGAGTTGCCAGATCGAAAAGAAATTTAACGTGTGTTTCTAGCACAGATGGAAGTTTCCAAAATACTTAACTTCTTTCTGTTTATACGGAATAAAAAACACTAAATAAGGATATTTTAGTTCTATAACCATTCACGTCTTTGTATTCATCATTATATTTAGGTAGAAGGTATGTAACTTATTTTATTTGCTTTCTCTCAGAGATGACGTGTGTCTGTTGTCTTATTTTAATTCAAAATTTTTTGACCATTCATTGATTATAAAATTAAACTCAAATTTAATTTAAATGTTTCAATTCAAACCTCTATTGAGAAACCTTTTATAAATATATACGGGTATAAATATCATCATTTCTCAAAAAGTTTAAATATATTTTAATTGCTATTTTAGTTATATGAAGCTGTTTGATGTTCCCGGAGAGGGAAGGGAAGCAACACAGAAGAAGTTTAGTGATTTAAAGGTTCTAGTTTTAACAATTTAAATTAAACTTGCATGACGTTGTCACAGGAGTAGGAAATTGGCAACAGAAAGAACATCGTAGCGTCTCAACAAAAACATAACATAAAACATAAATATTATGACAGATTCCACTGTTAGTTCAGAGCATTGAGACCATGTTCAACTTTAAATTGTACATGCTTAGATTATTTCTTACATTTTTAAACAAACAAACAAACTTATAAATAGCAACGATTGATTTATTTAGAAAAAAAAAATTAGCTCTAAAACTACAAAATATTCAATTAATAGCAACTTTAAATTTAAAGAGGTGAAACACCTTTTTACATAAGTAGAAAAAGAGAAAGATTAAGTTAATAAAAGGTCACATGTTTTGTATTATTAGTTCGTGTTTAACAACACAAACCTAATCAAACGTATATAATCAATCATGAATTAGCTTTAAAGTGAAAAAAAAAACAGCGAAAACATGATGTTTTTTTTAATAAAATATTTATTTCTCTTTTTCTGATAAATTATGAAAGTCAAATGGAGAGAGAAATGTCTAAAGTCAAAGATTAAATAAAACAGCCTTTAAGCGGCAGGATTAAACGAATACAACAATTGAAAATTTAAAATTTTGAAAAATCCCAACATAAAAACAATCAGCTAATGATTGATTGACATGAACAGTAGCAACGAATAGCCGATTGAACATGCAAAAAGCGCGAGAAAAAAATGGCCAGCAGATTGACATTGAAAATATGTTACTTTTCAAATTGAGATGATTTGAAAAGATCTTGACAACTTAAACATTTCAAACAACTAATAATTTCAAACTAAACACTAACTAGAAAAAAAATTCAAAAATTTTCCATTTAAGAAAAAGCCCAGCGTAAAGATTGTTTCGTTTTCTTAACGTTTGCATTATTTAAGATGCATCTAATGTAAGTGTTTAACAGTTTTAACAAAATTTAAATAATTTCCTAATACATTATGCATTCATGGTAGACATTTGAATTTTGTTGAAAAAAAAAAAAAAATTAAAACATGCATGCTACGATTATGCAGGAAATGTTAAAATATTTACTTTTATTTTTCATGAAATGAAAATAAAGTTAAATATTTTGTTAATGCGTAATGCTTGCCGAGTGCTGTGCAGTGTTTTATCTAAAGTTGCATGTGATTGATGATAATGAAAGTGAATATGTATTTGATTTGAAAGTAAATTTAACTTTCGTAGCTATATTTTTCTTTTGTTGTAGTCTGAAAAGTTGGTTTATGAATGTTTACGGTGCGTTTTTCTATTGTGATGTTGCATCAGTTTGCTAATTGTTTCAGGTGTTTACATATTAGCCATGAAATTGTTTCTTTATATTGTTTGTTGGTGTTGAAAGCACGCATGCTTACGAATTTCTTTGGTCGTATGCATGCATAGTTTATCAATCTGAAAGCTTCTTCCTGTCATTAAACATTTTAATGCGTTTTATAACGTAAACGCTTTAAATTTATTAGACTTTAGTGTTGAATTACAAATAGATATTTATTCGAGGTAATAAACAAAATTATATATTTCTGCTAAAAAAAACTCTGTTCAGTGATTTCTTGTTCAATTCGCCGTGGAACAAATATGCGTACAGTTAGGTGTGTTTATCTGATTTTTTCGATACAATCCGTTGCAGCTTCTTTTATATAAATATCCAAATTCATAGTTGAAGAGGTGACAAAGAGGTTGGTTACTTTTTTTACCAAATTTAAAATTAAAGGAACTTTGTTTTTCAACAGGGGAATACTAAAATAATATTAGTTAACAAGTTTTTAAATTTTACTTGTTGTCAGTAGTATAAGCTTTGACATTTGTTACATTCAATTAAATTTTGCTCACTATGAAAGTGGAGGATCTACAAAAACTAATGTTTTGTGATATTTTCGTTAGCATAATCGTGCTGCTTTAAATACTTTGGTCTATAAAGAGCAATTAATGTTGAGAAGCTTTTGCATGCTGAACGCATAATGGCGTAATTGGTATTTTTTTTAAAATTCGTATGAAAATAAGATTATGTTGAAAGAATAATGCTACCGAGAGATGTTAACAACTATATTTTTTTGACCTATATTGATCTATTTGGGCATGTAACTTTAAAAGGGCGGTGCCTCATGTCACCGAAACACAAATCAGAAATAATTATAATATTTTTTTTTTCTCAAAAAACACCATCTAACGATTTTTCCAAACGCATGCAACAAAAAAGACATCCCTTTTTAAATACATATATACGAAAACAAAAGACTTAAGAAGCAAACACAAATCATATGATTACACTTGGTTTGAAATAATACACATTTTATAAACATTAAATTACTTTTCCTTTCAATACAGCACAAAACAACAACATCAACAAAATCTCCTTCTAAGATAAATATTTCTATTATTTCAAAACTTTAAAAACTTCTTTATAAGTCATTCATTCAGCCAGTCTTTGTTTATATATTTCTATATATTTTTTGTTTGTTATTTAAACATTTTATTACGTGTTAAACTTATAAAGAATTTTTCAACGAAAGTGCGTTTAAAACACTTGTCGCTTTTTTACCTTATGCGGTTTTAAGCCATGTCTTATTTTTATATTATTTTGTATTAAATACATTTCATTGCAATACTGTCTATGGCTGAACAAAGTGCGGCTTTGAAAATCATCATTGAAGATAAAACGAAACCACAAAAAATAAAAACAAACAAATAAATATTGGAAAACAGCATTTGTCAATTTAAGCCTTACAGAGAAAGATAGCCTTGAAGAGTTTTTAAATATATATACTTAGTTTATGGAATGTAGGAGTCCAACTTTCATTTTATATGGTGACTAAAATTAAAAAAAAAAAAAATAACAGCCAACCAAAACATATCAACACTACAAGATCAACTTACGATTATATGGCCTTCATTTTAAATGTGAGTTTATATTATTGAAACTTCTTTTTATGCACCCTATTCCTTTGGAAATGTAAGCAGAACTTGGAAACCATGTTGGTAACATGGGGAAATAAAAATGATTGCCTTTTTAGCAAATTTCTCGAATATGGGCATCATTGTTTGGGATCAGTATTCCTATATCGGTCCAATCAGATGACTGGAAATTTAAATTCAAATCAAAACCATTTTATTTTGGTTTCGAAAGTAGAATTTATGGTATAAGATAGAAATAAAAATTATCAGCTGGGTTCTACATTTGTAAAATGAAGCGGAATTGAAAATTTCATTTAAATTTCAGGGTAACTGATCTGAAAAGTTAATTATAATTTCCAGCTTGGTTCATCATAGAATAAAAGTTTCACTCTTTTTTTTTAGAACGCTGTGACTTGGTAGTGGAATATAGAACCTAGGCATATGTTAAATAAAAAAGGAGTTTGAGCCTTGTACATGCAAGCAAACATTGGGAACAACAGTAAAAACTATTTTAAAAGTTAAAGTTGATGTTATTGAATCATTATTTAAAAAGTGTGTGGAACCAATAAATAATAAATAAAAATTTAAATAATAAATTCCACGCTTTTATTGAAATTACTTGAACTATTACAATTGATGATGTGTTTCTATTAATAAAATTTTGTTTCTTTAAAGTTGTTGTCACCTTAGAATGAACATTTAAAATGTTTGTAATTAACATTGTACCGCTCAATGTATTCGGCTTCCTTTATCCTTACTGTGTATAATTTGTTTTTGTATTGATTTCAACGGCATGCATGTCTGACTATATGTCTGTTATGACTCTAATACGTAGTAATTATTATTCACCTGATTTTCTTGATAATATTTCTTACTCGCCAATAATGAAAACTAGCAACAAATGCAATAACATCATCATTATCGTCTCTCATCTTTGTCATTATCATTAAAATAAAGCAAACTATGTGTGTAAGTATGATGGCTTAATGTTGCTGCTGATGTTGTTTGCTGTTGCTTACGATTAGTTGAAAATGAAAAGCGATAAATATTAAATAGAGAAAAAATTTGCAAAAAAAAAAAAAAAAGAAACAAAACTCACTAAACAATAATAAAACTCAATTGAAAATGAATTATAAAATCATTATAATTACTCAAAATTGATAATTTTGCTTTGATTTGGATTTTAATTAAAATGAATGTATGTATGTATGTTTGTATTTAAAGAGGAACAGAAAATGTCATAAAAATGAAAGTTTTAATTTATTAGCTAGACGTGAGCATTTTGTTTAATTGGTTTATTTAAATTTATTTGTTCTTGTACATATTTTAAGAAGATTTAAAACACAATTAAATATTTGTGCATTTTATGGATTATTTTCATTTATGGCATCTGATCAAAAACTATGAGTAATAACGGCTCCAACAAATTGGCTCAAAGTTTAATTCTAAAAGTTTTATTCCTTAACCTTATATCCCTAACCTTTTAATGACGTACCAAAAAACCTGTAAATGTTGCCTTAAGATCTGTCACAGACTGCAGGCAAATAACACCATATACATGAGAACAGGAAGGCTCTTCCAGTTATAACAGCCAACCCTAAGACATCAATACTACAAGATCAACTTATGATATGGTCCTAATTTTAAATGTGAATTTATATTATTGAAACTTCTTTTTATACACACTATTACTTTGAAGTTGTTAGCAGAAATTGGTAATATAGAGAAGAAAATATTGAAATAAAATTATTGGTACTTTACGCAATTTTCTTATATATGGACATTTCCACAGAAGGATCCATCTAGCGTTAATCATCGTTTGTTACCAGGTGGCTGGAAATTTTAATTCAACAACATTTTATTTAACTTTGAACGTGTGTCTCGTTCGTAAATATGTCTTTTTTCAAAAAATGGCAGACATTTTCACCTGGGATGACTTCCAATTATAATATTATATATAGTAGTTAAATTCTCTCTCGAGACATATCAGGAAGGTCTATTGTATATTGAAGGATAATATACAGAAGTATGTACATAATACATTGAATTGAAGTTAAATACGGCATCCTAAATAAAATAGAGTCATCATCAATTGTGCGGCTGTAGAAAGCCGGATTTTTTAATTAAAAAAAAAAACAGAATCTGCGAAGCCTGATTAACGTGTCTTAAAATATAACCAAAGCAGGAAAATCCCTAATACTGAGAATTGATAGACCAGCACACTAGCATTTAGTCTTTCGGGGCACCTATGATAATCTCACATGGCGGCCAACCACTAGTCATATCAAGAGTTAATCAATGCTTAAAATAAGAGTAGTTCAGACACAACTGAGGTTTATCATAGAATGGAACAAACGACTGTCTTTTTTTCTTGTGTGTTCCCCAATTTATGTTCGGCCTTTGATCTGGGACCTTATGTCACTGCCATATATTCCACACTTCTTCACTTTGTTCATCTCCGCCACAATTCGATACAGAATTCGCGGTTTTAAAAATATTTTCAGAAATGGAGAATTTTTTTAATCTTTTATACAACAAATTTAATCAGTATCACTTATATTTCATTAAGTAACAGACTTTTAATATATAATGAGTAGAGTCTGGCTGTAACCGAAACGAATATATATTCGGCCTAATCCGAAGCAAACCGAAATATTTTAAATGTTCAATTTATTTACGAAAAATTTCAATTATCTTAATTTTACAACCTATTTTTTATAAAAAGAACACTAGTACTAGATCACTTTTCGTTTTAATCCGAAGCTGAATTTTTATAGGATTATAAGAATGGGTAGAAGATCTACAACCGTATCTGTTTACAAATAACACAAATTATATTGTTCAATTCACAACTGATGTTGTAGTGTTGTATGGCGTCTGAATTTACAATTGTTGTACAGATGTTGTTGGTAATTTCTATATAAATATTTTTGAACAACATCTACGACATTTTTACATATGTTTAAAAGTTTAATATGTTTGAAAGTTTAAGTCTTGTCAAAAGTTAAAAAAAATATATGTATCTCAACATAAAAATTACTCATTTCAGCATAAAAAATTAACCAAACGTTTACACTCAAATCATAAACTAATTGACAAATTTAAAACAAGAAAATAAAATTAATAAACAAAAAATTTTAATAATGGGTATTGTTGAAAATTCTACGGTATGTTTTAATTTTGGAAAATATTCTATTTTATGTTTTTTCTTTAATAATTTTGAAGGTTTGACAACATAAACATATGACTTTGCATAAAATGTACAACAGACACCATCACTTAGAATTTAACATATGAATCTATTCAAGTTGTAGAAATAGTACTGATTTTCCGATTTACGATTTTATTTAAAATATGATAATGTTGGGATTTAAAAGAATTTAGGGATGAACTCAGAACATAAAAGACGAGAAATCTTTTAATAGCTCAAACAAACATTCGTAGGCGGAACTTTAGACTATATATTAGTTGTATTGTACTTATAGAGTAACATTAAGATCAAAAGAACACAAAACAAACAAAAGTTTAAAATTTTTGTTTAATATTATTCTAAGAAGCGTACTTAGCGTATTTAGCCTCTAAGCTAATGATGACTTATTTATTATTTATGAATATGAATTTGTCTACAAAAATTTTTAAATTTATTTATTAACAAATCTTCCTTCATCTTATACATTATATATTCAATTCTTATTAAACATTAATTACATCATTACGTGTTTCCCCATTAATATATTTAAGAAAATGAAAGTTATAAATATTTCTTTTATAAAAATTCCACAAAAGAGTGTAAAACAAAGAAATGTTAATAAATAATTTCATTGTTCAATAATAATTCCCATTAAAAAAATTCCATAGAAAAAAATCGAAACAGGAAAAGTGACTGGTATAATATTTACAAGAAAATCAAAAGGAAATAGGAAGAAAATTAAAAATGTTTTTTTTTTTTGCTACAATAACAAATACATAATTGCTTACCTGTTGTGCTCTCTAAGATAACTTTACACTATTTTCTTAACGTTGCAAATCTGTAAAATAAATTATGGAAAAGAGAAGTTTTTGTTATTAGAAGAAACAAATTCAAATCATGTATAAAACATTTTAGCAAATAATTGACTTTCACAGTAAACCAAAAAAAGTAGAAAACTGCTAAATAAAACACGTATAAAATATTTATACTTTAAATATAACAAGAAATTATGAAAAAAATGTGATGTTCTCAAACAAAATTTCTCTAGCAATTACAAATACATTGCCTAGGTATTTAATTTTACATTTCTTTGGTAGATGCAGCAGTTAAAAATACATAAGACATATCATAAATAATAATAAACCTGTTAAATACTTGATTGATATTGAGTGAATGAATACTTGCGTCTAGGCAAAGTGATATTTATTTCCTTAGCATACAGTGTTACGAGTATGCAGATTTTATATTGTAAGTGAGTTTACATATGCTGACTAGTATCGCTTCTGTTGCTACATGTCTAATGACATTTTATCTTATTTTCCATATTTATATTAATCACTGTGTAATCTAAAATCGAACTTTCCGAATGGGTAGGGGATGAGACCAATTGCCAATGCCATTATCCATATAATAAAAATAAATAAACATTATTTTATACAATTTTAGTGATCATTCCTTGTTAGACAAGAATTACCAATTTCAAAAGCGTATAAAAAAATCTCTCACTGAACTAAAAAAACCCTAGAAGGTTTTGTCAACTTTCATTTACAATTAGTCTCAGCCTATTCCCATTTTGTTTGTTGCACTATTATTAATCATTATTAGTAATTTATTTGTAAACTGGTTGGTATGCTACATCCTAGATTTTATAACCTATAAGTCATGTCACAAAATTTAATTCCGTTCGGAAGTAGAATTAATTCCGTTTTTTTGCTTCTATAGAAAAAGCAAAACGAAAGTTTTTTTTCGGAATGAATTGTAATTTTAAGCATTTTTAGGTTTCATTCTGAAAAAAATGTTCGTTTTAATGTTTCTATAGAAGCAAAATACGGAATTAATTTCACTTTTGTAGAATGAAATAATGTTTTAATTGAAACACATATCATCTTTGTAAAAGATATAGCCACAAATACAAATATAGAAATGGATCAGAAATCGCAATATGGAAATAGAACAGGAAAGAGCCGAAACCTAGTAATGAACAAACGGAACGACAATATCGAAAACATTTTCTCGCGATAAGTTACACGAACTTCGATTAGCAGTAAACAAGTCTTTTGTATTGCCTTTAATCTTATGGAAGAAAACTTTCAAAACTAAAACCGGTCCATGATGCAACATTTTGGAGAAAGAAAGAAATAATGTTATACTTAAACCCCATATCTTTGTAAACTTAGAAATAGATTAGAAACCCATAAGAAACATAAAAACAAATTTAAACAAATTTTACAGAAGACACAAAATGTTGTTTTAAATAATTTTTTTAAATCTGTCAATGCAGATTCATTACTTATTTGGTATGATTAATAATGATGAATAATTTTTTAGTACCCCATAGCTTAACCTCTAACTCATACTTTTCCTTATCTAACTTTCATAAACATACATACAGTTTTTTTTTATTCATCGAACCAATAATTGATTGATTCGTTTGCCAACAAACTCACTGTGAAATGATCATTATAGAATCGGTCTTTTAAATATTTCTTAAACACTTTTTGTTTCTAGTAGTTTAACAAATATAAAAGCGAAAACACTTGTTTTAAAGTTAAAATTTTTCACAAAAAAAAAAAAGAAAAATAAAAGAAAAGATTTTTTTATGATAGTCGTTTTCTTTGGCTGCCATGTAAAGTTTAAATTCGTTATATTTTATTTGATACAGTAGTCAATTACAACAACTACAAGTAAATTTGTTATTTTCACAGAACACGCATTGAAGCTTGTTAAAATGTGGTTATTATTTCTTGTAGTAAAATAAAAAATTGATAGATACAGAGAAAGAGTTGGGGGGTACAAGGAAAATTTGAATTCATTCAGTTAACACACGTTTATTAGTTTTGCTTTCTTGTATTTTTTTCCTATAAACAAGTTTTCCTAAATTGTGACCCAATTGCCTAGTTTGTTACTTCTTATATCGTTTCATTTTATTTACATGCCATAACGATAACAGAAAACAGCAAGCAAAAAAAAAAAACAAAACCTTGCCTTACAAATATACATAAAACAGAAACCGCAACACTTGTTGCTTCTCAGATACCATTCCAGTGGAACATAGGCCAGGTGACACATTAGCATGGCAGAGAAGAGTTAAAGAAATTGTACATAAACACCAACAACAACAATAACAACAACAAACAGTGCAATATGCAAGTATGTTTTGTAAAAGTAACGAGTTGTTGCAAATAAAATAAGTTGTCAGTCAATATCTTTTTAAACTACATGTTGCTAGTACTTTGTTAGCAACTTGTATTGTTGCATGCATGCTCTTGCATACCAGCAATTGGCGCCTACTTGTATCTACGAGTATCTATCTATAGGTACATACCAATACATACTTGGTACATAAATGTTTTTAGATGCATTTAACGTAAGTGTGTGTTTAAAATGAGTTATTGGGTGATATGCCTTGGTAATTTTCTATGTTACCAACAAATATTTGTTAGTATTTACTTACAGATTACTAGAATTACTTCTATAACACATTTGTTAATCTGTCTGTCTTAATTGCATGGTGGAATGGTGCAGACGTAGTATATTTATCTAAGCAAATAAAGTTTTAATGAAATGCAAATTGTTTTATAATCGTGGTGTAATAAAAATGATTAAGAATACAGGCATTCATAAGATTTGGAAATTTTAAATTTTAGATTTAAAAGTAAGATAGAAATAGAAGGAGAAAAAACTTTAAAAATTTCTCCTAGTATTCAGTATTTTAGCGTTTTCATTTCTGAGAAAAACTATTTTTCAAAAAAAGCTTAGAAGACCAATTTTTTCTGGCCGAATTACCTAACTATAATACTGTAGCTTAAATTTCTGTCAAAAAGACTTTATTTTCTCCTAATATTGACTTCTTCTAGATAATAACGAAAATGTGTAATAGATATTAGAAAACAAATTTCTAAAAACCGTTACTGACGGAATGGTCGAATATTTCGCCGATTATTACCCAAAAACTGTTCGATTATAAATAACTGTTAGATAATAAAGTCTATTACATCAAATATTAAATGGTGCAATTGCCAGTTTTAATTTAAAATTTTGGAAACTCTTACGTACAACCATAAAATAAGCTGTGATGTGAAAAAACGAGCATTTTTTGCTTATTATAATAAAATCTACATTTTTGCAATAAATGTTGTTTGTTAGCTTATAACATTTTTGCTTTTAAATGACACCAATTTCTTTATTCAAGTTTCTATTAGTTTTCTTTTAATGGAGCTTTGAAAACAAAAAAAAATGCACTGCATAAAATAAGCTGTGAGCCACTGTATATTGAATTATTAAGGAGTTATATGTTTTTAATTCTGCAAATTCTGTGATGCAACTTGGTGGTCCTTATGGACGCTGATAAAGGCTGTATCGTCTGCAAAAGTTGACGTATGGATTTTGGGGTCTGACGGCATGTCGGAGGCATATATCAAATATAAAGTAGGACCCAGTATGCTACCCTGTGGCACACCTGATTCAATTGGCTGAGCGGTACTTAAAAAATCACCTTCTTTGATTTTAAATTTGCGACCGTATAAATAACTTTCCATGAGTTTATGGGTGTTAGCAGGCAGAGTTAATTTTATTTTGTGCATTAAACCGTCATGCCAAACTTTGTCGAACGCTTGCGACACATCAATGAAAAGGGCGGAGCAGTATTTTTTGTCTTCAAACGACCCTCTTATCACATTTACCAATCTGTGTGTTTGTTCGATGGTGCTGTGTTTAGCTCTGAAGCCGAATTGATGATTAGGAATACATTCAGTGTCATTCAGAATTGGAGTCAACTTAGTCATTAATAATTTTTCAAACAGTTTTGAAATTGTCGGCAGTAGACTAATTGGCCTATATGACTCTACTTTAGTGGGGTCCTTCCCTGGCTTAGGAATCATGGTAATCATAGATACCTTCCAATCTGCAGGATAGTATTCTAGGCGTAAAATAGCATTGAAAATAAAGAGGATGATTCTTCTAGCTACACGAGGTAACTCCACAAGCATTTTGTTGCTGATTTTATCCATACCTGGAGCTTTTTTAAGATTCAGAGTACCAATAGCGCTTTGAACATCATTAAAGCTAAGTCTTAGAGGTACAGGAGGTCTAATAACGAGTGGAGGCAAATCAGGTGCATTAATTGAGTTGTTTATAGTAAACACATTTCTCAAATGGTTAACAAATAAAGTCCCTTTCTCGGAATCATTTCTAGCCCAGTCTCCAGTCGGATTTCGCAGAGGAGGCTTTCCTCTAACTGGTCTTTTTAAACCTCTTGCCGCCTTCCATAGCGAATAGTCAGATTGTGGGGTACTATCAAGACCCTCCAAGTAAGATCTAAATGAGGCCGTTCTTTGGATTTCTAAGAAATTTCTTAGTATATCTCTGCATTCTCGTAGCCTAGATTTCAGTTGAGGAGACCTGTGAATTTGCCACTCTCTTCTAACTCTTCTTTTTTCTGTCAGGAGATGATCGAGTTCAGCGAAATAAGTTCTGTTTGTCCCACGTCTGCATTCAACGTCGTATGTGGAGGCGTGATGTACAGCTCTTCGTATGTCCTCAGTAAACTTGCCAATCGACCCATCAATATCCTCGGTAGTTCTCAACACTACATTTTCCGTGCAGTGGGAACTTAAATACTTTTTATACTTTATCCAACTTACTCTGGTTTTAGATATGTCCCGAAATGGAGAGCCATTCCCTTGAAGGAAACGCATTGAAATAATAGAAGGAGAGTGATCTGAAGACAAGTCTAATGAAGGCTCCACTTGTATCGATTCTACAGGGATATTTTTCACTACTCCGAAGTCAATAACATCGGGAATCTTCCGTCGGTCCGTCGGCCAGTAGGTGGGATGCCCGCTTGAGAGTACATCTAATCCCATTTTGGCAATGGTGTTGAAGAGTTCACGACCCTTCGGGGTCACCAGACGTGAACCCCAAAAAGTGTGTTTGGCGTTAAAGTCACCAGCAACTAAAAATCTAGCTCCAAGGGAATTGAAGAAGCTGTAGTATTGGTGTTCTTTTATTGAAAATCGAGGCGGCGAATAAATTGATGATAAAACAAAATTGTATTGACAGAATTCAATACAAATGTTTGTTGCTTGTAGGTAATCCTCACATATGTTGTTCATTAAATAATGTTTTATTCTGTTCTTTATAAGAATTGCCGATCCTCCACATGCTCTTCCGCGGGGATCTTTAGTATCATACAACACGTAGCCATTAATTTTGAAGTACGCTGTCGCCGTCAAGTGAGTTTCAGCAATCATCATAACATCAATCTGCTTATCCATCAGGAAGTATTCCAGTTCATTTTTATGTTGGCGGAGGCCGTTCGCATTCCAAAAACAAATTTTTAAACAAATCATTTCTTTAAAATGGCTTGTAAGATAGTGGATTGCATTTTCAGCATTTCCTGCATCATGGATGTCATAGTGGTCGTAAAAGTGTTCATGGTTTGGACAAGTGTCTGCAATGTAGTCTCTAGAGTGTTACTATTAGGCTCGTAATATTGTGATTTAGGTGCCTGCTCCAAACCTGGCAAATTAGATTTAACCACGTTAGCGTAAGAAACTTGTCTAGAACTAGGCGCGTTTACATGACTAGTGGACCGTAACAATTGCGGGAAATTGTCACTCGATGACAAAATAGGCTGTTGACGATGATCAGGTAATACTGACGTCTTGTTGGTACTTATTGCTTTCAAATGAGTGTAAATTGGACAACCTCTATAATTTGCGGTATGATTACCTCCGCAGTTACTGCATTTTTTGATTTTTGAATCAGTTTTCGACTTATCACATTGAGCAGTTGCAGGTAGCTCCCCACACGCAACACAAACTGTCGGCAATTTGCAATACGCCTTGGTGTGCCCAAATTCTTGACAGTTGAGACACTGGACGGGTCCCTGACGCTTATGTGGTTCTTCCACGGTGATTCTACGATGCAGAAGGTACATCAGATTGTAGATGGGATGGGACTCGTTTTTCTTTAAGACAACATCTCCAGGTTCCAATTCTACCCTGAACATGGGCTGAGGGATCTTTTCACGGTTTCTAATATTCACTACGGTCTTGATTTTGAACCCTTTGTCCATTAAACCGGTTTTTATCTCCGCGGGATCAACACATGGGTCTATACCCTTTAGAACGACTTGGAGTCCTTTTGCGCTTTTGAGCTGGTAGGTATAGAAATCCCTAGTCTCCCTTTCCAGCTGGTTGGACAATTTTCGAAAATCATCTTCCCTATTCACTTGTATCTTTGTCTCGCATATATTTCCATGTTTCATTGAGGTTACGCTAAACATGTTTTCACCTATTACAGCAACAATTCCTTGTACCAATTTACTGGAAGTCGGCTGTCTCAGATAAATTGGTGGGGGCTTAAACGTCTTCTTCGGAAGTTCTGGCTCATCCGTCTGGAGGAGAGCAAACCTATTTTGATCATTACTCACGGTCTTAGGAGCTTTTGCATTTGATGACACTTGAGCAGACTTCGGGCTCCTCTGTCGCTTGAGCACGGTTATGTACTTATCCATACCTACTTGTTTTTTGGGTTTCACTGCACTATTTGATGTAGAAGGTGATGCTGTTCCTTCATCTATTGAAATTACTATATTGGGCGAACAGGAACGACGCCGTTCCACGGCTCTTGCAGTGAGAAGATTCTCCACAGATTTTTTTTATGGATTCTTCCTCAGAGACCCATTTAGTTTTTCTAGTTGAGCTAAGCTCTTTCTCAGAATTACATCTGAGAGGAACACTCATACAGTTTTTATACGATTTTTAATGTTTTTTTTTTTATATATATTTTAACCTATTACGATTTTTTTTTTTTTATTTTTTGTTTAATTTCAACTTTTTACACTTTTTCACCTATTACGATTTTTTCACCGAAAATTCAGCCGCACTAAAAAAACACGTCCGAACAGTTCGATGAGACGAGACTGATTCAAGAATTATGTTTATAAGCTAGAGAATTGGCTAGAGCTTTGGAAAATCAGGGTTAACGAACAAAAATGTATTCATATAACTTTCACATTGCGAAATGATACCTGCTCGTTCATCAGAATAAATAATCAAATTATCCCGCAACACAATGAAGTCAAATACCTCGGCATTCACCTCGACCGCCGTTTAACTTGGAAGTCTCATATCGACGCAAAACTTACTCAGATGAGATTAAAAGCAGTGCAACTTAATTGGCTAATCGGCAGAAACTCTACATTGAAATTGGATTGCAAACTTTTGTTGTACAATGCAATACTAAAGCCAATCTGGTGCTATGGAATTCAATTATGGGGTACTGCCTCAGCATCAAACATTGAAAAAATTCAAAGGGGTCAAAATAAAATGCTACATATTATTACTGCAGCTCCATGGTATGTTAAAAATTCTCGAATCCACAAAGATCTAGGCGTGTCATTAGTAAAAGTCGAATTTACAAAATATGCGTCAAAGTATGTCAGCAAACTTGAACACCATCCTTAACTTTAGTGGCCACAATCGGTTGAGAAGGAGGGATACCCTTGCTTTAACTCAAGCGCAAAACAGATGACTTGATCAGTTGATATGAAATTTTTGTAGTATCATAAAAATTTTTTGTCTAGCACTGGCTGGGCTTATTATTTTCTTTTTAGTATTAAGATTTGAAAACTTATTGTTAGTTCAAAATATGAAGATTCAATAAATAACTAAAAGCTAAAAAAAAAAAAAAAAAAAAAAAAAAAAATATGTTTTTAAAAAAAATCTCAACATAATATTCTGTCTCAATATATTAAAAACGAACTTTTTGCAAATCTTTTTTTGATATAATTCTTTATTACCTTTGTTTAACAAGTTTAATGACGGCTGCTAAATTAATCTATAACAAAAATACCTTCCTAGTGACAATGATGAAAGAACTTGTTTAATAGCTTGTAATGCAGTAATGGGACTAACTTTTGATTACTATTTACCAATAAATATAAAAACAATAGGAATTTTTATTATACACTGAAAGAAAAATAATTTTGTTGTTTCGAATTCAAAATTGTCTATCTGCAAGTTTTTTCTTTGAATGTACTGTAATGTTAAAAATCTGTAAACAGAGGATATTTTTTTTTACATGGCAAATATTTACTCAAAAGAGTAACCACTATTTTTAGCACAAATTTCTTTGACGATGTTTAACCTTACAAATGTTTTGTAAGAGTAAACATCATCAAATAAAATAAAACTAAACTTCTATTGTGATTTGTCATTAGGAAATAAAGTTTTCTTTTTCGTCATGTACCTAAAGTTTTAACTTTTTCAGTAGACTTGATCACATGCTAAAAGAAAAATAATTAAAATGGCAAATTTTTAGAAGATATAAATATCAAAACCTTCAAATATAACATCATGGGCAAAAAATAAATAAATAAGATTGACAAAAATAATATTCGATTTTGAAATTTAGGAAAAGTCATTTAAATAAATTGTAGAAGGAATGGTAAAATCTTTAATATTGACTGTTTGTGTTGTTATGCTCATAGATTTTACTGTGCCAATTGTAAATACAACTATTCCCAGTTTTATAAACATTTCTCAAATATATTTATACAAAATTTAAATCGGATCTTCACAGTGAAAATTTTAATAAAATTTAATATTTGTCAGCTTCTCTTAATCTGAGTCATACGATTTTTAAACATAAAAGTAAAATGTTGTACATTTGCGAACAATCTGGCTAAAATATACTCGTACACAAATTCGCCACACTTGTTTCTTATTTTTTATTCGATTAAATAAATAGAACATCTCATAATTAATTGGTAAGTAAAAGTTTTACGGCAAAAAATTCATTTAAATATTTGCGAACAAGTAAGAATTTTTATTCAAGTATATTCTTTATTTATTAACAACATTTAAATTGAAACAATTTAGGTCATTGTACCATAAAAAGTAAAAGAAATTTATTTTTTAAACAAATATTATCGAAGAACAGTAGAAAATTACGACAAATACAAATCTGATAACCATAGCCATAGAAGTTTAGAAAAGAAAGTGTTAATTAATTTTACAAACATTTTATAAAAACACACATAATCAACATCTAGCAGTCGTTCCCGAAATTGAAAATATTTTATACACGTAAATTAAGAATTTAGGTCAAATGGATATTTTATAATATTGTAGTAATCAACAGAATACCGTTTAAAACGTTTAGTTAGACTTTAACTAACTAAACTTGTCTTTAATCAATTATGTATAGAAAATTAATTAAGTGAAATTGCTCTGATTGAAATTTTACATTTCAATAGTTTTAGGCAAAAAATAAAGAAATACATGCATTAATTAACTGAAAATGAACACATACAAAATGAATGGGAATTGCAAATTAGCTTAAAATTTCAAAACAAGAAGATTACGCACGTTTTATTTTTTCTGTTTAAAAGAAAAGTGAAATTTTTACTTTAAAAATAAAGAAAAAGATGATCGGTGGAGTTCAAAACTCTGACCAATGACTAACAAACACAACAAACATACATATGTACATATATGTCTATGTATGTAGCAAGCAGTATGTGTATGCATTAATGCAAATTATAATTCAGATGTATGACTAAGTCACAGGTATGGGAAACGAAAAATTAACAATTGCACAAAATAGAAATGAAAAATTTTGGTTTAAACTAATTACATCTGTTCCAAGTTTTTTCTCAAGTATTTATTGTTTTATTATTAATAAAATATTAAGCATTAATTAACAAAATGTTAAATTAAAAATTTTTGTAATTGTAGTTTAAAAATTGTGTTAACTTTTTCAACCCTGGTATGTATGATTGAAGTACATACTAGTTTAACATAAAATTAAGTAAGTTTTGTTTTGTAAGTTTGTGTCTCTCAAGTGTTGAGTGCTGTATAAAAGCAAAGTAAGTTTTTAGTCAGTCCAGAGTGCAGTGAGTTTATGGTTTGTTGTGAAGTAAAATTTTAATGCCAAAAACCTTTGGGAGTGGAAAACCACATTAATAAACATAGACAAACATTCATATACACTAATAAGTAGCATAAACAAACCATAAAGAATTGAAAATAAAAACAAAAAAACACTAAATTAACAAATTTCTTTTTAAACTAGAAACCCACTGACTAGACTTGAATGAAAAACTACGTGGTCAACAAACACAAATTAGCTGTTTCCAAAACAACAATGAACAACTGACAGGCATTATGCCAGCCAGTTGGCCAGACAGATTTAAAATAAAAATTATAAACCTAGCATTTTAAATATTCGTTACTTAATGTAAACCAAAGTGTAATTGTTGTTAAAAAAAAGCTGTGTGATTTTTTTTTAAAGGAAAATTATTTTATAACACTTTTATTTCATTGTTTCTAAGTGTGCCATAAATGTAATTTTTACTAAAAACATTTATTTTCTAACAGTCGCACCTAATGCAATATTTTGTAAAATAAATTGCTTAAGGAAGTTAATTTCAGCCATGCAAATTGGGTTAGTAAATAAATTAAGGAAAACCAAATTGAAAAGTTGCTGGGCTTACAGATTCCAGTAAAAGCATTAGAAAAGATTTCGAGAGATTTGCAAACATGTCTGACATGGCATGTCAAACACAACTCAAGTAAATTTGAGTTTTCTATAATTGACTATCATTATCTAGCCAAAGGACGAGTGTTAATTATATTCCGAAGGTTAATTAGTTTTTAATTAGAATTTCTTTGTGGAAAAAATTTACCTATATTTAAATTAGTGAAGGAAATATAGAAATTCCTTAAAACTTTATAAGAAATTTCAAGTATGAATGTTTTTAGTTTTTTTTAGCTATAAAGAAGATCAAAGTTGTTTTTATAGTTTTCAGATTTCCACAGTTGTTGTTTACAATTTCATCAATAGAGGACTATAGTAAAGCAAATAACATTGCTTGTAAGCTAGTAAACTTAAAAACTGGAATAGCTACTATTCTTTATGACACTGCACAACAATTTGATTGTTTTGCAATAACTAAACACGACAATGATTTTAGATGGCATAATAAATGCGAAATAAAATAGTTATTTCAAAATTATCCAAAAACTCTGTCCCCTATTTAAATAAGTTTCATTTAAAAACATTGAACAGTTAGGAAGAACTTTCTGCAATAAAAACAATTTTTGATGTTTCTGTTCATATTATTATTCTCTTCTTAAACAAAAATTTGCAATTTTTAGCAAATAGAAAAAATATAAATATTTGGTAACATTTCAAAAAACAAAATGCCAAATTATCAAATAATTTTTGATAACCTGTTAGTCCAGCGTCGAAATTATTTTTTGGAATTCGCAGAGAGAGTTAGTTCTTTCTTTCTGTATGCTCATCGATATCCAAATGATCTTTTCCTCCAGTTCCAATTTAAAGCACGTTTCTCATTTTTTCGTTCCGCATTTTTGCTGGTAATCTGGTAAATTTACGCTGTTTGAAGACTCTACTTTTAATGACTCCTATTTCAACAGTTATCGCATCTGATATTTTTAAAGCGGTTCCTATTAGTCCTAACCTGTGTAGCTCATATTCTCCTTTCCACTATAACTATCGAAAGTATTTCTGTCTTTCTATATGTTCATCGATCGAAAAATTACCTGTTCATTCTTGAATTTATATTTTGCAAAGTACTTTTCACATTGTACTTGGGACAAATTTGTGTTACAACGCTACATGTAGCCTTTTTGAAGATTCTACTTCTGATTTATTTAAAGCTTGCCTCGATTAGTTAGTTTGGCTCATATTACATGTATATTCCTGTCGTATAAAGTTCTAACATAAAAAGTTATACTGAATTAGATTCATATGAAAATCAGTTCCTTGCAGATTCATATGCCCAAGTTCCTTAGATAAGTCTAAAGAGCTTGAGTTCACTTGTAAAACTTCAGTGTGCCATATTTATTTATCATTGTCGCTCTTGACGGAATTAAATCTTTAAAACATACAAATATAAATAAGTGCAAAAATTCAAGTTTGTGGCTTTTAATGCCGTGTCCACATCTCAGAGAAAATGCAAATAAACTGAAGCGCTGCGGTTTTAATTGATAATTTTTGTATTGTGAAGATTTTTTAATACTGCCTTTGTTTAGAAATAAGATATTATTAAAGTAAATCGAAAGTATCCATATTTTAAGAGTCCTTCTTTGACATTCGCTAAAAATACGATTTTTGTTCGTAAAATATAAGAAAAGCATTGCCATACTAAGTTAAAGAGAGAGATATTGAAAAGTTGAGACCTTTAGAGAAATGCAGTAAAAATACTACGGGTTTCTGGTGCGATTTAGATACATATAAAAAGCAAACGTATATTGGTCCGTAAGCTTGTGTTTCTGCACTAAGTTATTATTATAGTGTTGAATTTACTTTGTGTATTATTAAGTTATATTTTCAGCAATGTGTTATGTTCGAAATGTATCTTTTTTTATTAAAGATAAATTACAACTATTGTTTTACCCAAAATACTTATTTCAATAGCATATGCAACATTGTTAGTTCAATTGTCTGCATTCCGCAAGTAACTATCAGTTAGTTGTTGTCATTATTGTGCCACATTTACATTTCTTTGCGATTAATTTATAAATATCAATGACCAATAATGAGGTCAAAAGTTTTCTAATGCCATATATTGAAATTTAAAGTCTACAATTGGTAGTTAAAGGCCAGGCTAGACAAATGAAAGTCAACAATAACAATTGCAGGATTTGGTAGTTAAAATTTCACTTTTTATTTTGGGCAAATACTAAAATCAGAGGAATTTATAAAAAAATTCTAGTAACACAACATTTCCACAATAGAAAATAGAAAAATAATCAAAGACAAAAGGTAGTGATTTTTGTTTGATTGTAAGTTGGTGGGTAGTTAGTTTAGTAACGTGAGTTTGATTTTCGGTAGTTAATTTTGATGTTTACTTTCATTTATTAAACATGTAAGCTGGTATGTATTTAAGTACACTTGTGTGTGTGTGAGTATTGGTAAATTAAATATTTTAAACTGGAGATATAAATTTGTTAAGCCATAAATAATTCTTTTTATGAAATCAACATTTTATAAAACCAAGAAAGCTTAACAAACAGCAGAAACACTGCAATATATAAATGTATGTATCTGTAATATTGTCGCTTATTCAAGTTAAGATTTGTTTAAGAAAGAAGAAATTAAAGTTGTTACTGTCGCTGTGGTTGTTTATTTGTAGTTTTTTTTGTCTTCAGCCATTGCCACACTACTATGACCGAGACCGGCAAAAAGTGAAAGTAGCTTTACTTCTCTTGTTAACTTGGCTTATTATTATATTATTATGTATGTGTGATCGCTGTTGGTTTGTATTTTATGTGAGCGTGAGTTTTAACTTGATCGGAAATTATTATTAAACAGTAGAATGAATGCCTCAACGAAACATGAACCTACAAATAAACAGAAAAAAGGTTAAGCCAAAATAAGAAGGCGGTTTCTGTATTTTGTTTTGTTTTCATATTTTACTTTGAGCTTTTAATTTTTAGAATTTAAAAAAGAAATAAAGTTTGACGTTAATTGTAGTTTAAGTGTTAAAAACATAGTCTATAGCTTTGATGTGTGTTATTTAATGTTTCGAAGTTTTGGCTTCTTTTCTGAACATTTTTTTCTTTTGTAATAGTAGACAATTTTGTGATAATTAATATCAATATTTTGTTACTATTTTTAATAGACATGCTTCAGGCATGTATAATAAGCTTTTTAAATACGTTAAATAAGTTAGAATTAGTACCGTTTGTTACCTAAGGCAATCTAACAGTTGCGATCTCGAAACAAGTTGCAACTACTTATATTTTAAAAACAATATGTAGGTATGTTGTAGGTAGAGTGATGAATGGATATTTTGCGTTAGTTCATTATATCTTATCTAATTAGTGCAAATACAGCAAATCCTAGTATAACGAATCTCACTTTAAAGAAAATCCGATATAACGTACAGCAAAGTTTATAACATTAACTACCTTATAAAACGAATCTTTTAATCGTTATAAACAATATCAAATATCAAACGAACAAACTAATTTTTAAAATCGACAAATTATATAAATAATGGACCAATAACTCGTTCATATCATCAGAGTAAAAACCCATTCGAGTAATTGTTTAATTCAATAACATAAAGCGTGGATAGTTTTTTATGGAAGAATCATTTTAGAACTGAAATCCTCTCAATGAAGACTTTATTAATCATCATAATGCTCCAAGTGACCTTAGCGGGGGTGAACAATTAGTTAAAACTATAAAAGGTCGATAAATTTGGATGGTAATTAGGTTTCCTAATGTAACAATTTTATTCAAAAACCAAATCTTGATATAATGAATTTTTCAATTTAACAAATATGCTTGACAAGATATAGTTCGTTATACCGGTATATGCTTGTATTAAAATTTAGGATAAATATACAGATATTGGGTCACTGTTATCGCAATAGTGGCATTTTAGTCCATTAATCATTAAGTTAATTATAAAAATTAGATAAGAATTGAAGAAAAAACATTAATAAGTTATACAAAAATATTGGTAAAAGTAACTGATTTTTTAAATCACAAAAAGAACTCTGTTAACAAAACAAAGTTCTAAATTCATTTAATCGAAGTTTTTCACTTACTACAAAATTCGAAAAAGTTTGATGATATGATCAAAAAGTACCCGAATTTTATTATCTAAAGTTGTAAAAAGTAAATGTTTCCCTAAATCTAAACGCAAAATAAAATTAATCTACAAAAACAAGAGCAAGAATTATATGAAACAGATTAAATAATACAAAGTGCTATAATCTAAAGCGCAAAGTCAAACATTTGATGTTTTATATTGCATGGATCCATTAGCCAACCAGCCTAACTAATATGAGTCCTATATATCATGAGCTGCTGAATTCTGAATATACCATCACAGGGAGACTATTACGAGTGCAAGTGATTCATTTTCAAGAATTGGCTTAAAACAGCCTCAATATGCGGCTAAAAATTAAAGCATAATATTGCATCATAACACCCCCGAGCACATGTTGCAATACATGTTAAAAACTATTTAGAAAGAAGTGATTGGCAAGTTTGCCTTGCCCCTTGTTACTACTATTTGTTTCAATCAATTTAGAACGCTTTCTCTGATGAGCACATTGCCAGAAAGGTGACTAACAATGGCCAATACCTTAAATAAATTTATATTGTGTAAATATTTCATAATAAAAGATAAAAATTTTAAAAATCTCGCATTTTTAAGTTATACACCCAACTACATATAACTAACCTGTACTTTAATACTCTCTTCAGGGCTTAAAGTTGTTAATTTTATAACATTAGACAATTTAAGATTAGTCAGATAACACGGTGCGACAGTCCAAAATACCTGGGACCCGATATTATTTTTCTTATAGGGCTTGTCGAGTAAAAGAAGATTCCAATAGTGAAATATGCCGGACACCCCCAAAATCTGGTTTTACGATTAAAAAACCGGTTTTTGTACCTTTGCGCACTTATAAGCCTGTAATTTTGTTGATACTGACCCGATTTTCAATTTCTTACTAGATTTGGAAAGAAGAAACTGAGATCTTTCGAATGATATATAATTTATCTAAGAAAACTTGAGAAATTTTAATGTTATTGTCGAGCAAACACAATTTGCTATAACACAATTTTCTCGACAATAACACCCAAATTTCTCAATTTTCTTAGATAATATATATATCATTCGAAAGATCTCAGTTTCTTCTGTGTAATTAGTCAGATATGTATTTGAGGTTCATATATAAGATAAAAAAACGTCACTTCTCAACTTCTAAACAAATAAGTGGTGCTAATTATGGAGAATGCTTTTATTCTCAAATTTAATTAAAGTCATTATCAAACGTTTGGCATTTTAAAAGCCGTTTCATTTCGAATCATTATTTCAAACGTCCGTGTTTGCAATAATCCGTTAGTTGTAGAAAAACTATTTTTTGTACGGCGGCAACTTTAATCCGCCAGTATCATCAAAATTTTAATACACACACATGTTTTCTGATTTTCTTAATTAGTCTAAATGTTGGTAAAAATGTATAAATAAATAATATTTAAGTATTTTAATATAATATATTTATTATACTCGTAAAATCATTATATTAATAAAATTCATTTAAAAACTTATATTTATTAATCTTCAAAGTCTTCAGAAAAATGGGTCATCATAAAGAAATTACTTTAGAATTTCCATCTAAAAGTAAAATAATTCAAGAGTGAGCGTGGTTGTGTGCTAAAGCAGTGCACTCAAAAATCAAATGACCATAAAGTAAAGAAAAAAAATGCGCTATAGACAAACATTTGAAAGACTTCAAACTAACTACTCTGTTACTCTTAGTAACAAGAATTTATAAAACCAAAAATATAAAAAATTTTCTAAACCACAAACTTTATAAAAACGTGACTTTCATAAAATTAAAAAAAGTAACAAGCAACTTTAAAAGAAAACTTATTAACAGCAATTTTTTTTAAACACAACTCAGTAAATAAATTTATTGCTTAATTACAGCCAAAAACTAATAGAAAATATAAAATAATCAACCAAGCCGCCACACCAACAACCTACATAAATTATTTTTGGGCAACCCAAAAAATAAATAATTTGTAAAGAAAAAAAAAAGTAGAAAATTAAACACAATTGACCACATTTGTCCGCCTGTATTGTAACTGTCGTCAGTAATAATATTGTTAAAACAAAATTAAACATGATAATTGCAATTGAATTTTTGGAATTGAGAAGCTAGTGATGGATGGTTGATTGGTTAGCTGGCCAACCATTGCTATAGAGGAAACAATACATTCAGCTTTTATATCTTTCATTAAAAAGGAAGTCACACTTTTCTGCCAAATACGGCGTAATGTTGGCCCGGTTCGATACTTTGCTTGGATGTCATTTCAAGATTTATTGATTTTCGTGTAAGAAAATCAACAGCAACAACAATATTAACGCACAATAACAACTTAAATGTCGATGATATTAGCACTGCACTGTGCTGTGTTAAAGAACTTTATGGTTTGCTTTTATAATGATACCAAAACTCTGGCTGGTGCTAGAGCTATTGTAGATTTTGGCGTGTTAAAACATGCATGTAATTGTTGACATAGTTTTTATGTGGGCAATCAAGAAATTCTTTAAAGAAAGAAAATCAACAAGTATTTCGTATTTCGATTTGTTTGGTAGTCTGTTAATTTACGTCTAAAAATGGTTGTAAATAAGAGTGCTTGAAATTGCTTAGAAAAATTAAAAATATTTAAGTATGAAAATTGCTTGTGCAGTTTGTAATTATTTGGTATTGCAAACATTTTTGCCAGTTGAAAATTCAAAATTATTTTATAGAATTCATAAGTGATTTGTTATTAATATTTCAATACATTTATATACACTCGAACAAATGACGGTTTTGAGACAAACGAAGAATAGAAGATCAGAAAACTTTTGGCAAAAACAATAGCAAAGGCTCGGATCATCTTAGACTTTCTTCAACTTTCTAAAAGGAAGCATCAAATAAGTAATGAGGAAATAAACCAAGTATAGAATCCCTAAGCGAAATATATTTTCTTATACAAGGTTATAGTAGAAAATAATTTTTAAAATTCTTATGCAAAATAGAGGCCTAGACGCAGAAAAATGGAAACAAATTTTACTAAAATCTGCTGGTAAGAATGAACCTGATAAAAGAGTAGCTTCAAGTAAAGAGGGTGTGTCTGCGAACATTACCTGTTGGTTATACCCGATCGTAGTAATCTTTTAAGAATACCTATCACAAAACTCAATGACATTGTTGTATAGGCCACTTTTTCGACTATTGATATTGAAAGCATTCTAAAAATACTTCCTATCAAAATTCTGTTAAAATACGAAGCAGTCATTAGATTTTATCGATGAGAAATCTAAAATAATTATGTACTATTCAAAATAAACTAGTAAATTACGTTGCCTCTGCTAGACTCTTACATAAACATGTTTTCACAAATGTAAATAAATTAAAAACTCGAAACTCTAATCGCATGGAACATTTTATTTACAAATTTATAAAAAACTAGCTGACCCGGCAAACATTGCTTTGCCGTCAAATTTTATTTTTATTGGAAAGGTTTCATGCCAATCGGTCTATTATAATTTTGTTCAAATACCGTTATCAGGAGCAGAAATAATAGATTTTTAATTTGTGGTTTGTATGGCAGGTAGCACGCCCCTTTGTCCAATTGGATCGAATTGTAAATCTAAACCACCCGGGGCGCCACCCAAACGCATACAAAAAAATGTATGCAAATCGGTCTAACCGTTTAGGAGGAGTTCAGTCACAACGCACGTACAGTAGAATTATATATGTAAAGATAACAAATCGGAGAGATGTGAATAAAGCTCTTCATGTTTATGTTAATAAAAAATTTTAGGCATTCAAAAAAGATATCGAGAAATGGACAATGGAAAAATATTTAGGAGAGGCAAGCTTATGTCTTGTTAAGCGTATAAGCTACAAATAAACAATTAATCACATAAAATCGGGTCACACCACAGATTCTGTTTTTCGTTTTTCTGTCGAAAAATTTAACCAGTCGGAATGGATTTGTACGCAATGGAAAATCAAAATAGAAAGAAAATTGTGCACAAATTCCTTTACAATCTGATATTGTCGGGTTAAATGATTGTAAAGAGCTAAGGCTTCAAAAAAGTACTGTAAATAATGTTATAAAACGATAGAACTAACACTTAAGCACAGATCGTAAAAAAGCAAACATTTTACATATTAAAAGAAGACAGGAACTTCTAAAGAAAACACCACATTAAAACGTATCTCTCCAACAATAACCGTACAAATACAAAACCATTGTAAAGGTACGGTAACATTTGGCAAATATTTACTCAAAAAAGCATAACCATTTGTTTTATCACAAATTTGTTTGACGTTGTTTACTCTAACAAATGTTTTGCAAGATCAAACATCAGCAACTAAAATAGAACTTAATACTTGTTGTGTCTTGTTCTAAATAAACAAAGTTTTTCAATAAATAAATGAATTCAAATATATTTTATTTAGTGGTTACGTCTTTTTCGGCAAATATTTGCCAAGTGTGACCGTACCTTAAGTATTACAAGTGTTGCTATAAAACGTGCATGTATGTTTTACGACAAAGTTGTAACGAAATTACGACTGAAACATATGTAAAAATGCAGCGAAGCGAGGGGATACAAATCCAAAATATTAACATACAAAAATAAAATGCAATGCTTTTTTGAAGAGTACACCTTTTGTTATTTATATAAAGGACTGTTTGCAAACATTTTTGCAGACGTTAACCTTAAACGTCACCGCTCTTCAGTTCAGTTTTGGTTCAATTTAGTTTCATGTCATTATTCAAAAACTGCAATGGATAGGTAATAAAAACATATACTATAAGTTAACCGTTCTAGTTGGCCCCAGAATCGGCATAATATATAATACATAATAATAATATACATGCATGTAGAATAATATTTTGAAAATTTGCAAAGAAAAGTTAAAGCGGATTGGTACTTTACCGTAAATTCATTAATGCATGACAACGCTTTTGAATGCGCAACAGTTGTCAAATTTATGCAGTGTTTTTATTTGTGATGCTTTATGATTTTTCAACAATTGAAATGGCGGACATATTAACGTAAGTTAAAATTTAACATAATTTTTTACAAATATGATTTTTCAATAAATATACACACATTAATTTATGAGATTCATATAACAATTATTTTTATAAAATACCGGAAAAAAACATACGAAAAGCAGTATTAGCATTCATAAAAGTTTCAAAATATAATTGCAATATTTGAGAACGCAGTGTTGCCATGAATTATTGTAAACACATATGTTTGCAGTGTTGCATTGCATACTGCGTTTATGAAAACAACCGTAGTTCTTCACAATAAAACACTTTGGCGATATGGATAATGCAATCCATCAAAACAAAAACACTGATTTCTATAGGAGGAAATCATCATCAATCAGAAAAATGTGGTTCACAATTTCTTAGTGCGCATAATATATCAAAACTGGCATGGGTTTATTTCTGCCATAGATATGGTTTGAATGGGTCGCACATCAACCAAACGTAACTTTAAGCCAAGCATTCTAAGTAATGCAGATGTTATAAAATTGTAATTATTTCTGTTAAACAGAAATGAAATGTTGTTTCCAATTTTTTGCTAGGAAGTGCGATAATACATACTCTTAATATATAATCAGGTATGTGATGGAAAACGATAACGAGTGAGTTTTTGAAGTCCATTTTAAAGTATTTCTAATTAAATTTTTAAAATTTTTGTTTTAAGATTCTCTTTAATAGCAAAACTGTTTTAATACAGAAATATTACGAAAACATTAACTTCTAAAACTCACTCGTTATCGTTATCGTTTTCCATCACATACCTGAATAATTAATACTTTTTTATGCTAGCATTCGAATATTTTACGACTATGCAATAATAATGTTTATGTCTTAAGTCTTTCGTTTTTCAACATCAACATGTGAACCATCGAAGGTATGTAGTATATGTGAGATTTTAATTTTTATCCAATCAATTAAAATCATACCAATAGGATATATAAAAATAGTTTTTTGTTTTAAAGCATGTTAGTTAAGTCTTTGGTTTAAACTTAAAACACATACAAATATGTCAATGTTTAACGATTAATTTACAAAAATTTTGCATCATTTTGTAATCAGCAACACACTTCTTATCTGAGTTTGTTTTGTTTTTGTTGCTGACTAATCTTGATTTCCCAATAAAGCATGTGTAAATTTCTGAATCACATTTTATTAAAACCATAATAAACTTTCATATTGCGTGCGTTGTTTTACTTAAATCTCACAAAAGAGAAATAGATGACAACATTTCTGTTATGATTTCTCATATTTTCTCAACAGTCTTCAAAAAGAAATTATGGTTTAACAAAATCATACAAAACCTTAACTATGTTTATTTAATGAGCTAACTAAGTACTAACTAATACACCACAATTTTATTCTTTTAAGATTAAATCATACAATTTTAAAGTATAATATTTTGTTGTTAAACAAACAACAGTTTTAATGTTAATAACACAAACAATTCCTCTAAATTAATTCGCTTACTTTCATTTTCAGTTTACTCTTCTTTTTTATTGCTTAAACATTTGTATATTTCGGGGCGAACACATTATAATAAAATTAAATAAAATTTCTATTCCCTTTTGCATAAATTTATAAATTTAATACATTATAAAAATGCAAATTTGTTTCTTTGTGTTTGTTTTTTATAACGAAAAAATCTTAAGCTTTTAAAGATGTTCACAATGAAATAACAACAAAATTTTTGTTGCTAACATGCAATTTACAATTCATTCTCTATACAGATAGAGAAAAAACAAAAACTGTCATTTAAACCAATAAAAAAAGACACGAAATTAGGAAAATAAAGCAGTTGTATGAGTGCGAGTATTACTCAGTCACTGAGTAAATTTTTATTAAATAAAAAAATTTCACCACACAGCTGTGCAGTTATTTAAAAATAATACTGTTACTGTGGCACAGTGGGTCTTGGAATTTGGCGTTAATAATATCAGGTGACGACAACCTGTTAAATTTTCGTATATTTCAGATATACAGGTGACGTACTGTTGTACGAAAATTTCAAGGTTTTTCAGTTTCACTGTCCATTAGAAGGTCTACTAGCATTCTTCATATAAAATACAGCATGGTATAAAAAATCTGGTGACAAAACTGAGAAAATCAAAATAGAAAAAAAATCGTGCAAAAATTCTTTGAAAATCCAGCATTGTCAGAAACTTACAAAGAAAAGACTACATTCGATAAATGGAAATCCCGGTCTCTCCGACAATGACCCTTACAAAAAAGAAAAGTTTAAGTATTCCAAAAAGAAAATGCAATTAAATACCAAAATTTTAGTGAAAAGCAGAATTGTGTTGCACGCATTCATTACGACAAAGTTTTAACAAAATTCAATAACTGCCTTATTATAGATGATGTAACATATGTTAAATAGACCTTAAACATGGACCTTATGTTTTATAAATTTGAAAATAAACCAATGGTTTGCTAGTAATATCTATTTGTGCCGTAAAGATCACTCCTTATGCTACCTATTCAACTATCACTTTTGATATTTATATAAATAAATGTCTGCAGAAACGTTTGCTGCTTCATATTATACCTCACTCTCATCAACGGATTAGTTCCGGAGTAAGCAAGTTGACATAATAGAAAAATAAATATGAAAATACATAATTATCCCAAGTTTCAGCCAATTGTACAATATGAGACTGTTATCAGACGAAAGTTAAAATGAAGTGTTGTTTCTTTGTAATTACAGTATATTACAGTATTACATAAAGCTTCTACTTTGATAATTGTTATAATGAATTAAAAAAAATAAGATTATAAGACAAAGCCCATTTACATTTGTCTGGATATGTTAACAGGCAATATTTTCGCATTTGGGTTTCTTAAAATCCAAGAACAGTTGTTGAGAAGCATTTGCTTGCTAAATGTGCCACTGTATGGTGCACTACGTGCTCTGGAGACGACATTTTTTTTGTGAAAATTCGGCTGGAGATGCAGTAACGGTGAATAGATCACGCTATCGAGAGATATTAACAACTAAACGACAACTAAAACAACGAATCGATTACAGGCTTAAAACTCAAAATCAAAAATCCGCCATTTTGATAAAATGTGAGTGAAAATTTTGATCAAAAATCGACATGCGTGTCAACCACGATGACATCAGACCGATATCACTCTTATATATAATTGTCAAATCTTACTATTTCCACTACAATAAAATTTTTTATGATTTTCATATAATTTCTTTGTTTTTAAAAGCAAAATTCTTATTGAAACCCCCTTTACAAGAAAGCCAGGATGTGTTAATAATTTTAGAATAAATTAAAAAACAGAAATCTTTTTAAACTCTGCTACGTCTACTTACAAGCCACTGTGCACTGAATCGCGAGTCAGGAATATACTCGTATTAATGAATGTATGAACATAATTGCTTTTAGTAGTCATACACATTTACATTTTTGACGTGATTATTATGAAGTTGTTGTGGTTGTTGGTGTATTTTTAGTAAATATTTTTGTTGTCTGCCAACTGTTTAGGTGAATGTGAGTATATTAGTGTGCGTATTAATGCTTTGAGGAGGGTTTATTTATCTCACAATTTCTTGTGATTCATAAGAATTTCAAACACGCACTGTTACTTTCATTGCTATTTTCGTTGATGTGTCTCTGTATTTGTGTGCAGCCCTGTATAAATGACAGGTTTTAGTTTTTTCTTCAACAATTTAAATACCATTTACATTTTTCGTTATTTTTTTATGATTTTTATGGCACTATTGGAATTTAATTATTAAAAATTGTATGTAAATTTTTGAAATTTCTTATAAAAAAGAAATTATGATTGATTTTGTTAAAAAATAGAGTACTTTTTAAATCGGTTATGAATTCTGTTTGTAAGACATAAAATTAAACTTTACCTGTTGCGAATAAGAAAAACCAAGACAGAACAAGCCCGCAAAAAAAACTAGTTGAAAAGAAAGTAAGTGTTTTCGAACGTTTCTTTATAAAACACGGATGGAAACTATAGAGAATGCTACAAAGAGCTAAAGCGTATTAAAGGCTCTTATTAAAAAAACTTTAAACAAATTTTATTTATATACATATGTAACTTGGAGAAGGGTTTTAATTTAGCTAGCCCAATTTTAACTTAATTCATCAAAGCATTAATTGAGAATTCATAAACTTTATTTAAAAAAAGAAACATATCCTAAAGCTTTAATTTTTAGTTAACCAAAATTCAGCATAATTCAATAAAATCTTAATTTTCACACAACCATTCTGAAAAAAACTGTTCATTGTGGAATTCGAATCAAAACTGAATGAAAAAAATGGTGATTCAAGTAGAGATACTTTCTTCAATGGTCTTTTTTTGACAGCTCACGTGTGAGTCGTGTCATACTGTCATGTTATTTCTGTTTAGTATTGTTGGCATTTCATAATGAAAAGACTTATGCTTTAACAATGTTTTCAAATCGCTCTATGGGCTCTTGAAAAGTTCCAAGAAAATCCGATATTTTCGATGAGGCCCATTTCGGGCTCAATGGGTACATAAACAAACAAAATTGGCGAATTTGGGACGAAGAGCAACCTGAAGAGATTCAAGAACTGGCACTTCATCCAAATAAAACAACGGTTTGGTGTGGTTTCTGGTCCGTAGGAATCATCGGTCCATATTTCAGTTATCGTGCCATGATAACCGTTAGACTTTTTCCTTTGGGGATATGTAAAGTATAAAGTCTGTACAAATCTGCTTCGATTCAGGCCTTGGAGGTAAACATCACGCGTGTCTTTCGCCAGTTACCAGTCGAAATGCTCATCAAAAATTTGACTCAACGGATAGACCATCTGCGACGTAGCAACGGCCAACATTGGTAGACATAATCTTCAAAAAGTATTTGCCAAAGAATGTTCTTTCAAATTATAACAAACATTCCCCATTAAATTTGAATTTTCTGTTTTTTTTCTTTAAAAAAGTAGGGAATGAATGCAATTTTTCTAAAACCAATTTGCAATAGACTTGAAACAAGGAAAAACTTAATTTACATTGATGAGCTAATTTGTTGTATTGGCTTTATATAGAATTTGTGTATCATGACCAAATTCGTTTGGGTACTTGGCTGTTAACAGTGGTTAGTGAAAAACACATTATTTACCAACTTGCACCAAGTTTCATCAAATTATATTGATAACTACATGTTGTAATTTATTAACTAAATTAATATATAAGATCATCCTGTTATGGACCAGTAAGTGATTCTACTAAAACGTAGTTTAGGACATCAAAACAAAGTTTTATGGCAATTTACAATTCAATTGTCTCTTATACCGAGTCATTTTTAATGAACCTGTGATATATTAAAATATATAGTCAATAATTTGAAATGTGTCATAACTTTTGTATCAAAAGTTTTTATCAAGGTGTATGTAATAAGCTGAAGTTACTAACAATTCGGGTCATATATCTTGGAGTAATTTTTCGGTGGTGAACTATTGACAAGGATAGATTAATTATAAACTTAATATATATATATATATATATATATTACGAGAGGACTTTTGTTTGGATGGAAAAATTTAAAAGTAAATGCTTTTAAAACTTAAAAATAATCGGATCAAAATTTACAAAAAACTTAAAACTGTTTAGTATTTGAATCATCTTTATAAATCTCTCTGATATTCTTGTTTTTTGAATACGAATTTTGTAATTTGATTATCAATCTCACAAAATGTTTGAAAAAAATAAATGTAAACAAAAAACTCGGATTTTAATAGCAGATGGTAGCACGAATTTAAGCAATAAAATAATAAAACGCTTAAACGTCGTATAGTTAATATGACTATAAAAAGAGAAAACTGTTCTACCTTATTCCCTTTGTATCATGCATAAAACTATAATATTTTTTTGGGGAAATTACTTCAGAAATCATTACAAGTTTAAAGCAAAATTTAAGTGAATTTTAAAATAAAATAATTTTATTTTTGTGTTAGTTTATAAAACATCATGTTCAAACTTTAAAAACAGGAAAAAAACTATATTTTTCTATCTGAACAAATGCTTAAATTCTTTTCATGTTGATAGGTATGTTAAAGATTCGAGTTTTAATATCTTTAGAAGGTTTTAACATATTTGAAGCGCAGTAAAAATTATTTTTATATACTTCTGTTTAAATTTTTACACAATTGAAATAGAGGCCAACCAATAGATACAATTTCCATTCTTAGTAAATACAAAAAACAACCTTTTCCTCTGCATACGATTAAAAATTATTCAAGTAGTTTAAACGATAGAATATGAGTACACTCACATTCGCTAGATCTGACTGACATAAACAACTTAAAAAGAAGAAAAAGAAACATAGAATTCTCTAAGACCGATCAAAAATAAAAGCATGTGATAACAAAATACTAAAACTCTTTTCAATCCAAAGAAATTTTCTACTCATAAGGTAAAAATGCAATATACGAATTTGTATTGTATTCCCCTAAAAGCTCTGATGATTATAACTTCGGAAACAAACCTAAGTGTTCAACAAATTATTCAAATATTTATGGATATTATGTACCTGCATGTGTTTTTCTGTTTAACTTCCGAAACAAAGTAACGATTGGATGATTTTAGTCGATTTTCTTCCCAGCAAACAAAATATTAATAGTTAAATACAAATTATATTTTTTCAAAAGCTAAAGCAAATGTAGATAACTGTAAAGTACATATTCGTACATACAAATGCAACATTATAATGATTTAATAATAAAAAAATAATTATTAAAAAAAATGATTGTGTATATTGCAACAAATAAAACGCAAGAAAGCATGATGATACCAGTAAATACAATTAGATAGTTTACCACTTTATTCCACCACTCAATCCAACTTTCATGTGTATAATAAACAGATACCAAACAGTCAATTGATTTGTTGGTTGAAAAACAAACGCACGCAAATGCAAATAGAAAAGAAAAATTTACAATGTAAAATATGATTTCATATGAAGAAGAATATAAAGAAATGCCGGAAAATACCGAATAAGCGGTAGTTTTTTTTTTATAAAAAACAACAAAAAATCGTATAATAATTTTATAACAGTCGATTGTACTCATTTAGAAATTTTTATTTGAAATTTTTCTCTTGTAACAACTAACAAACATAAAAGCACTTTTAAAATAAATTCTGTTTTTAGGTCAGGAAAACAATTAAAATTCATCAAAATGAAGTAAAAAAACACACTTTAGCGTTTTGTTTAAACATTAAATGTTTAATGAGAAAGTAAAAGAAAACAACTGAAGGTCATTTAAGTGGTTGGTTGGTAGTAAATCATCATTATTAACATGTTTCTATAGAATAGAAAACAAAAGACTTAAGCAACAAACTAGTATTTACATATTTACCCAGTGAGAACTTACTGTAATTTTCTTAAACTCTTTTTCTTTTTTTATTTAAATTTTTAATTAAGAAATTTACCTTTATGTTATAAAATGTTATTAATCCGTTTGCTTTTTTTTAAATGATAATTATTTTTGGCTGGAGTTTTCAAAAAACATAATTTTTAGCTTCACAACAGCCGGTGTTGTATGATGTTTTTAAATAAAATTTCTTAAAACTTATTGTTGTGTGTTTTTGGGTTTATGTTTTTTAAGTTAAACACATTTAACTACCGTTTTTTGTTGACTGCTGATAATGTTAGCAAAACTACAAATACGATCTTTTAAATTTCAATTAACCAAGTTTTCTGAAAGATTTATAATTTTTCTTTTTTTATATATTTAAACAAACTTTTTTTTAATATTTTTTTTATAATTTCCTTTGCTTTTGTTTTACATCATTTCGTTAAGTTATAGTTTTGTTATTTATTTTTGTTTAAGCAAATAAATACCAGCAACTAGTAAGTATAGATTTAAATCCCGTCAAATACGACCGTATTGTCGTATGGTCGCGTACTGAATGAAACTCTTAAAGCTAAACGAAAGAAATTTTTTGTATTAAAAAGAAAGCACACTATTTTTACTTTGAATTACGTTTTGGTTTTTATTTTTGTTATGTGAGTATTTTTTTATAGGAATTATATTCATTTCGATTTGGCTTTTGGTTGCTACTTGTACTGCGAGGAGTAGTGTTAGTGTAGTGGAAGTATTTCTTGTGTTTTACCACAGCACACCACACTAAAGCAGCATAAATATTTTGCAGCTGAAGACGCTTATGCTGCAGCCCAAGACAAGCTCACATATTGAACTTGTGGCGCTTGCCTCTAGGTTTATTTGTGTTAAGTGAATTTCATAATGATGTTTAGTGTATTTTGGAAGTTGTTATTGTTTTCATTTCACTAAATATCATTATGAGTTGAGTAAATTGCGAGATAAAATACGAAATTCCTAAAATATTTATGAATAATTTCTATGTCATACTTCATAAATTCCACAACTTAATGTTAAATATTTTATTTTGATTAACTTAATTAAAGTAATTCTACCTTGACCAGTTTTGGTGAGGTAGAAAGCCTTTGATCTAAAAATATAGGTGGAATAAAACAATATATTTTAAAAAGTTAGTAGATTTTTGATAGATGTATAGGTAATTACGAGTACAATATACATTTCCACTTGAGGTTTGTTGTAATTTTAATTGAATATTTAGTTTTAAATATCTTAAGGGTTTTGTTATTTCAATTAACTAAGCTACAGTTGTAAAGATATCTAGTTCTATTGTTCAAATTAATTCACGAGAAAATCCAAAGCGTGAAACGTTGCCCATTTGAGTGAAGATTTTCATTTTAGTTTATGGAAGACTTTCGCATACATATTGTTGCAACATATTTTAATCAAAAGCACATTTACAAATAAATTCAGTTTTTGTAATTGGTTTAGAAATTGTCAGAAAGAAAGAAAATAATTATATTTCACAGTGGAGCAAAGTCGCCGTTTCTAAATGGCTGGTGATATAGCGAATTTTACATGGGCGTAGCCATTATATATACGAGTTTATTTGAATATGGATCACACAATCATCCGATTTGAAAGATTTATCAGATATTTTCTGAAAGACCTTGGCTAGGTCTTTAAAATGCTATTTCTATCTTACAGATTCTGTAAATTAAATATTGTTTTTTTTTTATTATATGGCCATATTTCCAAACCTTTTTCATCAAATTGTTTTTAGTTAGTTAAACAACAAAATTTCCAATCACACACGAAAAGCTACATACGAGTATATCTTTTCTAGGTACAAAAATAAACGACTTTCAATTTCACCACTAAAAATATGTGGGGTAAAATATTGAAATATTGGTCGTAGAGCCAAAAAGTATATTTATTCTGACGAGCTAGTTATGTCCACCCGTCTGTCCGTCGGTTGAAGGCAAGATAAAGCTTCAAAAAAAAAAAGACTTAGAAGAATTAGAAAAAATTTTCCCCAAAATTCTTTAAAAAGTTTATTATTGAAAATATTGCCCATCGATCCAGTAGAATCAAAATCATATAACCAAATTTCAGACATCCTTAATATTTTTCGAAAATGTTTTGCTATTTTCTTTAAATGTATTGTCATTGAATTTTTCACTTACTATTTTAACTACTGAAGGACAAGTCTTGTTTAAATAGGTAAGAATCGGTCATGTTTTTTCATAACACCCACGCAAATGTCTTCCCGGAATATGACTCTATGGTACAAAAGTTCCTATAGAAAAACTGTATCCGTACAAAAGACTTTCTTGGTAATTATTATCTGAAGATTATCTGTAGTTTTCCTTTAAACTTTCAGCAATATGTAGACAATTTTTTATATTGAAATTCTTTAACATAAATACAATTTTAATTAGTGAAATATTTTTTTGTGTGTAAAAGAAAGTATTATTACTACTTAATGCTATATTTGTTTAGTATGTTAAATTAACAAAATTATTCTAAAAGACGTCGGAAACTTATTTTCTAAAATAAATGTGTGTCTGCTGCACACCTTTTATGGACTATCAGTGCTGACATTATTTGTAAAGCCAATAAATTTCGCTTTATAACTGAAAGGCAAACAAACGTTTTAGCTTTAAATAATTTTTGACTTCATAAAGAAAACAACAGCAAATAAGTATACTGATATGAATGTTTGTGCGAGTATTTATAAATAAATAAAAACGTTTTAACTGAACCAACCTTTAAGACAGGAAGAACAAAAAAAGCTGACAACAAGACATATAAAATTACAGTTAAACTCTTACTTATTAAAAAAACTTAAAAAATGGAAAAAATGTAACATAACATATGTTTTATTAGGTAGATAAAAAAAGAGATATTTAAAAAGAGATAAACTATTTTTAGCAAATGTATTGTGTAATTTTGCAATCTCCAGTTTTATATTGATTACTCACAGATCTCATAACGTGAGCAAAAACTACTTTTTATATGAAAAAATCAAAACAATAAACGTTATAAGGAGAAAAGGACCTCGTTTTGTTTTAACATTGTAAAGGAAATTATATCAAATACTAAAATCGACACTATGTTTGTAACCCGTTCTGTGCACAAAAATCGATTAATATCAAAATAATAATAAAAAAAATTTAATTTTATAAAAATTATATATTTTTTTTTTTAAAGCGTAACCACTTGTTTTACCACAAATTTGTTTGACGTTGTTTACTCTTACAAGAATTTTGCAAGATCGAACAGCATCATATAAAATAAGACTAAATATTTGTTGTGTCTTGTCCTAGATAAATAAAGTTTTCTTTAAATAATGGAGTTCAAAAATATTTTATTTAGTGGTTACGTCTTTTTCGGCAAATATATGCCGTACTTTCAGAAATGCTAAAATCGTAAATTTGAAATTTTTGTTTAATTGAGAAATGAAACTCGATCTGTGATCTGCCATATTACTGAATAAATTTATAATTTTATTGAAAAAACTTAAACATTATCTTCATGATCGATTCCAACAGTATACCACACCTTTTCAGTATATTAAAAATAAATAAGCATTATTTTATCAAACTTTCAATGATAATTCCTTGTTAGACAGTGTTCCAAATACGTATAAAAAATATCGCACTCAACTAAAAAAAACCTTGAAGGTTTAGTTATGGATAATGTCAACAGTAATTTGCAATTGGTCTCCACTATCCACTATATAAGGTGAGTGCAGTAGCACAGCACACTTTGTTTACAATTTACTTATGTTAAAGGTAATAATTTTCAAGTGTTTTTTACAGTAGTATATTATTCTACACAAACAAAATGTCTGTTGTTTCTGTATTGTGTTGTATTTGTTGCCGATTTGCACTCACCTTATATGTAAGTTTCATCATACATAATAAAGCAGTTGGTGAATTTTGTGGTAAAAAATTAGTACGAGTTCTATAACAATTATATTACAATTATATTTATACCGATAAATTTTCTGATAGAATTAAGGCAGTTATTAAAAACTGAATAAAAAACGAAAGTTTTGCCATAAAATTTGTAAAATGCTTCAGCTTTGTAAATAAACGTTAAATCGAGAAATAGAAGTCATCACTATATATAAAATATTACTTTATATCAAAATTTTTTATCTTTGTAAATATATGTATAATGCTTAAAATGTCATAAAAAAGTATTCCAGTTATACAGATATCTCAGTTTTCTATTTCCTTGTAAACACATTTTCCAACTTCAAAGCTAATATCTAACTCAATTCTTTAAAGAATGTCAGTCAACAATAATTTCAATCATTGTTTTTTTTCTGAAATTGCCCATAATGACTTTTCGTATTGATTTATAAAGTTTCCGACATGGTGTAATTATACAAGGTGAGTGCAAATCGGCAACAAATACAACACAATAAAGAAACAATAGGCATTTTGTTTGTTTAAAATACGGACAAGAACACTCGAAAAAGTATTAATTTTGACATAAGTAAATTATAAACAAAGTCAGTCAGCTACTGCACTCACCTTGTATAGTTTCAACATGGTTTCCGACATTTTAATTAATTTGAGAAACCAATAAATATGACATTTTTATAACAATGGCATCAAGGTATTCAAGTCTATGTCTTTTTAAAACAATTGAGGGATTTTGTAAGATATATTAACCCATTTTAAGTAAATTGAAGTAGTAAACTTTAAAAAGGTGACTACAGCTGGTAAAGATTAAAGTATGAAGACTACTTTGGAAATACATAAGCTGCTAATTCCAGTTATTATTGTAACTCTAAATGACTTTTCTTTAAAATTAAAATGTTAAACTAAATAACTTAAAAAAAACCTTCTTTACCCAATGGGTTAATTGTGTCCCTATAAATACATACATATATGTATAGGTAATTAAATAACCAAAATCATTGTCATATAACATTTGTTGTCATTATTTTTTGGCTCTTTTCTTTAATGACCGCTATAAAATTATTAAAATGAAAAAAATGCAATTTACACCAATTTTGTTAAATCATCATTATATTGTTTAAATATGTTTATAATATATTTTGGACTTGTTTTCTTTTTTTCGGTTTGTTTACTCATTGAGCGCTGTTTGTCAAACAACAATCATTCTACAAATGTCTTCCGCTTTCACTAGAGCACAGATTACAATGGGCATTCACAGTTACAGAATACATATGTACTTACATAGTCGGTACATTTTTTTTTATAATATTGTATTTTATTATGACTGCACTTGTTTAAATTTATTTTCTTAAATTTAACAGTTTTAAAATACAATTACGAGACAAAAATTTGTTGTGACAACACTAGAGAAATGGTCAAAACAAATGTTAAACAAAAAAGGCGGCTAATAATACAACAAATTAATCCAAAATGTCAAGTTATTGGACACTTTAATTATATACTTTCTGGTTTTCTTTTTATACCCTACACCATCATAGATTATAGGTTATATTTGATTTGTGTTTGTAACGCCCAAAAATATTAGTGTAGTAGAAAATCACTATAATATGTATAAATCTTTAATAAATGTTTATGTCGAGATAAAAAGTAACAAAAAACCTTAATACTGTATGATGATCGACTAAAATACTGTTTGTGTTCATATACTCGGTGTAGGATAATATATGATCGGAATTGACTAACTATACTTTCTTAATAATTTTTTTTTAGATTAAAAACTTAATGAATGTTGTTCATGTGAATTTTTAAAACATTAGAGTGTAATGATCAGTATTATGTAAAATAAAGCAGAATTGAATTTATTTTAAACAAAAAAGCATTACTGAGTCCTATTAATTTTGGGCTAATATTGGTATTAAATCGAACATTTTAAAATTTTTTTACGAATAACTAAAAATGCATTTTTAATACAAAAAGTATACAAACAATTGGTTAAGAGTGAAGCTGGCAGGCAAACAAATTGAATGAAAATTATAAAATTCTGAAGCATAATTGATAATTGGAAAGATAGTGTAGATGATTAACAGTCTCCTGTGATCATTAGACTTCTCTCAAAAATAAACAAGGCATTCAAATAAAAGCTATGTTATTTAAAACTATTTTTTTTAGAATTTTACAGAGAAAATACTACGTTAAATAAAGCGTAAAAATAGATCAAAGAGAATGCGTGTGTATGACATTAGATCATTAGACTTCTCTCAAAAATAAACAAGGCATTCAAATAAAAGCTATGTTATTTAAAACTATTTTTTTTAGAATTTTACAGAGAAAATACTACGTTAAATAAAGCGTAAAAATAGATCAAAGAGAATGCGTGTGTATGACATTCATTACGATAAATATTTAACAAATTTCAACATCAGTCTTCAAAAAAAAAAATTGCGGTATAATTACAGACACAAGTTTGTTTCTGTTCTTCTGCGTGGGAAAACGTATAAGTGTTCCTAGTTTTCAGTGAAAATGTTTTGATCTGACCATCAAATAATCTTTCATTTGAGAAAACAAATCTATTGACAATATTGTTCTAATAGACTGATCGCCGAATAAACAAATTATTTAATAAGTATACCCGAATAGCTTTATTTCAGACCGAAAATTGTAAAAAAATCTTCATCGGAAAATTGCATATAATTGATTCCTAAATTATACATCAAAAAAAATTACATCACATTATGGAATTCGAGTTTTAGGCGAATTTGTGCTTCATAACACACGATGTTCCAATACGATTTTAGTTAGATCTCATGGCTTTCAAAGTTCTACACTCCCAGCGCATTGAAACTTCGAAGCTTCTGGGGCAAATATCGATCGAAAATTATTGAAATGCTATAGAAATTGTGATCGATTTTCTCAATTTGATCCCAGTGTTACGCAGCCCAGATTAAAAAATGTTTCTATTTCATTAAATTTCTCTTTTTTCTAAGACATTTAAAAAAGAATTAGCAGAAAATCAACCCATCGTGAATAAAAATTTCACATGAAATTTGTTCCCTTTTCACATTTTTCCTATTAATTCAATGTTAAAAAAAATAAAAGGGATCAAATTTCATGTGGAATTTTTATTCCCGATAGGGGTGAATAATTCCTAATAAAATTTAAAACATAGATATGCAGAAACAAACCGCTCAGTATCACATGAACTCAGCTGGTCTATTCATAGAATACGTCTCCTTCCTTTGTTGACGCAAAGCAATAAATTCATATATGTAGGCAGTGCCTACTAGACACCTACATATCTATCAAATGTAATTTTGTCATCGTATTGATATAAAATTAACGTTATTCTAATTACAATAAAATTTTTGTACATAAATATCTAAAAGAACTGTAAAACATTAATAGTCCGATAAGCTTAAATTTTAACAATATTTTTAGAAATATTAAATTGAAGTTTCAAAAAATAGTAACGAGGCAGCTTCTCTATAACACCAAAATAAAATTTGACATGTAATCGCAAATACTTTCAGTTTTAAAATATTTACTAATTTCATTCTGGTATTTTATATGACTTTACATATTACATAACAACTTTCCTAATTGTTTCGAACACAATTAAAAAAATAATCTTTATACTTTAAAGTATAACACAATTGTGTTAACAAATATATTTTATAAATATTTGCTAATTTTAAAATTAAATAAAATATACAACAAAAAATAGTGATTACAAGCGAACACTACAAATTAAAATAAATTCAGAAATTATGGCTGGCATTCCTAACCAAAAAAAGTAGAGACATAGACGAAACCTCAAAATATTTTTACAAATGTTATTTAATAATCAACGTGCTTGATTAAAGGGATTATCAGGTGATTTATTCCATTCCTTCATTAACATTTGTTTCCACTGAGACATGCGAAGCGAAGGATTCTCAGCTTTAATACGCGGTAGATTTGCAGATTCAAAAGCTTTAAATGCCGCACGCATACGTTTTTCGGGATGTTTCTCTTCCTCATCGTCTTTAACACTAAAAAGCGATTTGCGGTAAAATTCATGTAAATTAATTATGCGAAACGAGAAATGCGAATAACTAACCTCAATACAGCAATTGCTTGCTCAATACCAGTAGCCACTTCCACATCAGCCATAGTGCGATTAATATTTTCCTCTATCACATCATGCTGTACTATAACCCGTGGTGGCAGTGGTTTGTTGGCTGCATTTATAGCATCTATTGTCCTCTGCTTCTTTTCCATTTCTTCTAAAATCTGTTGACGATTGATTTTCGCCAGTGGTTGTTTTCCCTGCGTTTTTATTGAACTCATTTCCTGATCTAGTAGGGCTTTTGCATCTGCCTTTCTTTTAGCTGCTTCAGCTTTTTTACGTTCTTCCTCTTCACGTTTGTGTTGCTTGCGAGCCAGCGTTTTGTCATCATCTTTCCACATACGGTCTTCTGCATCCTTGGCTGCTTTGTCTTGCGTTGCTTTTTTAACAGCGGCCTTACGTTCTTTAGCCTCTACGGCCTTAGAGTTCATTCCCATCTTTTTGGGCATTTTGTTTATAGTACTTATTTAAGACTTATTAACAAATTAACTCCTACGAAATTTATGAATCCCTCCCGCAGTGCTGCCAGTATTTTTTTTTACAGTTTATCCCCAATTTTTGATTTGTCATCCCCAAAAATCCCCAAACTGATTTTTTCAATTTTTGATTGAAATATTTTTTTCCCAAAATTTTTATTTTATTTAAAAAATAATTTAAAAATAATACACCTAATTTAATATATAGAAGTATAAAAAAATTATTTACCCGAGTTTAGCATTTCAAAAACTTCAGAATCAAAATCTTCTGATTCATCAGCCTCAGAAATTTTGTTGTACATATTGCTTGTATTAAAAAGCTTTAGCATTTCAGCAGATGGATTCAATTTCTCAAAACAAATTTAATTATTTTTAAAGTATGAATGCGTTTATTCCGAGAAGTGCTTCCAATAATTCATATTACATTTTGTTACGTATTTTTGATTTGGTAGTATTCATTATTGAAAAAACGCGTTCACCGCAAGCGTTACCCTTTAAAAATATACTCGTATATGTATATTTCAAACCTTTTGCCCAATCTTCGCGTTCCCAAGAAGCATTATGATTTTTGTTAATAACATTAGTATTTGCAGCCCTTAAAATTGTGTTGTCATCCCCAACAAATCCCCGGATCCAAAATCAAGAAAAAAAAATCCTCAATGACAACGCTGCCCTCTCGTAGAATATTGTGGAATTTTTTTTGCAGACTTTATTGTTGTTGCTAAAACATTTCTAAACTCACCACACTTGCAAACACCATATTGCCAGATACATTATTTAATTTTGCAATAAAATTTTATATTACGCTCAACGCTATTTATCATATTTGTTGTTTTTGAATATTAAAATTCTTTATAAAATTCAATCAGAATATTTAATAAATAATTAATTGTTAAAGAAAGTTTTGTTCTAACAGCGATGGCAACTTAGCCCTTTTCGGGCTAGATTTAGCCCGATTTTAGTCACTCATAACGCGAAAAAAAAAGAAAATTGGATGTGGCGTTATATGGATTTTTTTTTCATTTAGCCCTTTTTTTAAACATGTTTACGCGTTTTGAGTCTCAAAAGTTGGCATCACTGTGTTCTATACAAGATCTATTGAATGGCAACAATGCTTTTCCAAGTTGCTATAATTTTTAGTGCTGCCATATCTTGAATTAAGAATCAACTCTGCTATTTTATAAACAACAGCTGAACCAAGGTGAATTTAAATACTATTTAAATTCACCTTGAGCTAAACCATAAACATATTTCTTGTTTGTGACACAAACCATGGTGAAATTAAATACTAGGTGATAGCGTAGCGCCAGCTGATTATTCATGGTGAATTTGAAAATGCCAAAAAGTTATATAAAAAAAAAACTTTTTGACAGTGACGAAAGTTTTTCATATAGAAAACTGCCTGTTGTTCTTGCCTTGTTGTAATTGTTGTAGCAATGCGGTCACCTGGTATTTAATTTCACCATGACACAAACTGTTTTTATACATTATCTCAATAAAACAATATTATGGATATTTTAAAAGCTGAAATAGCTAAAAAACGTAAACTCTTGGAAGACAAACAACTAATCGATGACAAAAAGAAGTACTTCAGAAGGGGAGAATTAATAGCCAAGAGTACCGAAGAAATTTTGCAGAAACAGGGCTACAAAACACAGGAAAGTAATGTGTCTGACAAAAATACCACCGATGGGGACTATAATTTTACCAATGATGGACAAAATATATTACCACGTGCAGAAGTCATACGCAGATTAAGAGAACGAGGAGAGCCCATATTGCTGTTTGGTGAAACAGAGCCCGAAGCGTTTCAACGTCTGAGACAGTGCGAAATCTCTCAACCCGAAGCAAACAGAGGATTTCGCAATGATTTCCAAGAAGCTATGGAACAAGTAGATCAAGCCTATCTACAAGAAATGTTTGCCAACGTACCAACATCGAAAGAGGAAAAGAAAAACGAGTTTACTGAACTTGACCAGAGTGTAGATTGGGAAAGCATCAAAGCCATGTCTTTAAAAATGGGCCGTAATAATAAAGATTATGACATGGATGTCATAATGACCTTATTGACTTATATACTTAAATTGTGGAGTGATCAAATTTCCGGCTATTCTAAACAGGAGAAAATGTCAACAAAAACTAAAATGGCCCGCGTTATATATACGCAAACTAAAGAATATGTGAAACCTTTATTTCGCAAGTTGAAAAACAGATCACTGCCCGATGATATTCTGGAAAGTTTGAGTGATATTTGTAAACATTTGCTAAATCGAAATTATATACACGCCAGTGATGCCTATTTGGAGATGGCCATCGGTAATGCTCCATGGCCTATTGGTGTAACTATGGTTGGTATACATGCTCGTACTGGTAGAGAAAAGATTTTTTCGAAAAATGTGGCTCACGTAATGAATGACGAAACTCAACGCAAATATATACAAGGGCTTAAACGACTAATGACAAAATGTCAAGAATACTTTTCAACAGATCCCTCTAAATGTGTCGAATATGTTAGTAAAAAAGATCGTGAATAAATAAAAATACGACTATGTAATAAAAGAATTAAAAACATTTTTAGTTGTAAGTAGTTTAAGCTTGAAATTTATAAAAACGATTGGCTATTATTTTGTTAATATTAATAATAGCCTCAAGCCAAAAATGGAAACAGTTGTTTTTTTATTTATTCAACATAAAACATATATACGAAACCTTCAAGGTCATGTGATTAAGGAAAATTAACTTATTTACCTTTACGTCCGAGTTCAGCGGCACGCTGGGATGCTTTTTCAACAGCATTCATTAGGGTGGATCTTTAAAAAAATTTAATATATATTGAATTCTTAAGAATCTACAAATTGTGTTACTTACCTTAAATTTCCTTTTTCCAATTCATGTACTCCCACGATCGTGGCACCACCGGGAGAGCAGACTTCATCTCTTAATACGGCGGGATGTTTACCCGTAATCATAACAGTCTTAGCAGCTCCCAATACAGTTTGTGTAGCAAATTGTAAAGCCATTTGTCGGGGAACACCATTTTTGACAGCACCATCTGCCAAAGCTTCAATTATGGTATAAACGAAGGCAGGGCCACAGCCAGATACACCCGACACGGCATCAATCATTGATTCGGGTACTTGTTGGGCTATACCCAGAGAATTCAACATTAAGTGAACTTTTTCCAAATCCTGTTGAACGATATAAGAACCAGCTGCATAAACAGTGCAACCTTCACCTACTTGCATTGGTGTATTGGGCATAGTTCTTATCATTTTTAAGCAATCTATAAAAGAGAAACTCTAGAGATATACATACATTAAGCTCTGATCTGTTTAACTTTCATTTCACTTTTATACCTCTTCCAAGTCCTTTAAATTAACTCCAGCCAAAACAGACACAAACAATTTATCTTTGTCCTTGGCTGTTTTTGTATGATTATTCCTTAATTGTATGACACACGGTGTCAATATATGAGGTTTTACACATATAAATATAATATCAGTTTTTTCTACAATAACATTATTGTCTTCTGTGGTTGCTACACCAATATCGCGCCAGCGTTGCAGATTTTCTAGGTTCGGACCAGAGACAAATACTTGGCCAGCTTTAACAATACCTTGATTGATAAGGCCAGAGCCAATGGCAAATGCCATGTTGCCGCCAGCAATGAAACCAATTTTTTCGTCCAGCTTCGCCATTCCTGAAACTAAGAATTATAAAAAAATTCTCATGATTTGTTAAAGAAATTTAACTTAATGTGTACGATCTTCAAGTTTTCATATAGGAATCTTTCGCTTGTTCACGTTTTCATATTGAAATCTTTCGCTAGCTTAAGTTTTCATATTTAAATCTTTTGCTAGCTGAAATTTTCATTTTAAATCTATCGCCAGATCGTTTTTATATAGAAACCTTTCACTAGCTCAAGTCTTTATATAGAAATATTTCGCTAGCTCAAATTTTCATCTTTCAAATCTTTCGCTAGCTCCCGTTTTCTTATAGAAATTTTAAGCAAGTTAAAATTTTCTTTTTACTTAAACTTTCTTAATGTTTTCCAATTGAATTATCTTTATTTCTAAGCTTTTTTATGAAAATATTCTAAATATCAAATAGGCCAAGCTGTTTTTACAGAAATATTTCATAATTTTATGAAAATATGTCGCTAACACAAGTATTATTCTCCCTAATTCAAATGTTCTTAAAAATTTCAGGTTTAAACGTTTTTGGGTAAAGTTTTTGGTGATGATAATTTGTCTTTATCTTCCTGAATCAAGATTTTTGAGGAATTGTCTGGAAAATATGGATTTTAGAAGTTTGTCCAGCAAATATTTATACCGCACTCTAAATCTAGTAGGTACATACATACTTACAAAAATATTCAAAATAATTAACGGCTGCTCTCGATAAATATTTGATACAATGAATACAAAATGACAGCAACTCTTAATCTACTTGGAGTAAAAATGATACCGTTACAAAGTTACACCACCAAAAAACAAAACATTACTTTTAGATTCCATTTCTATGTTGCTTTGCCTCCAGTTTATGTAATAAACTGCGTTTTTATGAAATTAGCAAAATATCTGCTACTAATCACAAAATCAAACTAATAAGTTTTTATTGAGAACAAAGAAAAACTCACGACGTCACAGCATGTGTTTGTTTCTGAACCGATTATTTATTTTCACTTTCGTACTGAGTAAATACTGATAGCAAATAAACAGAATTTTTTGTTTATTAATATATACAATTAGTTTTATAACTTGTTGTTGGTGGTCTATTATGAAGTCTTCATGACATCGATTGTAACAAAAACCAGAAATAATTTAAAAACATTAATACATTCCTATCTCACCTATAGTTAAATGTAACTTGCCGCTTTATAATTTAACACTTCAAATTAATTTTAATGTATGTATATATTCTACAATTTTGCAAAATTTTCTTTAAAAATACGTCGAAATTAGCAACCGGCTAATGAAAACGTTTTTGCACAACTAACAGGGTGGTTCCTGAATAATTTTGACCTCAGCTGTTGGAGCAGATGATAATGTGGTGAATTTCTGAATGCTAGAGTTGTATTTACAATAGTCAATGGCATAGCACAGGGTGCAATAAAAACATCATGTTGCCAGACCAAACATAACGTTATAACAAAGAAAAATTGAATAATTTTTATATTACAAGTTTATTTTCGGCTTTTTACTAAATTTTCTTAAACATGTCATCAGTAATTGTTTAAAAATTTATTTTTATACTTATTACATTTATATATATATATATTAAAACATTGTTTCTTTCAATAAACTAACTACTTAAATAATTAGAAAACATTTACATTTATATAATATACTATATACTTATATGTATGTAATATATTTATGGAAGTTTTTATAGTCGCTTTATAATAAACATAAATCACATCTTAATATATAATGACTATTTTATAAATTAATTTTTGTTTTTTATTTACATTTTATATACTTACAAATTATTTATTATATTTACAAAAAGTCTTAAGTAATGGATAATTTAATTTTCGTTTTTCTACATACATACTATACATATGTACATAATTTATTATATGTTAACTTAATGGCAACAAAATTGCAGTTTATGTATTTGTTTTATATTATTAATTATATATTAAAATTATTGCATTTTTATATTTTTTTTTACAAATTAACTAAAATATTTTTAAAAAAGTATTTTGGCTTGTTGAGGGATTTGTTTTATTTTATTTTTGTTTTGTATTCAAAATTTTTCATAATTCGGTTGTAGTTTCGACTTCTGAGCGATCCAAATCATTTAAGTAGGAAAAACCCATTTGACCATAATCACGTTTACCGAAGGTGACATTTTCGTTTGAAGGACTTATGTGACTTAAATCACCATTAGATCTGGAAAAATAGACAATGAAAATATGTACAATGTAATTTTTTACACCAAGAAACTTTCAAGAAGGTAATTTTTAACGTAATAAATACATTTTTTTAGTCCATATAAAACATACATACATACCTTTGAAATAATGGATTTGCAATTGGCACTTCATTATATCCTCGTTGTATATTGTGTTGATGATTTCTTCCCAAAGTATTTGTCATAAGTTCGCCATTGCCCATCTCACCATTATTCGCATTGCTATTGTTACCAAAAGTATTCCCCCTTCGACCCAACGTACTGTACGCATTATTTTGTACATTTGCCAAATTATTACGACTAACCGTATCCAATTTGTAACCTCCATTTTGATAATGATTTGAGTTTTGGTGCTTAATACGACCCAGTGTCAGAGTTCCCGGTAGGGTGCCATTGGCAGCCAAAGGATTCGCATTGTTGCGCACATTCATTTCCAAGGTGCGGTTAAAAGTATTTTGCCGGTTGTTCATAGTATGATTGTTAATATTGTTATTGGCCGACATATTATTCAAATTGTTATTGTTATTTCTTCTTAGGGTGGCAATTGTGGCTGTGGTAGCTTCCGAATGTGAGGGACTAGTTTGACCACCACTGGAGCTGCCGTTATGTTCTTTGTGTGTTATATAACTAACATTGTCGAGTGAGAAGGCATGATTTTTGGCACTAAAATCAATTTGCAATTCATCATCACCATCTGGTGGCACAGCCATGGCAAGAACTTGGGTTTCATACTCCTTGAGGTTGGCCACAGTATCGCCACCATTGGAGGCTTGAGAATTTACTATGACGGGATCGTAACGTGTTGGACTAGGTGTAGAATATTGACGCATACGTTGTTTAAAGTTTTTGTACCTGCAAGTAGAGGGAACATGGGTTTGATTAATTAAATTTTTTTAAAATGGAGATAAATATTAGGTCTATTATTTCTTTGAAATTGACATAACTATTACATATATGTAAGTATGTACATACATATGCATATATGTATGTATCTATATTCAATAACTAAAAACAATTACTATTTATTACAAATAGTAAACAATTTTCATTTCATTGAATTTTCATTGAAACAATTTGTTAAAATTCGTAATAGTATGTAGTTAGCAACTTCAGTTCCAAATATACAAAATCTGTGGCATGCTGTTACTATACAAGGAGAACAAATACAACACAATACAGAAACAACAGGCATTTAGTTTTTGTAGAATAATGTACTTCTGTCAAAAACATTTGAAAAAGTATTACTGCTGACATAAGTAAATTGTGAACAAAGTCAGTCAGCTGTGCTACTGCACTCACCTTGTATAGTTACACCATGATCTGTGGCTTATTTTTGTTACTTGTGAGAAGTATCGAAAAATACTATTGTAATATGTATTCATTAGGATTTTAATGGGGTTTTAAAAAAATACAAATGAATAAAAAATAATGGATAAAAAGAGCTACATATCTATACCTAATCAATACTTGCTAGATAAGATGATTATAATGTAGAATTTTATTTTCAATTCAACACATTCTCACAAGATATTACTGCATAATTCTATTTGAAAATATCTGAAACAGAATATATTTAATTACCGCATTCGATATCGAAATTATAATAAAATGTACTAAATTTCTTGCTCGATATCGAATGCCATAATCTCAAATAAGAAAATTACGATCAATTTTACTCGATATCGAATGCGGTAATTTGGCCCCAGTTTTCTTAATCGAATTAAATTATTCATACTTTTTAATTATACCTATACTATTAATTTCTCATTTTCTGGCTAATATTGTTAAATAACATTCAATACTTACTTTGACCAAGATATGCAAATATAGATGATACCAATCGTACCCAAAATCAATATAATTATGGAAATCGCAATCAGTGTATAAGGAAAAACTTCATCATTAATAGCTATAGGCAATATCTAAAGAAAATGTTTAGTTTTATATATTAGAAAATTCTATTTAAAAACTCCCAAAATGTAATTTTACCTTGCTAAGTACTTGCTGTTTCAATTCAATTGGTGGATATATACCCTCTGCTGTGGCTCTGGCCACACCTGAGGCAGCAAAATTTAATTCCGCTCTGGCAGTAGGTTCCAACAGGGTTTCTTGGACAATTGTAGAGTTACGTTGCAGTATTGCCTCGGTTTTGGGATCAATTAGATAGAACCAAACATCTGTAGCAGAGGGATTTTCCAAAATCGTATTATTTTCATTTAAAAATTTACGATTACTAAAACGTTCTATGCCGGTTATTAAACCGCCTGTTTTTGCAGAGAACAATTCCTCTAAGGCAGCATACTGATTGCGCAACTCGTTGGGTGTGGCATCAGAGAACACCAAAGAGAGACGATTTAGATCGGTTATCTGGTTAATGACAATACGTGCTCTGGTACGATGTGAACCCAATTCCTGACCATCGTTGTCACGAGCCTCCACATAAAATATCATGGGGAAGTGAGCGTCCTCACGGAAAGATTTGGCAGTGCGTAAGATACCGGTTTCCTCAGTCATTACAAAATAGGTGGTGGGCTGGAATAAAAAAAATTCATCATTGACTTTTCCTAAAGAAAGTATATAAAAATCTTAAAAAACTTACCAAATTATCATTGCTTACATTGTTGTCCTCCTCATCGAATATCTTATAACGTATCATACCAAATTTACCCGAATCTCTGTCTGTGGCCCGAACCTGCAATATAGGTGTATCTATATCCATCTCAGGTGTAACTACTGCATAGAAGGTATCCTTGCGTCCCCTGGCTCTGTTGTAGATAAATTCGGGTGCGTTATCATTTTCATCTTGGACAATAATCTTCACTGTGGTGGTACTCTTTTGTGGATTAATGAAATATTTGTGAGAAATCAATTTCATGTCCAAAGAATGAGCTGTTTTATTTTCAAAATCCAAATGTTTGATTAATTTTATACCACAACCATGATCCTCTTGGGTAACATTGAACAAACCCATATCATTGCCCTTAATGATTTCACATTTGAAACCGGGATTTGATTTAACCGACTTTTTAGAGTTAATCACTTGTATAAGTTTAATGGTGGCATTAATGCCAGTAGTTTCTGGTACACCAGTAGTATAGCTGTCATCACTGAAGGCTAAACCCAGACTTTCGGGGGACATAATAACACCATTATCTAAACGACCTTCCATCATATTGTCTTCATTGGGATCGGTTAGCAGATGTCGAACAAATACAGGCAAAGTGGCCACAGAGCTTAACTGTGGTTCACCCATATCATACGCCCTGATGTCTACTTGATACTCAGTGTCTTCCTCTTTGCGCAATTCATCGCGTATACGTATTGCACCAGTGTCGGGATCGACTTGGAAATATTTTAAGGCTTTGCCTCTACCCACCATTTCATAACGCACCACATTTCCCGGAGAAGATCCATCACCATCTATGGCTGGCATAGTGGCTATCATGGCACCTATAGGCTGATCATCATTAACTGTAACCGGTTCGGGTACAGACACAAATACTGGACGCACATCATTGCGATCTTCGACTTCTACCACAACTTTGATGGTATCCCCAGCACTGTTGCCATCATTTTCTATGGTACCCACAATCAATTCGTGCACCTTCTGTTTTTCATAATCCAATCCCTTGGTCGTTCTTATTTCTCCTGTTTGAGGATTAACTTTAAAGAGATCGGTAGCCCCTTTACGTATGACATAAGTTATTTCAGGTATGGTATCCGGATCAAATGCTTGCACCGTGGTCACAGTTACATCTGGTTCATTTTCTGCTATGCGTACATCTATTCGAGAATCACTGAATTTAGGCACTTCATCCGGCAGATCTTTTACCATAACTGTAACACTGGCAGTACCTAAACGAGCATCTGGAGCACCATCTTTGGCCGTCACAACAAAACGATATTCATTTTGTTTTTCATAGTCCAAGGCCGTGGAAGTACGAATTTCTCCCGAAGAGCCATTAATGGCAAAAGGTATGTCATTGGGTATGGAATAGGTGATTTCGGCATTTATGCCCTCATCAGCATCAGTGGCATGGACAATACCCACAAAAGCTTGAGCCTTACCCTCATCAACATGGAACACATAGGGTAAAGTAGACTCATCGAATTCGGGGTTCTTATCATTAATATCGGTGACTTTGATATTGACTGTAGCCGTGCTTGAAAGACCACCATTATCTTCAGCCTTAACAATCAGCTGATATCTGGTTAAACTTTCACGATCCAATTTACGTATTACAGCTATAATACCGGATTCTTGGCCTACGGCAAATTGTCTTAAGTCATTGCCTGAAATAATGGAATATATCACAGGATCATTTTCCGGATCTTCAGCGTGTACTACGGTAACGGTAGAGTTGATTTCGGCTCCCTCACTAACTTGCACTTCATACACAGGCTTAACAAACTTGGGAGGTTTTGTATTAGGTCCCGGAGTTACAGTTACTTCCACAATAGCCTGAGATGAAAGACCGCCTATATCCGAGGCCTGTACAGTTATACTATATTGCTCTCCTGCCAAAAGACGGCCACGTGTTTCAATTTCTCCCGTCTGTTCATCGATATTAAATTTTTGCATGCCATTGTTGGAGACATGATAAATGGAGTAAGTTATTACGGCATTGGCACCTTCATCATTGTCGTTGGCTGTTACATTGGCCACCTTACGCACACCATCACCTGCTGTTATCGATACTGGAGGAACCATAGATACTTTAGGAGCATTATCGTTAACATCCTTTAATATGACAGTCAAACTTAAAGGAGCACTGGCTGCATTAGTCTTAGGTTCTCGGGCCACCACCTGGAATTTATATTTGCCCGGAGCCGGAGGATCTCGATCCAAACCTTCTTCATTAACTACCAGAATACTATCGGCTGTAACCTCAAAGGAGGGTGTAGTCAATTCGTAAATATAATCTGGCTTGGGATCATCTTCGGTTAAATCAGCATCTGTGGTCTTGAAGGAAATAGGTTTACCATTCTCATCTAATACTTTCGTGCCCAAAGGAGAATTTTCATCCACATAACCCACGACCGAACTGGCCGATATAACGGGTGGATTGGCGTCTACAGGCTTAACATTAATTGTCAATTTGGCTGTGGTAAACCGCTTAGCAATGGATACTTCTTCTGCTTTTACTATAATATCATACTTCTTGGCCGTGGAGGTATCTACTGCTTTAATTTGTTTCAGTACGCCAGTCTGTTCATCAATTTCAAAATAATCCGCAAAATTTCCCGGCATACCACGGGCAAATGAGTATTTTATGGGTGAACTTATCGTATCCAAATCTACAGCTTGTATTCTTTCGGGTGTCACCGTGAGCACACCTTGTAGGGAACCTGCTGGCACAGAAGCTGTATATTCTGGATTAATACAGGCACCATCAAGCAAAACACAGCCACGATATATAAACGAAGGATCTAAATCATCTGAATCGGCAATGTTGACCGTTAGTGTAGTGGTGGATGATAAGCGCTCTGAAACATTGCGCGCACGATCCTGTAAAAAGAGAAGAAGTGGAGGTAAGAAAAGTTTGTTTTTACGTACATAGATGTTTTTAGAGATTTGTTGCTTAAACATGACTAACGTTATTCAGTCAATGTGCTGTCAATTTAATAAGCTGGAATATACACAATGAAAAATCAAAATATTAAGAAAAGCCGAGCACAAATTTCTAGGAGATCCGACATTGTCGGGTTCAATGATTGCAAATAAAGCTAAAGTTTCTAAAAAAAGTACTGTAAATAATTTATAAAACGATACGAAAAGAAATAGCGCAAAAAATACTTCGTTCCAAAAATTTAAATCATTGTGTGTAACGCAAGGAAAATACATAAGAATGCTGGGTTTCAAACCTGTCACATAAATAAATATCCAAATCTTAGTGAAAAGTAGGGTAATGTTGGTATAAAACTGGCACGCATTCTTTACGACAAGGTTTTAACAAAATTTAACAGCTGCCTTTTTAGAGTCCACATATGTATTAATAATTCAACAACACAACGAAAATATCTTAGCAGTAAAGGATTAATATAAAAATGAGATTCAAGTTGTTTGCACGTTCTTAACAGGAATTGAAAAATTTGTCTGTCTACAGCAGTGATGGGCAAACACATACTATCATGTTTATATTTGTATTAATAAGAAGTAGAAAGCTTTGTATATTAAAAAAGAAAATCATAAGCACAAGTGCTAAACAGCAACTGATTTAAGTCCCAATTACACGAAGCAATTTTGTGTTTGTGGGTGTGAGAGGAAAGGTCGGTTGGAAGGGGAAAGAATTACCGAATTACTGAGTACAAGCTTGTTTGTACTTGGAAATTCTGTAGCTGCTGTCATTCTTGTCTTGGGATATTTATATGTTTTTGACGTTCAACAGAAAATAAATAAAAATGAAAATTATACTTGCGCAACTAAAGTTGCCTAATCTGAAAGGGGCCTAACACGAGTTGCTAGCAGCATTGTGAACTTTGAAATTTCAAAACGCACCAAAACAAAATGGAGAAAAAAACGCGCCATTAAAAAAACGCATTGAATTAAGTTTATATAAAAAGTATAATATTTTTGTATTAAAGATATAACAATAAAACGGTCTTCTACAGTTCAGTTTTTTTTAGAAAAAAAAATAAAACTTAACAAAAATAAACTAAATAAATTTGATATGTAATTATTGTTTTTAATTTCATAAATTCAATATAAAACTTCTTAAAAATAGATCAACGATTAATAGTAAAATCCTTTTTTTTTAAATAAACGAGCTAATAAAGATAAAAATACTTATTTTATTTACTCAAAATTTAACTCATAATATGCTATTCGAAACTGAAGTAATAATTGGTAAAAAGGGCTAATTTCAGTACATATTTGGTAGTTTTTTAAATTATTTTTGTTTTCTATTTTATGTACTTCTATTTGAATTTTGAAATTTTTTAGAGCTCCACTGGGACACTAATCCTGGTTGTTCGTCTACAGTTTAGTAAACCAAACCATCAGGCTATACAAGAATTTTTATTTCCATGTTTAAAATGTTAATTTTATTTTCCAACAAAGTTCTTCACCCTATTCACCTTTAGCAATAACCTTTATGTGACGAATTTGATAGTATGTATTAATTTATCATGCATTCGCAGTTAAAACACTTTTAATGAATATAATAATGAATTCTTAAAAAACTGCAAATTAAAAAGATTTCATCACATTTTCGGAAAACTTAAAAAACGCCCCGAAATTAAAAAAAAGCGCACCGAGGTCAAGTATTTCAGGTTACATATGATGATTTTTCTCAGCAATCATTTTTGTTTTATGTACATATATGTACTTTCGGAGGTGATGTCGTCAGCTCAGCTGATTTTTGTATATGAAGTTTTTTTTATCGATTTGTTTGTCAATTTCATATAAAAATTGTTTTTTGAATTATAATTGAAATCACCTTTAAACTAAATTTGCTTTTTATTTGTCAATGTCAACTGTTCGACGTTTGTGACGCTTTCAAAAGTAGAAAGTAAACGAACTTTTCGCTTTTCAAGCGTCAACGCTTCCTACACTTTTAAGTGAGTAACTTAAAATACACGACTACATTGATTCTACTTTTTTGACACGAGAATTCAAGTGTATACCCGTCTTATCTTCCCCTTATTTTTTAGTAAGTAGTGTAGTGGTTCATGTGAGCAGCATAATAGTTCATATTTCTAGTTGCAGTTAAGTGTCATTTAATCAATTAATACGCCAACGTTTGAAAATTGTTTTACAACAGATTCTTTTTTTTTTTTTGATATTTCCTCAAAATAAAATCCATATTCATGATACAATTTATATTGCATTTTTGCTCTTACGACCAAAAAATTTCCAATTACATAACTAACAATCACTTTCGTTCAAAATTTTTAAGAAAATTTTATTTTCAAAATCAATTGATACAAAAAAAAAAACAAAACTATTGGTGCAGATCTGCTGAGTGTATTTTCGACATGCAAGTGTTACACAGTATAAAAATAGTTTCTTACTATGTTTCTGTTTCTGGGTCGGTTACAGAGTGTCTGTCTTTTTGTCTTCATTTCACAGTTGTTTTATTTTACTTCTTTTTTTTTTTCATTTTGGTTTTCAATTTAGTGTGAATAATTACAATTGACATCAAAATTGCAATAACGTGTTTCTAAAAACATACTTTCAATTTCCTAATACAGACCAAATGAAATTAAAATACTAGAAAAAAAGAAAATTTCAAAGAAAAAAACTATTTCAAACCAAATCAAGATCTATGTAGACATTATATAAAGGAACTGTGTTTTGAATACAAACTATTCGTAACAGCAAATCTTTGCTATTTTGGTATTTTTATTTATTTGGTTCATATAATTTAACATCCGTGAAGTACTTGACATGTCAAAGTTGATTGCATGGCTAGTTAGTGTTACTAAAACAAATTTAAATTGATTTTTTTTTTTATTTTTAACATTGTAAGTAAGAGTTTCTTTTGGTTTGATAAATTGCTTTACTCATGCGTTGCCAGTTGCTAAACCTGGACAAACACTTCGTTTCCATGTTTTGGAATTGTTATAAAAAAGTGTCTTGCAAAAATTGTCTGAAAACGCACGTTTTATTGCATGAAATAATAGCCACGAATATATTTTATGAATGAATTTTCTATAAAGCTATTAAACTGTGTAAGTAGATCTTAAGCTTAAAGTTTTTAATTGCTTGTACTTAAAGCAGTTGTAACATGTTTAATGATTTTTTTTTTGTTTGTCGTCTTTGTTCAAATCAGAAGAGACTAAATGAAAGACCAGACTTACAAATTTTTAATACACACATACACACATATACACACACAAAATAAATTAATTTTTTTTTCTTATTTTATTTAAAATAAGTCGCATACAATTATTTTTAACTGTACGTTGTAAATTCATTAATTTGCTAGACCAACAAGTAGCAGCTGCCAACATTTACTGTTTGAACAAAAACAATTTGCGAAAAAATTCAACAAACACCTACGCTTTAGCTTAAAAAAGAATTTATAAATTTAAAAGCAATTTACTTAAACTTACAGAAATATTCGCAGTGGCAAATCAACACCATGGTTTAAATAAAAAAAAAATACATAGTATATAAAAACTAACCTTACCAGGTATGAAAAAGTACTTTTTGGCTACAATTCAAATCCGAAAAATACAATTTTTAAACTTTCCTGTAACTGAATTTGTCTCATGGGACATTTCTTCTTGATGTTATGTTCTTGTTCAAATAACATTACTACTAGTTCTTACATATCAAACATTTGTTCACTCAACGTATAATTTATTGTTCGCTCATGAATTTGTCTTGTGTTGACAACTCTTGTCGATGTTATTTTCTAGTTCGAATAAAGTTGTCAGTATATTTGTTTGCACAACTATGCGTGCCATTAAATGTTACTTTCACACAAAAAGTACGCCATTTTATAAATATTACAGAAACAAAACTATTAATATAAACATTCAGACATTTTCCCCACACAGAAGAACATGAATTTGTTTGAGTTTTTTGTTCGCACAAAACAATGTCTCCTTAACAGCAAATGTATATAATTAAAAATAACACCAATAAATTTTGTTCCAGGTTTTTTTTTATTCTAATACTAATTCTAAACTTAAATAGAAATATGTTGACATAAGAACTAAACTCTTACAAAAAATAACACGTTCGGAAAATTCAATATAATCCCACTTTCACCAATTACAGCTTAATTGGCAAGATTTTTTTTCACTTGCAAGGATGTACAGCTATTAACCTAGTGTTTGCACATGCAAGTGCACGTTTAGAAAATTCTATACAATCTCTCATACAGCTTAAACTCTACAATTACCGAATAGTTTTTTTCAGTTACAATAAAGAAAATATCCAAAAATAGCAGTTTGTTTTTGATTAAATGGTATAAATTTGATGATTCTAAGGTTCAATAAAATTAGCTTTGTAGTTTATAAAAATGAAATATATAAAGCAAATTGTTGGCACACAATTAAGGCCGAATGGTTATAATTTTGTAATTTTTTACCCATACCTGATCTGCACAAATTCGCTATAAATCACAAATCAAAAGTTAAATACAATTAGAGTTACAAGGCAAATCAAAAGACACAGATTTTATTCAAGAATGTTTTACCAATTTCTTGCTGTCATACTGTGTAGTTTTATTTTAGTAAATAAATAAATACCTACAATACTTGAACTTATGTTTAAAAATGTATAAGTCAGTGAAAAAGTTCAAAACAAAAAGATTTTCAGATAGTTATTTGGAATGTGCGGACATGAATTTGTCTCTTGTGGACAAGCTCTTGATGTTATGTTCGAACTACGTTGGCAAAGCAATTGCTCGCACAACTATGTCCGCCATCAAATGTACATAATTGTTACAAAAAAGACGCCATTAAAAAAAAATACAAAGAAAACATTAAAAATTAACTTTAAAATCTTCACGTTTTGCCCACACGGAAGAATATGAACATTTGTCTTCGTAATTCTGTTAACGGTTTGTTCCTGTGAAGACTTGGCGTTATCAGTTACATCAAATGTAATTTTCACACAAAAATAATTTTCAAAAATTAAAAAGTTATATATGTACAAATTTTTTCCGAACCAGCTCTTCATGTCGGCCAACAGATGAAAATTGAACATTTTATATGTATCTGGTACAAACAATTAAAAATGATATAACTGTGGAACGGTAAGAGCAAATTCAAAAATTATTTCCTGTAAATTATTTAGAATTAATAGATCTTTCAAATTGCATCATTATTTTATTTCAGTTTCATATACATATGTATGTAAATATTAAAAGTTATAAAGCGTTGTTTACGCAATTTATAGATAAAAGTATGAAAAATTGTAATGTAGGGTAAATAAATGAGAAAATTCTTTGACAGAACTTATAGTTTTTACACACAAAAATAAAGATTTGACATTTTTCTTTTAAATTGTTTCCTCAAAATTAAAGAAAATTGTGGTTTTTGACAAAGTTATGAAGAAAACTCAAAAAAGGCTGGCAAAGCCGACATTTTTAAAAAGAAGAACATGCACATACGAGTATATGTAAGTATGTAGAATAACATGGACACATTTGTATTCGTCCAAATTCTGCAGAAGTTTTGCTCTTGCGCGCACAAAAAGATGGCTTGACAAAAGTTGGTTAGGTGACTCAAGAAGTTGTTTAAATATCTTTAGTCTTAATTGATTATCTGCAACCAGTTTGAGCACGATTCAAAATCATAATAAATTTTTTTGGTTAAATTTAATTAGCGATATCACAAATTTAGGGAAATTCCTTTTAGTGCATACAATTAAATAAACTTGTCATAGGTACAAGGTGGCGCAAAAGTAAACTTCCGATGTTTTTTGGCTCTCACCGATCGATTATTGGTCAAATAAATAGTCAGCAATATTCCGCGTTCTGAAGCAGTGTAGCGTAACATTGTTTATTAACGTGTATTTCGCATGTGTTTACTACACAAATGTCAAAACAGAACTGACATTAGGGGCCAATCGCAAAATTTATAGCATTTTCTGATAGGAGGATTACTTTTGCGCCACCTTGTACATACCTTTTTTTACATTACTTTTGTGCTTAGAGTGCACATTTTTGTTCATTTAATAACTATGCTTTTGTAAAAACACATTGTAATAGTGATTTAATATAACAAACCTGAATAGTTGTTCCAAAAAATCCTTATTTTTCACTAATTTCAATAGGTTTTAAAGATAAGGAACTAATCAACTATTTTGCATACGATCAATGTCTTCTTTTACACGGTTCTTTTACACCAATTACCGTGTAAAGACAGAATTAGGCGTTTCAATTAGCACAAAAAATCTGTCAATAAGACTGTCAAAAAATTTGTTTCTTCTCTCTGCAATAATTCTAGCATCATAATTAATTTCATTACTCTGTAATCAATACAGTATATTTTATATTTTTTCAAACAAAACAACACGTTTTAATAACTTTCGCTTAAATACCCAATTCGGGTAATTATCTCAAACAAATTTTCCCATCACTGACATTTTCGTTAGATTAAGTTCGTTTATTTACCCAAAGTTCCTTTTTATACAATTTTGTAAGAATTTCATTCAGGCATCTGTTAACTTCGTGCTTGTTAATTGCTTTCATTTGTTGTTAGTGATAAAATTATACAAACATACATAAGTTTTCAAAAAAGTAGTGAATTTAAAAAAAATTAAAGTGTTACATACATTTTTAATGAAATGGCTCCAAAGAAAACATCTTTATCTATAAAGCAAAAACTTTTATTGATCTTTATTGCAAAAAAAAAGGAAAAAACAAAACACCAAATAGCTGCAGAATTTAATTGTCATGTTTCATGGACCCTAAATAGGTATTTTAATAATTACCTTCTTAAATGCATTTAAGCAAATTCGTTTGATTACCTTTATAAGGTAAATAACCATGAACGCTTAAATACCTTCCCCGGACAAGTACCCAATTTTAACCGGGGTATACTGTAATAGTAGATCTTTGGCAAAACACTACATACATACAATTGTAATTTGGTTAACAATTTTTTGGTATCTTTTTTTCTAAACTACCCATGATTTTGCCCATTAAGTCATTACAAGTGTTTTGCATATTGTTTGTATTATAGCTGATCATTTATTTACAGTCTTTAACACTATAACTTCTTAATTTATTTAATGATTTTCTGTTGGCATCATGTTGTATTTTGAGACAAACAAAAATACAAAAAAAAAAAAAAAGCCAAAACATATTTTCAAAATTAAGCACAATGCCACAACAAATTTTTAAGAATTTAAATTGTTGGCAGTTTATTTTGTTAGCAAAAAAAATATACTGAATGTAATATAAAAACCAGCATCAATTTAAAATTTGAAATTGAATTAAGATTAATGTTGGGTAATTAAATTTTACTTATGCAAATGAAGAGGTATGTACGAGTATGTATTATTTTTGTAATATGGGAATTGTATTTTAATAATTTCATGGTTATTGAAAAATTGTTGAATTGGCTTTGGAATTTAAAAACTTATAATGATTTTAACCAAATGATTTTCAGCATTTAAATTTGATAGAGTAAAGGATTACATTTGCTAACCAAATCTGTTGGCAAAAGGATTCTGAGATTGAGTTGATAGTGAAGAATGCTTTCAATCCTCGTCGTTGTCAAGAGTATTTTTACCAAAATATTTCTATTGGCGAAATTGAGCCACTTAATACATTAATTTGCAAATAATGACCTTATATATCTTATTTCTCTATCCATTTTTGCGATGGATGTTACAAATATTTATTTTCAACACTCTTAAAGAAGCTATTAAAATGATCTTGTTTGTGTTATATTTTTTTTTTATTTTCTTAATAAAGGGTCCGCCAAATAACTTTTTTTTTGAAAATGCTATAAAAAAAACTACTGCATATTTTCTCAAATTTCTTTTTTTATTTGAAAGTACAATCCTTCCGGTTAATAATGGAAAATAATTTCATTAAAATGGCTGCCTCGGCTGGCCATGCAGTAGCCTACATGATCGGTCCAATTTGTAAGCATACTATCGATTGCATGCACCACCAATGACTTCACGAATATTGTCCTTTAAAGCGTCAATTGTCTCTGACTTGTCGGCGTAACACTTATCTTTGACGGCACCCCACAAATAATACTACAAAGGTGTCAAATCGCAGCTCCTAGGTGGCCAAACGACATCATCTCTGTGATCTTCAAAAACAACCAAACTAAATTTTGTCAATATCCTCCTCTTCAATTTTTGTGAACAAAAATTCGTTCAACATGGCCCGATAACAATCGCCATTGACTGTAACGGCCACTCCTTGCTCATTTTCGAAGAAAAATGGCCCAATTATGCCTTTGGACCAAAATCCGCACCAAACAGTGACTCGTTTTGGGTGCATCCGCTTTTCAATGTATGCGTGCGGGTTTTCTGTGCCCCAAATGCGACAATTTTGCTTGTTTACATACCCATCAAGATCAAAATGAGCTTCATCTGAAAAGATGATTTTTTTTTTGGCAAAATCGGCATCTTCTGTAAGTCGATCGTAGGCCCACTTAGCGAAGCGAAAACGCATTGGATGGTCAGTTGGCTTCAACTCCTGAACCAATTAGACTTTGTATGGCGTCATACCAAGGTCTTTATGCAAAATTCGTCTCAATGATGTCTCTAAAATGTTCAATTGTTGAGAACGACGGTGAATTGATGCTGATGGCGCTTCACGCACACTTTCTGACACAGCAGCAATATTCTCGAGTGTACGCATTGGTTTATCGATGAGGATGCCAGTTTCTTTCACTTTTTTCACAAGATAACGAACATACGGAGCTGACTGTGCTTCTCTTCTTCCAAAATCCGTACGCAATTTTCGCACACATTCTGCAACATTACTATGATTTTCAATATTTCCCAGCGTTGTTCAAGCGTATACACAACCATATTCGTTCAGCGGAAGGATAAAACTAATTACCTGTCAAATCAGACATGAGCTAAGTGTTACAATTCACGAAATAAGCACTAGTTGAAAAAAAAAACGTTAGATGGCGGACCATCTAGCAGTGTTCTTTATCTATCCCCCTCTCATTGCTATAGTTCTAATGTTTCAAGAACTTTTCTCATAATTAATCATTATTGCATGTTGTGTTTCAAATGGTAATTTGCATATTTTTTTAAATTCTATACAATTTTCATGTTAACAAAACAGCAAATACAAGTGAGTATTAACACATCCGGCTTTAAGGAAACGCCTCAAATACATACAGAAATTATAAAGTTAATAATTTTTAAAAGAATTCTTAAAAGAACAAATTTAAAAACATGTGGAATCAAACAATTTGTGTTTCTTTTTAAAGAAAACAATTTATGCTTTCATAAAAAAACATGAGAAATTATGTATTAATGAAAAAAAAAAACAATTTATTAACAGTGACCAAAAACTAAACAAAAATAAATTAATGTTTACAATAGTTGTTGTTAAACTTATTAATAAAAAAAAATATTTTTTTTCCAAATTTGTTCTTATGAGAATAAAAAAAACAGTTGACTCGTAAATTTATTTTCAGTAATTATTTGCTAGTTTTCTGTAATGATCATTATTGGTTCCACCATTAGACAAGTGTGTATGAGATCTACCAGACTACTTGATCTTTTATTGTGACAAATTATTGTGGGTTGTGTCTGGCTCTGGCTGTTTTTGGTCAACAAAAACAGACTTTAAATGGTGGCCGTAACTTTATACGGGGGTTGAGTTTGTTGGTTTTTTCAACGATTAATTAGTGTTTTAAAATGTACTAATTTTTTGGTTATTATCTTTATTAAAAGATAAGTTTAAACATTTTCAAACATACTCTTCATGTAGTTATAAACATTAAAGTTTACTTTATGTTCAACAACAACAACAACAAAAAACGAAAATTTCTTAAATGGTGCCAATAATCTTAAACCAAAAAGAAAAAAATCATTTAATATGGCCTCAAGAATATTAAAAAGTAAAACCATTTAAATTTAGTGTTCAAAGCCCTGCCCCCTTAGAGAAAAAAAAAACAAAAACTAAAACTTGCTGTAACTCTTAATAGCTTTAGTTTTTTTTTAAGATATTTGATACCATTTCTGTAATACATATATTTTTTCGTTTGAAAAAAATTGATCTAGTTGCAGGTTATTTCTTTTGTTTTTATGAGTTTTAAACATATTGTTGGGGTATTGAATTTTTATTTGAGTTTGTTTCAATTTTTCTTTATTGCTTTTGTACTGCAAGTTAGAGTTTACGCGTCATTAGTTTTCTTGTTCAACACTTTATAACTGCAAGGGTTTCAATGTTGCAAGATTTGCTGTTGCTAAAGCAAAATTTTTATAAAAACAAAAAAATTGAACAAAAATAAAATCTAAAAACGTTTGGTGTGTGGCTGTGGTTACTCCATTGAAAATTGGCTAAAAATCTATCCACGAGTGTAAGCAAGTATGTTGGCAATAACTGAGCTAAAATATTTTGAAACAAATCTGTATCATAATACGTCGGCAGTGATGATTGACGTTGGAAAAACTACTTAAGAAGCTAGGAAAACATTATGTAATTATGGCTCAACTAGAAATCATTAATATATTTTCGAAATATTGACGTTTATTGGCAGGAAATTATGTCAAAAGTCCACCCATTTAAGAGATATAGTTTTAAAATGTTGTTTAGGAGTTAGAATAATAAAAAAATTAGTTAAATTTATAAGCCATTTAATGGAAAAATCAAAATCTGATAAAAATAGCTTAAGTCTGAAAAGTATTAATAAAACAAGAGCTACTTTATAAAGAAAATTCAAGTTAACTGTGCATTTTCTGAACAAGTATTATATAATATTAAAACTTATCGTTAAATTTCTATAGAAAATAAAACGTCTTGATAAATTTGTTATAGAAAGTTAAAGATAAAGATATATAGTTAAAGTTTCAAAGATATCTTTATATACTAAGTTAGACATTTTTCTAAAAAAAATTAAATTTATCGAAACATTTTATATTTAAAATCAAATTCATTGAACATTTGTTTATAAAAGAAATCAAGTTATCTAATAATTTCTATAGATAATTCCATGGTGTAACTATACAAGTTGAGTACAGTAACACAGCTGACTGACTTTGTGTACAGTTTATTTATGTCAAAAGTAATAATTTTTCAAGTGTTCTTGACAGTAGTACATTGTGTTGTATTTGTTGCCGATTTGCACTCACCTTGCATAATTACACCATGGTTAATTCAAATTATTGATAATTTTTTTTTCTAAAACAATACCAAAGTTTATATGTCTTCAAAATTAATGACTATTACAACATTAATGTCCCTATACAATAAATTATTAAAAACAACAAACAATAAAAGAAAAAACTTATCAGTAATAACTCATCCATTAAACCCTCGACAAAGTATTAATTTTCACAAACTTAAAGATGGGAACACAAAAAAAAAGCAGCACAAAAGCTCTACAAAAAAAGATGCAAAACAAACATTGAAAACCTATTTAACAATTTAAAAGCAATAACATGCAACATAACATGTATGCAGTCGACCAGCCGAATGTACGTATGCTGATGATGACTACACAACACAGGTCATGGCCTGAGACAGCCTCCTTCTGGGTATTATGAAATGTTAAACAATTTTGCTCAAGTATTTAGCCTCAACTGAAAAGTAAAACCAAAACCCCAAAATAATATAAAAAAAAATAAATATGTAAATAATAAACCTAAAGACAGATTCACGTGCTACCAGGCAACAATATACAGAGACCTACAACAACAAGGATGACGACAACTTTAAAAAATTAAACAACATTTATAGTTTGCAACAGGTACTACTCTATTTTTTTTTTTACTTTTGCATTATATTTCAATGTTTTTATTTTTCGTTGTTCGTTGACTTGCAACAATTTTCTATAAACATGAGCAGCAACAAGTAAATATGCATGTTGTGCTGTGAATAATGTAAAACGGATATACTACTACGTTCGAAATGTATTTACCAACCAATCGATGGCTACTACTACTAACAACAGCAATAAAAAGTCTCGGAATAAAAAATGTTTTCCTATACAAGATATTATAAAAGACCTTTACTAATGCGCCAATATAAGGAGTTATTTGTTGCTGCTTTTGTTTAGTTTTTTTTTTTTTGTTTTGAAGACAGGTGCTGTTGTGCAGAGAAAGAAATTCGAACAACTCTGTGTATTTGCAACTGATGCAACTAGATCATTTATACATTATGCCACATACTATCGACTGCAACAAAGTTTAAAGTTTAATTCCCGGGATTAGTGTAAAAATTAGAGAAAAAAGCGAAAGACTTTGCATGTACCATAACATTTATAAAATCATTTATCAGTTTCGTCTTTGTTGTTTTTTTTTGCTTTGTACTTGAACATGGTAGGATTTTAGTTTAATATTTTTCTGTTTTGTTTGTCATTGGGTTTTCGAAAGGATGTACATTTTGAAGGTACATATTTTAAATAGGTTTAAAGGTGGAATGTTTTTAAGGAAACTTAAAATTGACGATAAACGTTTGCTTGAAAGTTAAAGATTGACGATTGTATTTTTAAATTGATGATATCGAAAACTTTGTAAAGAAAATTTTAGATATCCAAAATTTGTCTAAAATAATTTGTTGCAGATTTCTAAAAATTAAAGAGAAAATTAAAAATTTTAACTAATTTTCTATAGATCGATATTGATAAATTTTCCTTAAAGTATTAAAATTATTGATGAAATTTGAATATAAAATTGATTTATCTGCTAATTTTATATAGAAGATTGTTTTAATCGATCTTTATTGAAAATCAAAATTAACTATAAATTTTGTAGTGGAAATCAAATTTATCGATTACTTTTCTATAGAAAATCAAAGTTGTTGATAACATTTCTGTGCAAAAACAAAAATAACAATAACATGTCTATCGAAAATAAAAGTTATGAAAACTATAGACACTCAAAGGTAACGATAAATTTTGTAGCGAAGGAACGTTTCTAAAGAAACTCAAAGTTACCGATGTTTTTTTCTAAAGAAAATAAAAGTAATCAATAACATTCCGAAGCAAAATCAAAAATATCAATCACATATATATAGAAAATAAAAGTTACCGAAATTTATAGCAAATCAAAGTTAACGATAAATTATGTAGTAAAGGTGGAGTTAATGATAATATTTCTAAAGAAACCCAAAGTTATCGATAACGTTTCTAAAGAAAATAAAAGTTATCGATAACTTTTCTGAAGGAAATCAAGCGAATTTAAAAAAAAAATTAGTACATCGATTTATTTACTTTGAGCTATTCAAATTTGTTCTAGTAATAATTAACTTTATCCAAAACGTATTTTTAGAATATTGAAAGTTTTTGATAAGTCTTCCTTGACAAATTAAAATTGTTGATAAATCAAAGAAGGAATAAATTGTTTTTTTTTAATCAATACATTTCTAAGTATTTTGGTCTTCATTTTTCTATCAATTGTTTATAATCCACAGAATATTAAATAAGTAAATCAAAAACATTTTTCTTGCAAATTCTTGTATGCAAATTCTCTCATAAAGAAAAAACAAAAGACTTAAGACACCTACTTGTTAATGAACAATTACTCCTTTTTTTAATGATCGAAATAAACTTTTAATTATATAGTGTTACAAATTCGTTGCAACGGAATGCAAAAACACTGGCTTTAATTTCTTTTAAAATTTGTAAGATTTTTTGGATATAAAATTTTGTTACTTTATTAATAAAAACACAACAAACAGGAGACAAACTTTGTAACAGCAGCTACAGTAACTTTAACAGAAAAATGCATTCGTTGTTGTTACATATTTGTTTAGTTTCTTTTTTTTGTTGAGGAGATATAAACAATATTTTTTGTAAATATACATTTATACGTTACATATTGTAGCTGTTGTTGTTTTGCTTAAGCAAAGAGTTGGGGAAAAAATCACAACATGTTGCTACTTTTTTGCCTTAAGCTCTAGATGTCTATTTCTAAGAAATTATATATATACGTATTTTTGTTGCTGCTATTGTTATTGTTGTTGTCCAACCAATAACTTGTAAAATAAAAATCACGCTTGCTAAATTCAACATGATACAAGGAGATGAAGGAGGAGGATTACACAGAGTGATATATGAAAAAAAGAAACGAAATGAAACTAAATTACATTTTTAAGTTTTTTTTATTTATTTATTTCTTAAGGGCCACACACATTGTTGTGCTGTGTTTTTATTAACAAACTTTTGTTAACTTCATATTTAGTTTTTTATCTTTGGTTTTTATATTGTTTAATGTTTCTGTTTAAGTAGTTTGTGTTTGTTACAATTGAGTTTTTTATTTTAGATTTTCCTTGATCTTGATTGTAATTAATAATAGAAAAATTATCTTTTAAACAATTTATAATTTTAATGGCTTTTTATGCTTTTTCATTATCCGATAATCATAAATCTTTCAACATTTGTAAAGCATGCAGAGAGATATTTCGAGCATGGCTTAGGCTTAAAGGTAATATGTAAGTAAGTATGTAGTAGCATTTTAAAATTATGAAATCAATAAAATGTCTTAGGTACATATTTTGAATTGTCTAAATTTATGCAGTTATAATACGTACTTGAGGCAGTAATTAAAATTCAAATTTGTAAATTGAATCTAAATGATTTTTGCAATAATGCTGGCAAAACCGAAATGCAGAAATTGTAACAAGGCCAATTTAGTTGTTTCATGTTTGGGAGAAGTATTTATTTGTAATATATTTAAGTTTTACATAATTTCGCAGTTAATTTTCTTTAAATTAACAAAAATTAAAACCAACACTTTAGAGATGACCCCTTTGATTAATACAACGAAAAGCAAATAAAAACCAGTGCATATATAGCTCTGAAAATTCTACAATACCTTTAGACTATAAATAAATAAAAACTCGTAAACGTGATGAGCAATTTTGGTATAATATGTATACCTCTAAAACTTCCTATAATTTCTTTTTACCATGCCAGGCACAACAAACACAAGTGAAAACTAAAGCACACAAACAATCTTGGCAAAAACATTGTACCGCATAACAACCAACAATTATCTGAAAACACGACAATTTATAACTAAAAAAATAACAACAGCTACAAACCAAATATACACAATCAATTAAATCTTAAACTTATAAGTTTTCTTAGAAATCCCCCAACTGAACTCGTACTTTTGAACACATATAGAAAAAAATATTTAAAAGAAATCAAATTGTATGGCATACAAAATATTATATTTTTTATGCATAATTAAAATACATTTATTTCGATTTGTTTGTTTTTTGCTCAGTTTGGTCAGATAATAAAAGGACAAAGCAACAAATATTTAAAAATTTCTTATTGTGAGTATGAGTGTGTGTTTAATCGTCTTTAATATGATCATAACCAAATGGGGGGCCGCTTAAGATCTTTGTAAAAAATAAGAATATCGAATACCACAAAAACTTCTTCATCTTTAACAAATGTAAAGCTAGATGTTAAAAAATTCCTGATGTCCACCTCGTTGTTTGTCAATATAATACATAACTAAGAAAAAAAAAACTGCAATTTTAGAGAAGCTTTTGTTGTGGAATTGTAACAACAACAGAGAAAACATTTACCGAAGGTAGAAAAAAATTGCAATAAAAAAACATACCTGAAGATACAGTGTTGAAAAACATGATTGTAAAAGGTTGTTTTTTTTTGTTATTTTGGCAGCATTAAATTAACACCATTTCTACTGTCAACATAGTTATGTTAAAATATATATTTTTATATATATTATAAAAATTACTATATACGCCTATGTTCTATATTCCACTACGAAATGAAACTGAATTCATTTCAAATCCACATCGACAATTTCATGGCGTTCTAGAAAACGAGTGAAACTTATACTACGATGAACCAAACTAAAAATGATTTTTTACTTTTCAAATCATTATCACAAAATTTAGAACACAAACTTAATGAAAATTCCACTTCCACTTCATTTTACAAATGTAGAACCCAGGTGATAAAGTTAAATCAATTATTAAGTTTATATATAATTTTTTTTATAGAAAATCAAAGTTATAGGTAACATTTTAATAGAAAATCCATAACTTTTCTACAAGGCAATCGACAACTTTTTTGTAGAAAATCAAATTTATCGATAAATTTTTTATAGAAAATCAAAGTTATCGATAGCTTAGATATATAAAATCAAAGTTATCGATAACTTATCTATATAAAATCAAGACAATCGATAACTTTCTTATAGGGAATCAAATCAATCGATAACTTTTCTATAGAAAATCAAAGTAATCGATAACTTAGATATATAAAATAAAAAATGTCGATAACTTTTCTATATAAAATCAAAGTTATCGATATGAAATCAAGTTCCTCGGTAATTATTCTATAGAAATTATAGTTATTCATAACTTTTCTACAGAAAATCAAAGTTGTGTACTGTATTTTCAGTATACTCGTATAATGAAATATTTCGATAATATTATCATAGAAAATTAAAGTTATCGATAGGTTTTCTGTGAAATCTAAATTTATTTTCTAAGATAATATTGTAAATGGTGTAGCTCTTTTTCACTGTGGCACATACTAAATCCATAGTTGGCACATACTAAATCGTGCAATTACCAATATATCTTTCTGTTACTTTTTGTTGCTATTGCAGTTGTCTTCTATCAAACTTCTAATGCTACCTACACACAAAACTAGAAAAAGAGACCATGCAAGCAGTCAAAAGCAAAACAAAAAGAAAATATCCTAAGGAATGTTATTTGGTTGTAAGGTACCACCAGTTTCTATACAAATAAAAACTGGGGTTTTGGCGTCTTTGGTGCTTTCTTAACACAACCCAGAGTCAAGTAAAACAACATGTGCTCCAGTTTTTGTATTTGTGGCTATTTTCTTGTTCCAGCTCCCAAAAGGCCGTTTCGTACCTTGCAACCTAAGTTTGAATACAGGCATACAAACATACATATATGAGTGTAAACTATGTTCCAGTCATGTTCATTTTTTATTTTTTGTGTGTTTTTGGTTTGTTGCAAGCGGTATCTGTACCGCTTTTAAAAGGTGTACATGTATTTTTACTTCTCCTGAGCAGCTATGGCGTTTGTATCATAGTTGCGTTCCTTTTGTTGAATTTAATTACCAAAACGAAACGGACAAAAAATACACAAAACCAAATCGTATATGTGGTCCCGGTTTTTTTCGTTTTTTTTGTATCAAACATTTTTGTTAAAAATACCTTTTAAATATTTAACAAAAAAAAAAAAAAAAAAACAATGTGTGTGGGTTCACAAAACGTTTTTCTTCTTTTGTCTGCTTTAGTTTTTTCTGCATTTATATATATTTGTAGATTAAAATGTGATCTATGTTTAGAGGTTTGTCTTTTGTCTTTTGTTTTTATTTAATTTTATAGTTGGCATTTTTCATTTTGGTCTCTGGTTTTTTCTGTTGGTATAAAATTGCTAAGATAGTCAAATATTTTGAACACAACAGGTGGGTCCTTATTTGTGAAAATTATGGCCAGTTAAAATAAACATTGTTCGTTAGGTGTTCAAATTGAAGTTTGTAGCGAATAACAACAATAAAAACACCACACGAACAGGTAATAATCGAAGGTTATTAGAGTTGAAAAGCCTTACAATTATTTGTTTGAAAGTGTGGGGCGAGAGTTAAGTTTACAGCATAAATGTTTTGATAGTTTGACCATTAAATGGAAACAAATCAATATACAAGAATTAATTTAACTTTCAATTAAACAGGGGAACACAATTTAAGAAACAAACAAATAAATGAAATAAAAACATTGTTTGGAGTTTTTGTAATTTATAGAATTTGTAATGAAATTCGTGAAACTTAAATATAACTCTACATTTTTTCATTTTAAACCTAAAAAACTGTCAATGTTATTTGCTTTGCATATCATTTTATCAGATAATGTTAAAGTCAGTCAGAATTAAGGTGTGTTATTTAAATTTAACTGTAGTCTTAGTTCAAGTTTAAGGATATTTGCATGTTAAATTTTTTAAAGCGTTTTCAAAACGCTATTTTAAAAATAGTAAAAACTTTGTTTATAACTCTAACAATTTAAGATTTTTATTCTTTATATTTTTATGTGAAAGCTTAAGTTCTGTTTCAGATTTGAATTTTTTAGATTTGGAAAAATTACTAAAAAGAGAAGAATTCCAAATGTTATAAGAAATTTTAGAAAACTCGCCTATAAAGAACTCAAAAAGTAAACTGAAAGTTAAGCAGCCAACCTTCATTTTTTCCACAATGAACAGCTCTAAAGGATGGGGACGTCAAATATACGTTGCCTTATATTGTCAACCTGAAAATGTATATTCCCGTAGTAATCTAGCATATTGGCAATAGTCCTTAAAATGCATTCCAGAGGGAAGCATTTCAGAGGGAAGCATTTATGGGTGCCAACCATTATGCCATATTCGCAAAATGAAAAAAAAATTGTACATGTTAAGCACAACCATTCTAAAATTTTTACATATTTTTTAACAATATTATAGTCACTCTAATTGTTTATGTGATTACGGCAACTATATTGCGATTTACATAATTCTAGCAATCATATATATGATTATAGTAATTACGTATATGTTTGCGACGAATCTTTACATCATAATATGTCGCTCTTTGATTATGATAAATAACAACATAATATGGTATAATCTTTTATATATGATTGATATAAAAATATACGTAATTACTACAATCATATATGGTTGCCGTAATCAAACATATAATTACAATTTTTTGGCTGTTGGATCTATTGGGCCCAAACCGTAATTTCTGTTTAGCATTATCGTAGATCTTCAGTCTGATTCCCATTAAAACTATCAATTATGCCAACTTAATAAAAATACCAGTTTGGTCTTAAGAAGGCTCACACTAAATTTTAACAAAACACACCACTCTCTCAGTTTACTCAGTGCTGATTTCATACAACAAGATCCACTACAGATAAGATAATACTCATCCCTGTGAAATCTCACGATTGGCCAGTTTTTAAACTGACCCAACCAACTTAACACAGATGATCTTATTACAAAATATCTTTTCGACTAATGGATAAATTTTTAAATAATTAGCTGTCTCTCCTTTAATTACTAGGCTTGTCAATATATATCCAGAAAGACAACTATGGAATAATTACAGTGCGCTAGCACTATAGAGTAATTATGTACTGCACAAATCTGTCTCTAGTGTAGGAGTGCTTTGATTTACACATGAGCCCAGGAGATAAAATAATTCGAATAACCCTCTCCCAGGCTTTCAATAGTAATCATGTAAGATAAATGGGTCTAGAATTTGTTGGTTTGATGAGAGCTGATTTGATGTTAGCTAGAATGTCAACATTTGTAATAGTGCTTAAAATTTTAATTTCAAAATGTTCTTTGCTAATATTTCAATCAGATGGACTTTTTCATTTATGCTCCATTTGTTTATATTATTACCAATTTAAAAATTAAGATTAATGTAAGATATATTTTAGACAGATTTGTTTTCATACAATTTATAACCAGGCTATTTACTAAACATATCAATAACTACTACATGTTATTCACCATTTCAAATTCTAAATTTCCATAATTGATTTATCATATCAGAAAAATGCAGACATTAATTTATTCAAAAATCCTGTACATTTTATCATATCAACTAAAATTCTTTTCAAATAAAAACATTTTTGAAAATTGAGCTTATACATTTTTATAGATCGGCATTTAGCATGATATTAAACATGTCGATTCTTATCGCTTATCATACATAATATTGTTATATTATTTTAATTTTTTGTTTTTTATGATTTGTCTTAAATTGTGGCATAAGCAACAACATGCTTTAGTGGCACCATAACCAAAAGGCTATGAGTATCATTAAAAATAGCCCTATACAGTATAAGCTACCATATTAAGACAATGTTGTGATATAAACAAGGACGGACGAATGAACGGGCGTATAAATAAATATGTAGACATATTGTATTATTGTTATTTTAAGTTTGTTTTAATTTTTTTTTTTGCAAAACCATTTAGTTGAGTAACCATGTTAGTAGCCACTGGCGATCCGGTTTGAAATACTTTTTGGATAATAACGCAATTGGTAACGCTAATCAACAGCTTATGGTTTTAGATACAAAACATTTTGATTTTTATATTTAGTGTTTATTTTTTATTTTTGTGTAAGTTTGCTGTTGCCTCAGAATTGTTTGAAGACATTAGAATTAAACAACAAGAAAAAAGTGTTTAAATGGAACCTTAATCATAAGTTTTAAACACAAAAATAAGAAATAATCTGTATTTACAACCACATCAAAATCAAAATGAACAGAATTTAAAGGAATCAATTAGGGACATTTAGGAATCTGGTAAATTATTAAATATGTATGTATAGGAGTTTTTTGAATTTAAATGACAACGACTGTTCAATGGCGATCATAAATTAATTCTTGTTTTTAGTTTTTTATACAGTCCCAAACAAAATTGATAATGAAATGTCATTAATATTTCTTGTTCATACTTGCTTTACTATGTATCTTTTGCATTACTTAGATGTAGTTTAGTATTAGCAAAATCAACCTGTTACATATTCTATGTTCCTATTAATTAATTTAAATTTTCTTTCTTACTGATAATGACTTCTGTAAGTCTTTATGATTAACGAATTTATGCGATTATAGTTAATTCTATGTAACTAGTTATGTCAGTGATATCAAAGTACTGAAACATATTTTAGGATTTCAACCCATTACTTGCTAATGAAACTTTTTGTTTCCCTCTACTTTATAGCGAGAAAAGAGAGGTAAATATTTTTAAGCTTAATTTTTAAAGAATACATTCTTTTAATTCTGCCAAAAACTAACCACACTTTATGCTTTTATTCAATCTAACTTATTTCAAAGTTGTTAATTTGGTTTTACTGTATTTGTTGTTGTATTGTAACACAGCACGTTTGATCTAGATTCTAGACAAATTGATCTAAAACAACAAAAATAGTTAGAAATAGACAAAAATTCAAGCCATCGATGGCTGTTGGTTGGCGTTCGCTCGCTTGCTCGTTCGACATGTAGACAAGTTGTTGGCAATTTAAATTGACTGCGTGCGGTTTTTGTTGTATCTAAATAGTTGTTGCTGTTTATACATTTTGTTTTTGTATTTATTGTATCTTTTGTCTGTAGCTGTACAAAGAAAAAACTTTAAAGATTTACATTATTGCAAAGAGCCTGCCTTGCTTGGCTGCATGAATTTCGAATTTCTTGGCTTAAATGAATTTAAAAATTAAATTAGAAAAATGCCAATTCTAGTCTTTGCCATAATACATTATAATTAGCTACAATTTATATACCAAAAACGCAAAATTTATAGCAAACCATTACGAATTCTTAATTTTATAAATTATGGTCATTGATTTTTATGTTTTATTTTAGTGTTTTTTTCATTTCTGCTAAACAAAACTAAAACTTAAAATCTATCACTGAATGAATGACTGAAGAAACGTTTACAGAGATTTGGTGGAGCTGGAAAAGACATGTTTAAACAATTATTGTATTTTAACGAAACTTGAGAATATTGTCACGTTCACTTGACACAGTGTTACATTTGTTTTGAATCTTGTACTAGTTTCAAACTAGGGGATGATTCATGTAGAGACGTGGTTGTTTCGATAATGCCGTTTAATATGTTTAATAAACATTGTTTATACATGAAGAAACAGCTCATGAATAGTTTAATTTAATTACGATGTTTATAAAGTAAAGTTTTCTTTCTCTAAGAATCTCAATTTTGTGGATTAAATATTTGAATATTTGTTAAATAATTAAAAAACTTAAACACAAACTCTGTTTAATGGAAATTTGATATAACTTACGACATTTAACTATTAGCTTATATAAGTCCCAATTTATATGAAGCAATTCTTCATGCTAAACTGATTACCTTTTAGACATCGGGGCGAGGGAAAGACAAGACAAATACACACTTCGTGTTACTCTCTTATTCGTATTACATATGTGAATACAAATGTGTGTATGCTCTGAAATGAAAATACGAGAGACTTAAGCAATAAGAATTGTAATGTGTGAACACCGAAGAAATTTCAAGGGTAAAAAATGTAACAAAAATTGCTTCGTGTAAATTGGTTAAACAATTTTATACTCAATATTGACAATCATATCAGAATATCAAGAATGTCTCAAAACATTGTTCAACTCTAATGGAAATGGAGTTTAAATATTGATTTATCAACAAAAGAAAAAAACTTACACTATTTAAGTTAATTGAATTGCTTTAAAAATCAAAGACATAGATAAGCAAAAAAATTTTTGTAATGGTGGATTTATTGCGTGTGAAAAATAAGAAATGTAAAATAGTAGACAGTGTAAGACTTCTAAAATAATCACGATAGATATTATCATGGTGAGGTGACTTAGAATATACTACCAGATAAAACGTTTGTTCGCGCTTAAAAACTAGTGAAACTAGAAAGGTAAAGTAAATAGTGCTTGTTTCGTATCATAATGTTTCCTGTAAATTGTCTTTATTCAAATAATTTTAGAATTTCGTAATGAAGATATTATGACTTATGATATGTCTTCTTATATCACACCGTATTCAACATATCGTTCTTTATACCGATATTTACCTTTATTTGTTTAAATATAAATTAGACACCTATTTCTGAATTTATAAGATTACAATGATTTATTTATGATCGGTTGTATAACTGATTACTTACTAGTCATATGCATGAGCACGGCTTTAGTGAACTCTAACGACCAATGAAGTATTAAAGTCATTACTTGTAACTAGTTTCTCTGATACTAAAGTAAGGCGATTGTGTACTACCTCAAACACATTTCCAAAATAAGGTTTATAAAGCTGACATAGAACTTGTTCTATTTCTAACACTTAATATGAAAGGGGTTTGCCAATTTACATGCTTTGGGTTTCTATCATTAACATATTTCCTCTGACTGCGATAACTATGTAAAGATTAATGGGGCCAATGTCGAGGAGGGCAGGGATGTATAATGCGAAAACTGTTACTAACTTTGGCAGTGTTATGCATAACAGACAAACGGCGTTTTAAAAAAATGGCGAGAATACAATAGAGCCTTTGAAAAGTACGAATAAAAAACTGGGCAAGCGTTTATCTTCATGTGATAGTGATACAAAAAATTAAAAAAATTGTATAATTGTTAATGTTTCAATGAAATATATATATATATGTATATATACATATTATAAAAAAACATTACAGCACAATCTACTGCAGAGAAAAAATATAGATGCTTTTTTGAGGCAATCAAAATATGTTACAATTACGTTATACATATAACCATACGTTCCGTTTTCAGCTTCTTTGTCCCGTTGTCCCCGATAAATATTTCTACGGAAAATCGTTGGGTAAAAGTATTTAAACATTTTAAAAGCAATTACCAAAACCATGCAAGTTTTCAAATTAACGTTGAATATATTTATGAACAAGTTATGGACCGCAGATAAAACTTAATTAAGGTTATCAGTACTTACGGCATGTAGAGAGTGGCAGCTTGTTGCCGAGCCGAGCTGGTTGACGGTTATTGCGAGAACTGTTCATGCGAGAAACAAGTTTTAGTGTTCATAGTGGATGCGAGAATCAGCGCTGATATTTTATCTATTATTTGTGTTTTATGTACATAATTTTTATTTTATTTTTTAATTTTTATTTTTTTTTTGATTACATGTTTTATTTACTTTTTCTTAAATTTTTTTTTTATGTTTTCCAAACAAGTTGAAATAACAACATAACATAAACAATGTTATCGGCGCTGAAAAAACTAAATTACAAAATATTGAATTTTTTTCGGAAGTATTTTGGAATAATTACTATATTTGAATTCCTAAAGTGGATATTAATGCTTCAAATTAAACCATTAAAACTTTTAAGGTCTAAATGGACCCAATTTTTAAATCATTAAAATCATTAACAGATTAAAATATTACCCAAGCACATCAGGCTAGGAAAATGAAACAAATTAAATTTTATTTTATTCTTAAAAAATAAATTCGCGAAAACAGAATTCGTATTGAAAACTTAAATTCTCTAATCGAAAAGTAAAATTTGTAAATTAAATTCACTTACATAAGAAACTAAAAAAGTTGGCAAATATTTGCCGAAAAAGACGTAACCACTAAATAACATACATATATTTGAACTCGTTTTTTTATATAAAAAAACTTTTCTTATTTAGGCCTTATAGATTCAAATATGCAAAACATTATTTCTAATTAAAATAATTATGGTAATAATTTATACGGCTGGGGAGCCGCTTATATATAATCTAAATTTTTTATTATAATCACATTAATTAAAATATAATTAAATAATATACATACATATATAATGACATGAATATAGTTCTTAAGATACATGTATAATTGGCCACAAGGCTTTCTATGTATTGAAAATAAAGAACAAAAAATATTTAATTTCAATTTATTTGATGCTGTTTGATCTTGCAAAACTCTTGTAAAAGTAAACAATGTCAAATAAATTTGTGCTAAATCAAGTGGTTACACTTTTTTGAGTAAATATTTGCCAAATGTGACCGTACCTTAATGTGATCAAATTAGTTCAAAAATAGTTTTAGGATAATTTTTCGCTCAATTGAATTAAAGGATTTATTTGCTTTAATAGAGTTAATTTTTTTTTAGATATCTATCTCTCAAGAGTTATAAATCTAAAAAACTCAACTCCTTTCTTTAAATATTTTTTTTATTTTATTTAAAACGATTTTATGAAATAAGGCTAATGTCATTAAAACGAAAGAAACAAAAAACTAAAACGAGTGACAATTATGGCAATTTTAAAACTGCATGTCACACCTAAGGCCATCATTAGTAATAAAAACCAAAAAAAAAAAGAAGAAAACTAACATTTTCTATAAATCTAAAACCAAACGGAGAGTAACAGAGAGGAGCTAGAAACTATAAAATCACGACAAAAATTGAGTATTTAAAGTTAAAGCCAGTTAGCTAGTAAGCCAGTCACATTAAAGAAAAAGATGACACCAAGCTCAAACTTTAACCCGCAAAGAAACAACAACCAAACAACCACTTCATAAAAAACACCAAACTAAGCCATTTACAATAGTTGGCACCTGAACTTTAAGTTTTCGATATTGTTTTTTTTTTTTTTTTTTTTATTTTGTGCTTCTACACCAGAGTTTGTGACTGACTGACTATCGATAGTGTTTAATGACACCATAATGAGCACTAGCAGCAGCAGTAAAATATTTCCAGTTAAAGTTTTAAGTGAATGGTTGATGCTGTGTTGCTCGTGGTATAGAGCTGGCATTAAATAGTGATGGTGGTGGTGCTGGTTTTGGTAAATACTTTTAAGTTTAAGGCTTAAAGCATGACACGATTTTAGACAAGAGTTTATATAAAACTTTAAATGAATAATATTTGATGTTGTTTACTTTTTTCAGTTACTATTTTGACAATAATTGGCATTATTAAGGTGGTGTATGTAGCAAACAGAAAAATGTTTTAACATACAAACACATAAGTATTTACTATATGTTACACTATTAGTCTAACTCGTGTTTAATAATGTTTATACGCTATTTTCCAGAGTATAAGTGTGTAATTACTGCACATAAATACTCGTACTAAATAAACATGATGTATTGATTGAAAAGTTTAATTGAATTTGGCGCATACATTTTCATGCTTTACCTATACAATGCAATGTTGGTGGGAAAATATTTGTGTTTTTTTTTTTGAACGGATTTTGTTCTGTTTTTGTCTGTTAATTTTCGACTACATTGTATTTAATTGATTAGCTCACATATTTCAGTCAATGGCGACATCACTAAACGGAGCAATATTGCGGTGAATGAAAGTTGTTACTTTATACTTCTCGTTTTTACAATGACATTTCCGTTTTATTTGCAATTTTCTTAAATACTTTGATTTGCCCGTTTTTTATAGAAATGTCTTCTGGAGTCTTTTTTTTCATTTCTCCAAATGTGTGGATTTTCTTGTCACGTCTGTTTGAAGTGTCACGTAAAATTCTATTCAGGTGTCAATGCTGGCTTAAAAGAAGATATTCTACTGTGCTATTTTTGGCTTAAATGTCAACTGTATATTTTATTGCTTCTACAAAAGAGTCAACCAGATGTTTGTTTGTTCTTTTGCCTCTTTTGGCACAACAAGTCTTAAGAGTTTCAAATAAGTTATAAAGCATAGAGTTGAAGAGAACACTTTACAGCTAAAGATTTGACAGTTTGTTTGCTTATGTAAGAATTATGGTTTTTAGAAATAGTAGGTTGGGTTGCAGTTTTTTTTTGGGGAAATGAAGTTTTATAAAATCTAAAAAAGAAACGATCGGAAATTCTTTAAAAATGGGACACACAATATTATAAAATTATCAAGGACCGTAAAAGATACATACATATATCAATGTTTCGCAATAAGCTTTATTAGTATTTAAAGGGAAATGTTGAGAATTTGACGAAATAAACAATTATTCTATGTATGTTTTAAAATACTGTGTTTTGTATAATAAAATATTTTCTTATACTTTGGTCTTAATATGCATAATTTCAAAACTATTAACTACTTTTTTTTTAAATAAAACTTTGCCTTTTTTAAAAACAGAATAAAAAACGTATACATAATAATAGAATAGTCGGTTTAATTTGCATAGTAATAGAACACCCTAGAGTTGACAACATTCGACAGCTACCGTTTGTGGCAACTCCAAATCCAGCCAACAGTTAATGTATACCATAAAGGTTATGTTCTAGGTTAGCTGTTTTTTCTTTTCTCAAATAAATGTTCTATTTAAAAACATAAACTACAACACAAACACTCTACACAATTTCCCAATTTCTTGCACAAATACAATAAATCCTTTAAACGCAACATGCACCCAAAGAGCGGACAACATGGGTAAATGGCAAAAAAAAAAACTCTTGGCATAACGCAATGAATATTAAATGACATGAATGAAAGACGAGGAAAAAAAGTTGACCATAAAGGAAAATATTATTTTAAAACAAATAAAATTTATTACTTTTGTCGCTTTATGCGAAAGCAGACATAAAACAAACAAAAAACACTAAACATTAGGTTTTCAAAACAACAATGACAACAAGAGCAAAAAGATAAAATAAAGGACGGAAAAAATATTTTAATAATAAAAATAGATGCCTTGGAATGGATACTAGTAAGAAACAGAAAATGATAGATATTTATGTACGAGTATATATATGCATTTTATAGGACTCTGCAGCACTTGAGACTAGTTTCGAGTTGACGAATATGTAAGCTATAAAAAACTACAATCTGGTCACAGTTTTTAACTGGTGAATGTTAAACCCGCGTTCAGCGTGGTCACGACACATTTATTACCATTTACCAGTGATATTTCTAGTAAATAGTGATAATTTTGGTGTTGCTTTATACTAAAAATTATACCCTCAGCCGTGATGATGGTCATGTATCCGTTTAACTCTATTTTTCTATTTTTTTTTAAATATTTGACACTTACACTTTTTATTGTAAAGAAAAGTCAATTTGAGGGTGCTGTAGCTTAATTGGTTAGCGCATTTGATCATTAAGCATGAGTTGGTATTTGCAGCCCGGGTTCGATTCCCAGCTGCTGCCACTCAAACAACATCAGTTTCTTAGTTTGCTATCATAACTTATATTTATCACAGCGCCCTCCTTCGGTGGTATAGCATTGAAACGCCACCGAAGTAAAATAATTAAAATAAAGGCTATAAAATCAAGCTTTACAAATAATGCGCCTACTCGCCACCAGAGGCGCTGTAATGCTGCCCTAAACACAATCATAATGCGCAATTGTAGAGTTGTGATATAAATGCTTTCTTCTTTCACCACCTTTACTTCTTCAACTATCCCCTTTCCAAAGAAAGTAACCCAATTATATATAGGCATATTAATTGCCTAAGTTTTACTTTTCTTTAAAAAAAAAAAAAATCTAAGGTTATTTTTTTTTTTATAATTTATTTTAATATATAGAAATATTCTGCGGAACGTACTAGTTCTGTAACTCGTTGCAACTGTACATTTTGCTCATAGCTTTAAATGTGTTAAAAGTAGACATGCTTTCAATTCATACCTCAATTAAAATATAAGAATTTATATCATTCGATTTTATTATTTACTCGTATGTCTCAGAGTGTCCAAAAGACATAAATTTCTTTGGCCAAAGTAAAAGAGACAGTTTTCTTCATATAAAGTGCATGTACTAAAACCAAAACCTATCCGCAAAGGACCAGTCTTGTGACTAGTTCTGGTCAGTAAAATATAAGAATCGAAAAAATTAGATTCAGTTATATGTCTCTGAGTTTATAAAAGGTATAAATTTGCTTTTCCAATAAATATAGGTAAATATACCAGCACCTATCACCTAAGGACCAGTACTGTGAAAAATTCAGAATTGTTTCCTTCCCTTTAAGGTATCTCTTTGTAATATAAGGTGTACTATGTTTGAAATTGATGATTTCTTTAAAATTTAAGTTAATAGCCAATAATAAAAGTATTACAAATATACAAGATTTTGTCTTTTCTGGCAAATAAACTAAAAACGAAGGAAGGGAATATTTACAGGGGGGTCAGCTTTTAAAAGTCTAAATAATATTTGAACAATATTCTTCACCGATTTACTTTAATTACTTTTCTGCTTTCGACCTTAGTAATTTTACTCATGCTACTTATGCAGCATTTTACCTTAGAGACTAGATTTTTCCATGTCTGGCAAGAAAATGGTCTCTTTAACTTTAGAACAGCAAAGAGCATAACTCTGTTAAAAATATTGGTGTTCAAATAATATTCAATACATATATGTTTCATGTATACAGAAATCTTTCAGACCAATTTTATGATGATCGGTCCATAATTAGTCATAGTGCTCGTATAAGTGCCACTTCCGAAACTAACTTTAACGATAAAAAATCTCTTAAACATTTTGGTATCCAAACAAAATTCAACACAAATGAATTTTGTAACGGTCGGTCCATTTCGCTAATTTTTGTGGATACTTTTATAAAATACACATATACGATTAATACATTTCGGAAGGATATTTAAATGGGGCTAATTGAATTAATGAACCAAGTTATTCTGAATCGACTGGCATACTTTAACATTAGTATTAGACGAATCTTTCCTTATAATTTCTTACAATTGCAATCAATTCAAATTTTTTTGGCCAATTTGGATTCACTAGTAAAAAGACAGTCTCAAGAACTACTGGATAACTTTAAGTTACATTGCTATAAAAACCAAAAAAAAAAAAAGTTGTTTAAATATTTGGCAGTTAAAGTAATAAAACAAAAACAGCTCAAAGACATTTTAAGCTGTACTGCCTATATTTGTAGTTGTAGATGCTGCAGCAAACAGTGTGTTAAATCTGCATTAATGTTTGATACACTTAGGCATATTACAGGATCTCAGGTTAATCAAGGCCTTAAGCTTTTTATTGCCAGTTTGCTGCAAGTGTAACGTTAAAGCTGTTTTAACGTGGAATACTTTCACTGAAATGTATATTTATAAAGTGCAATGAATGTTTTAGTAATGCTATTATACTATAGTATGCAAAAGTGAGTTCGTTTTAGTCTTCTTCCGAAAATTTCAAAAAATACATCGAAATAAAATTTGCTTTAGTAATAATACGCGCAAGTACAAATTAATTTCTGAAATTGCTTGCAAATTGTTTTATCAGTTAAACAGTAGAAAAAGGTTAAAAAAATCCTTCAAGTCTTTCAAATTTTACTTGCACATACAAATTTCTTTGAATCTCAAATAAGAAATATTTACTTTGAAGTTTTTTTTTTGCTAAGGGCCTTCATAACTTACATATAGTCCCACACTGTTCACATGTCTCTGCAATACACACATGTGTCGAAAAATGTCCATATTTAGGATTGTTTTTGTGTAAACCAAAAACCTAAAAACAAACAACAAAAAAAAAAAAAAAAAAAACAAACTTGACTTCTGAAGGCGCTTAAGCATATGTACCACCAATTGTGGATGCTGTATTTTGTAGTTTGATTACAAGTGAATTGTTTGTTGCCACAAAGAAGACCCCAATAAGAAAAACATACACACACATAGAATTTTTTGTTTAAAGAAAAGAAAAAAAAAACAAATGTTGAATAGACCCTGAGATTTATGCTTTTGCGTTGTTTTATGGCAAATTAATCCAGGAAGTGAATTTGTAAAAGCCAGATAGAAAAAGAGCAGAGCAGAAAAATTAAAAGAAATCAAATGCAAACAAAAACGCAAAGAATAGAAAAAGCAAATGCACATTGATAATTTAAGGCTGCTACCAGTTTACTGGCATTGAATTGACTTGATTTGATGGCACAAAAATACTTGAACTAAAAGAAAAACAATTGATTTTGTTTAACTAGCTACAGTGTCTATAAAAATAAAAACGTACTTGCTTATGGATTTCAAATTGTTTTGTTACTTTCTTTTAAAATGCGTAATATTTTGTTAGCTACTGTTAAATTGTCTGTCAGTTTACTTTATAGTGGGTTCAAAATAAGACATTTTTCTTAAGAAATAGTTTTCCTGCTTTAAACAACAATTGTTTGTGGATTTGAAAGTTTATTTTCTATGTATTATATATGATCATGACTTTGACTTACCGATGCGACAATTGTCAAATAGTAACGTTGTATTTTCTCGTAATCCAATGTTTTAGCAACAGTAACCTGTGAAAAAATTGAAAGGAAACAAAAAGACATAAAGTTAAAAGGAAGAAATTCAACAAAAATACTCAAAACCGATATATGGCTTTGAACAAACAAATACAATTGCAACAAGAAGAAAATGATAAAAAAAACAATCATGATGATATCTTTAACTTATGGTATGAGTTTGGCATTGACTGGCTGGCTGGCTAGCTGGCTTGGCGGTATAACAGGAGGTGCTGTAAGTCTTAAGTTTTTTTTTCTAGCTGTTTGTGTAACCGTCATTGTTGCAGCAATGAACACTTCAATCATCAATCATTTAAGGAATTTATTGTCAAAAGCGTCAAAACATAAACCACACAATTTGATTGATGTATTAGCTTATCAAATATAGAAAAATCTTTTGAAAATGAAATGTATAAAAAAAGAAATAAAAATCATTTCAAATACATACATAGAGAACACAGCTGAATTGTCAGAGTGTCGCTTGTGTCAATAGCTTGATCAGCAGGAGTTTGGGGCTGTTTTGTGTTGAAAAAATAAAATCCACCAACGCAAAATTTTTGTTTTAACAGTTTTGAGTGAGTTTTTTTTTTGTTTTGATTGTGTGTTAACAAAATATTTATAAATGTATTTGGTAGGTATCAACTAAGAATTCATTAGCGGTATTATATTTTATATTAAATATATTTTGTTACGTAATCTTAAAAAAAATTATACGAAATCTTTGGAAGAGGCCAAAAAAAAGTTGATAATAAAAGGATTGTTTTTTAGGTCATATACACATATGAATATGAGTTTAAGTTTTTAATTTATTAAAAAACATTTAATAACGACATAATTTTGTTGTTACTGTATGCAATAAATTCCTACACCACACCATTTCTAATTACAATTTAGTAACTTAATTCTAATTCGGCGGTATATTGTTTGACTCGACAGGAAAGGATGTGGCAAAGGACTCGAAAATTTCTTTTACACAGTACTTGCTGTCATTGTGTGATGCACGTACATTTAAAAAACACCCGAGGATGCTTGAGAAAACAGCATTAGAAGGGGTGTTAATAAATATATATTGATAGATTATGGGGTATAGTCCAGGGATATCAATATCCACAACAATGGTGTAACTGTTCTACGATTTTTAAATATTCTTTCAAAGAGAGATTTGAATCATAAAGTTATGACTGTTGCGGATTGACACAAACTGAATATATTCTCCACAACATCCATGGATTTATATTCGGTCAGTATTAGTGAAGTTTGGGTCTTGGACAAAAATAACGCTTGAATATAATATTTGCACTTAAAAATTTTATTTTAAATATAAGTACATTTTCATTTGTTTTATTTTCAATTTTCAATTTTGTATTTTAATTTAAAAAAAAATAAATTTTAATCGAAATTAAACTTTTAAATAAAATATGTACAACAATATTGTTGATATGCGAAATTTTTTTTTTGTTCTTTAATATCCTCAACGAATTGTCTGATGTATCGCATAGTAAATCAAGGCATACTATAATCATGGGACGATTCCCTTAAAAATGATTATCTTAAGGTACTTTAAACAAATACAAATACTTATTTAAAAACAACCTACATAAGTATGTATGTATGTAGTAGGCTTAGCAATCATTTTTGGATCATTATAAATAAATTTAAAACCATAAAATTGTGTTTTTTTGACTAAAATCTTCGCAACTTAAAATAATTTAGGCTTTAGTTTAAAACTATGAACATTTTTGAAATCTTAAAAAGCCATTAGACTTCTAGTTCATGCAAATGGAAAAGGCATGTACATAATTATCAGCTATTTTTGAAAACACAATATAATGATCAACATCAGGACTATTTTAACAATTCTTTGCAAAATACATTTGACTATTTTTAAAGTCAATTAAATCTCACACAAGTGTGAGTGCAGAAACACACTAACTTTTCCTCAACAGTTTAATGATCCATAACAATTCCATCACTTAATTTCCAATTGAATGATGGAGCAAAAAAAAAAAACACAGACAAATAATCTATTTCTGGCCAATGGGAATGTTGTTAACACTTTATTACTTTCAAGCTAATAATTTTAAGTTGTATTCTTGACCATAAAGATTTAATTTTATAGATTACCGGGTGTTAATAATAAAATGTAGTTTAAGATCTCCAGTTTTTTATGAAGCCCTATCTGACAGATGTTAATTAATGCGCTAAGAGAAGAACGTTGTGGTTCTTTCCACATTCAATCAATATAATTGAAATTGATTGATTTGTTTTTCTCTATATTTTTTTTTTGTTTAGAAGCTGCTGCCATTAAGTTACACATCACAACTATTTCACTAGTAGTCATTCCCAGAGAGAGAGAGAGCAACATACTTTTAAGTGATGACAGCTACTTAACAATTTTTCAATATTACTACTTGCCTTGCAACAGCAACAACAAATGTTAGGTGATCTATTTTTATGGCAAATTGATTTTGATTAATTTTCATCTTGCATACAATTCATACAATCAGCTTTTTGTCTTTAGCCTTTGCTACCTATTCCACACTGATTTGTCCAGTTAAAAGACATTTGTAACAGGTTTAAAAGACTACCACAACATTTCTCAATATGTTGTCCCTTTTTTGTCCAGCCAAATCATCGACATCATTCTAAACTATATTCATTTGTAGACTACAAAAGGAGACAAACAAAAAGTAGTAAGCAAAGCTAACAACCAATCATCAGTTTTATATAAATGCATAAGGACTTGAACATAAAACTTAAATATGATGTTGTGTAAATCATCATCATCATCAGCATCTTCTACCTGCAGCTCATTGCCATTATCATGATTATTGACTGTATCTGAAAATCTCTTCTTATTGAGCTTTTAATATAAGTTTGTATGTGTTTGTTTAGTTTATTTGTCTACTCACCTGGCCTTGATGGGGGAATGATATGGCAAACGTGCCATAACCATCAGCAATTGTCATCTTTTCATCTTCTGTGGTATTTGTAGAACCCTCCACAATAAAGTACTCGACCAGGCCATTAACACCGGCATCCTTATCCAGTGCCTGAATATTGCGAAATATTGTTGTACCCACTGGTGTGCTCTGGAATGAATAGAAACGATGCAAAGAGACAGAGTTATAAAACAGAAATGAATAGTTGAGCAAGCAAAAAAAAAAAATAAAACTCGAAAAGAAATACATAATATTGAATCAAGTGTATAATGAAAAAAGAAACCATACAACACGTAAACATAAAATGCAAAAGTAAATTACTAAAGTCAACATAATAATGGTCACAAAATGTTGCACAGCTCAACGTAATACAACAATATGGAAAACTAACTCATGCCAATAGATCACGTTTTATAAACTATAGTAAAGACTTGAGAAATATGCTACTGATTTATTTTAAAAGATCTTAGAATTACTATTCTGCAGTTAAAATATATATATGCCCTGTTAAATTTTTCAGCCGATAACAGCCAGGCAACAGTAAATTGTTCTGTAATTTCTCCGATCTATAGATAAAAAAATCCACTTTTAAAAACCCAAAGATTACTGACGGTCATAAATATATGCTTTAACATCCTTGTCTTCACAACGTTTGTCATTTCCGTTAAGAGCGGCTGTGAGAAATTGAATTTTTATTTGGTAGTTCTAGCGATCTTGCGTCCATGGTGCTTGCTATATAGGTCACTGTCTGAACTTTGGTGTCTCATCCGGACTGTTCAGTTGGTTTCCAATGTAGCAATAACCGTATTTTTTCGCCTCTGTTCCCTAAATTAATGTTGGTAGCATGAAATTACCAGATGCGTCTGATCTATATTAGATACCAAAAGTTAAGGACGGCTAGTTTGATGGCATCTAATTCATTTATTATATACGTTTTTTCACATATCCAGGATGCGTCTGATACATATTGAATACCGACCAGAGAATACTGAACAGTCAACTCTGCTTCCAACGGGCATTGATTCGGGAATTTCTCTGATGATCTTGACCTTTGATTGCCTAGGGGTTAGTTAGTTTAGAGTCGTTGACCATTGATATCTATGTGGACAGTGGTTAAGGCAGAAGGTATATTCGATCTTTTATATTCCCTAATCTATATTGAACACCACCAATTCAAGTTAAGGTAAGACTTAAAGTCAATAACGAAAAAAAAAATGTTTGAAGAATAAACATATTGTTCTAGATCGATTATGTTGCGCGACGATATATTGGCATACCTTTGCTTATGATATCAAACATAAGCAATGCATATTCATATTATGTACTCAATGCATATTCATTGATTATGTTCGATAATAGTAGTTTGCACCCCAATTGCAAAATATCAAGTCTTCCCTTGACTTGATTAGGGACTTGATAAAAGTTCTTCTTATACTAACTGGGTTTATAATTGTGGAAATATATCACGAGCCGATAATTTAAGAAGGCTATAAACGATTCGACAACAACTGCATATACTATTTTTGCGCTCATTTCATTTACTTGCAACACATGCTTTAAATGGTATAAAATAATTAAGCATGTTTGTGTAATAGAGTGCAAAAAATGATAAATAACGAAACTTTAACAACAATAAGGACAACAGCAACAAACAACACCAACAACAACAAGAACAGAAAAGGTTTAGTTTGAACATTCTATGTACAGCATTTACCATAAATTAATTTGTTGCTAAACTTAGACGATGCTTGCAGCATACAAAAGTGAATGAGTGCAACAACAAGAAGGCAAGAATGCAGGAAAAGTCGTAAATAAAAAGGTTGTTACAAAAAAGGGTTTATTACGTATGACAGTAGAACATAACAGTGAGAGAAAAAGTAAATTGGAAGAAACAAATAATTTGTGAAAAATGTAATTCAAAATTTTTACGAAAACCCTTTTAAGTTAAAAGTTTAATAGAGTAAAAAAAGCCTTTTTAAGAAACCGTCTTTTACTAAAATAATTTTATAGTAGACAGTTTTTAATAAAAAGCTTTTTAGTAATAGCCGTTTTTTAGTAAAAAGCTTTTCAGTAATATTTTTTATTAAAATAAAAAAGCTTTTGAAATAAGAGCTTATGTTAATAAGAAGCTTTTTAGTAATAGATTTTTATTAATAAAAAATGTTTCTATCCAAAAACATTTTACAACGATTTTCATTACGAAAAACCTTTTTCTTTCCAAAAACTTTTTAAAACAAATTTATACAATTTTAAATGTTCGTAAAAAACTCCAGAAAATTCATATAATTTTTGTAGGAAATTTTTCTAAGTGTTACAACTAAACTTTTTACAATCAATATTATTTTCTTTGCTAAACAGCTTGTCCATAAGCTTATTTCTCCACAGCATTCTATTTTCATCAGCTCCTTACTTTTGTGTCTATAAAGAATGTCCCTATTTCTAAGCAGTAAAAAGGTAAAAAATTACTCTTGAGTACAAGTATCAATAATGAAGAATGTTTATTTTTAAGGCTGGCATTAAAAAGCACAGAAAATAGTCTTCTGCTTCATCTATTGCCTTACAATACACATCATCAGCAGTAGTCGTTATCGTCCATTGTCGTTGCCCTCAGTTGCCTTTATACATAGATATATTCCATATATATATATATATACTCTTGATTTCATTTAATTTCGCTGTAATATTAATCAGTTTTGAAAATGTTAAATTCTTATAGTTCACTCATTTTCAGTTTATTGTAATGACAATGGACTCTTGGATGGCTGTTTGTTGTCATAAATGGTTATTGTGTTAATCATTGTGGTCCCATACATAAGTCCGTTCGTATGTCTGTCCACGTGGCCTTTTATAGGCAGCATGATATTGTGGTTGTTGGTTATTTACTGCTGGGCTGGAAGAGCCATTGAAAAAGTACTAGAAATAAAATTAAGTTTGATTTACAAATTGTTATGGTTTTTCTTTTAGCCTCTGGTTGGAAAATGTACGTGTAATTTAAAACTACAATTGCTGACAAAGTGTGTGTATGAGATTTTGCGTTAAAAGAATTTGGAAAATTTGTGTGTGAAATGTATTTGAAGTTTGTAAGAACTTAAAGTATAGTAGCAGCAAAGTCTTTTCAAAATGCCAGTAGTGTTTGTGTTGCTATTTTCAACACATTAAACATTTGAACAACTGAATAAAGAGTTCAAGTGAAATATTTATGGTTTAAGCTGTCTGTCAATGAGAAATTTTACATAAAAACGTTTTAAAGGGGAGCAGTGTTAAATATTCATAAGCTATTTAAATTTGTGTTAAAGAAAAGGATTTAGGACCTTCTGTATTTAAGAAATAATGGAAATTTATAAGGAAAATATTTGCTTTAATCATCTATTTATGAAGTTCATTTGGAAGAAAAATTCATGAATTTTTATAATTTGACCCAAAAACTTTTTCCTCTAATAACTTTATTGGAGAAAAATTTTTAAATATATATTTTTATTTTACACTAACCAAAATTTATTTCTAAACAGCTTTTTTCAGAAATTTGTTTGTCTGAAAAAAAGTTTTTATACAGAATCTGTTTGAAAATGTTTTCAATGAAGATTTAAATTAAATTCTAAAAATATAAAATTTCAAAATTACATATTTAAATTTTATTTGAGCCATAATCAAATTGTTGCTTGAACATCGATAAAAAACTAAACAAATGTCAAGCAAAATTTTTTTTCCCTAGAAATACAACTAAACAATTGAATTTAAAGCAACAGCAAAAACATTACGGCTATGGGCTTCGGTTTTAAAATGGCCACACAAATGTATAAAATCGCACTCAATATTTTACAAACGACACATAAGAAGCCACATTGGAAAACTATAATAACACCAGCCAAGAAAGTCTAAAATAAAAGAATATCAATAATACTTTACATTTCAACAAATACCCAGAGAGTCACAATGCTGACAGAACAAGAAATTTTAAATACAAAGCCTTGAACACAAAAAACTGTTTAAAGCTAAACAAACGAGGCAAAAAAACTAAAAAAATCTAAATCAAAAGATAAAAAAATGAGCAGCAACGAAAATTTGTCTTTTTCAAATATAATCCTTTATAGGAGGGATTTTGTTTAAAAGCCACACATAAATTGTTTATAGAAATGGTTAAAGTATGAAAATGAAGAAGATACACTACAAGATAGACATAATACACTATGGACAGACAGGGCGACGGACAGGCGGACAGACTAGGAGTAGTTTCTATTAAAACAAAATATATATTTGTGACCAGGCCATACAAATATGTGTCTTTTTATACTTATATAATTTTGTTGTTGTTGTTGTGGTTGTTGTTTGCATGGTTTAGTTTGTTTGTGTATTGCGACATATGAATGCAATTTAAATATTTGCTGTATTTTAGCTTGATCTTTACATGGTTTTCATAAATTATTCATATTAAAAAACAAAAAAAAAAAAAAAGAGAATTAAATAAAAAAAGTTGCGCAAAAACCAAACGGCAGCTGAAAGACAATATGTAAAAAAACCACTCAAAGGAAACTTCATGGGTGAAATAGACAATAAAGCAGGCTTTTTAACATTTTCCTCAGGTTTGCTGCCTTTTACACCAAAACCAGAAATAATAGAAACTATTAGAGAGGCCAAGAGATAGAGTTAGATGTGTCGTTTAATGTTTAACTAAAATTTGTTTGTTATTTAAGGAAATTTTCCAAAACTAAATTTCAGCAATTGTTTGTGTACTTCTAGACATTTGAGATTATCTAACTGTATTTATTATATTTCATAATTTTTATTAATATATCTACGAGTACGTTACGCTTTAAACTTAATACCTTTAGCTTCGTTAACATTCTTTTTGTGATTGTCCGTTTTATGAATATTCATGTTTTGTGTGTGGGTGATGATGTCATCTTATTTCTTTTGCTGCTTCTAATGACAACAAATTTTTCTTTATTTAATTTTCACATAAGTGACTTTCGGTATTGGAGAAGACTGTGTGCTTAAGCGCAGGTCTTGGCTTAAAAGTTCTTAAAAATGATTTATAAGCAGTATGAGCAAAGTTTAGTTGAATTGCTCGCATAAACAAAAGATTTAACAAACAAACTTGTTTTGTTGTTTGTGTTTGTGTGTGTGTGTATTTTTTTAATATTGGTGACAAATGTCACGAACAAGTTAGTTTCAAATCTATCCAAAATGTGATTTATAACGGTATACTATGCAATTGATCCCCAAAAGATTTATAGCTATTGGGTAGGAGCATAAATACTAATTTCAAAAGTTTTTTTTTTCGCTTTGAATTTATTTTCCACAAATGTATTTGTCTGTTGTGGACAACTCATGTCGATATTATGATCTTTTTCGAACTATATTGTCCGAATATTTGTTCGCACAACTATGCCTGCCATCAAATGACATATCCACACGAAAAAACGTAATTTTTTAAAATTGCAGAAGGCTTTGAACAAATTTGATGGCTTGTCAAGACGTGGGCTAAAGGTCTATTTGATTTGCAGAGTTTGTGCGGAAGTGGAAGAAACACATCAGTATTATAAATTTTTTGAATTTGATCGAATTTGAGAGGAACTCTTTTATATGAAACTTAGAGTTTCTTAGAAATTCTACCGGGAAACATAGCTTATGGAAATGGTTAACACACTCCTTTAAGAACCTAAAACATTTCGAAGAAGGCTACAATATAACTCAACGTAACCCAACTTTGCTGCATTTCTGTTAAGTCCTGTCTAAAACTCACGGTTTTAGGTAACTGAAACTTGAACGCATTGGGACCATACTACAAAAAGAAGGCAGGCAATACTTTAAATAGTGGACGTATTATATATTGAAGAAGATCTTTAATATGACCTCTACAAGTAGAATACGATAAGATATACGACGCAATCTTAGTCTTAATTCCTTCAGACTTTCCGATACATTTGATGCTATTTCATAATGTATTTGAATTACAGAAAACTTAAATGATTAAATGTTTGAAATAATAATGAATTAAGTATGAATTAAATCGCAATGAATTCTTTAAAGGAATCGTTAATAAATCAAATAATTTGAATGAAATAAGAATTAATTTATTTGAACCTTTTGTCTACGATTGCTAATTTTAAAATATCTAAAATGCCTTCTGTGATACAGAAAATGACAAAGTTTTTCATACGGATAATACCGGTCAATATATGATTGGGCATACAGTGACCGCCACGTTAATATAAAGTAAACATCTAATATTGTTAAAAAAAATGTTTTACTTTATATACTACAAGTACAAATTTAAAACAAAATATATTGCATAATTCATAAGTAACTTAATTCATTATTCAAACAGAAACTAGAAAATAAGGAACATAAAAAAATAATTCAATTTTAATAGAATAATACCAGATATTTCGCGTCAAAATAAAGTAAGTGCCAACTTCCACGAAGCAATTCTTATTGAAAACATTGACACAAATTTTTTCCTGGAAATTTCTATAGAGTTAACACAGCACAATTCATATTGCTTAAATCGCTCTTATTTTTATACATACAATATGAACATTGTCTATACACATTTGTAGTATGAATAACGAATTGCAAGTACAAGTGTGCACTCGTCTTATCTTCTCCTCATCCCGATGTCTATAAGTTAATCAGCTTAGCTTAAAAAATTGCTTCGAGTATAATTGGCACTAAAGATATACATATATTAAAATTATGTAAAACATTGTATTTAATATTTATTCTTTTTAGTCCTTTTGCCTTAATCAAAGACATATAATCAATAAATTTTTCTTAGTGAAATCAGGTTATACTTGCAAGAAATATTTCTTTGCAAGTTATTTCCACAGACACTTAATTAAATTGTGGTCTGGAGACTGCAGGGATGATCTAAAGTTTTGGACAATGATTGAGCAACCGCACTTTCACAATTTTGAAGGTATGCTTGGGATAATTTTCCTGTTGGAAAATCCAGTTCTTCGTTAGTTCTAATCCCTACAGTAGGGTATACTTTGTTTTTTTTTAATGTTTATTTAATCTTCCTTTTTCATTGTAGATTCTATAAATGTAAAATTTGACACCTCTGATGAAATCATACAACCCCAGACCATGACTGAGGCGCCGCCATGTGTAACTGTCTTGGCAACATATTTATTATTAAAAGCTTCGTTCTTGGTTCGCCATATTTTTGAGAAGTTTTGACGCCAAATATCTCAAACTTCCTTTCATTTGTGAAAAGAATATTGTTCTAAAAAAAATTGAGGCTCTCTTATATATTTTTTTGTGAAATTCAAATGTTGACTTTGGTTCTTCTGTTATATTAAGGGCTTCTTACGTGGCACTCTACCATGTAGGCACTTTTGATGCAATCCAATTAGATCTTCTTATCGTATTCGCGCTTACAGGTTTTCCAGAAGTTTTCGTAATATTTTCAGCTATTTTTAAAGCTATAGAAGTTGCGTTTGCTTTTACTTCTTTTACTAAATCTCTTACTTCAGTTTTTGTAAGACGAAAATTTTCTACGGTATTGGGTTTGGTATACTTGTCTATAGTTTTTTCTATTGTATAGTAATGCCTTCCAACGATTTTATCGATTTCAAGGAGATATTTACCTTTTCTATGTAAGTCTATTATGATGTGCCTAGTCTCAATTGATGTTTGTTTTCCCATTGTTCCCATTGTATTTTAAAGACAAATTATGAAACTTGCAATTATTTTGAACGGAACTTTACTGGTATTCTTTTAAACAAAGAAAACTTAAAGGAATTGCCACTACTTTTGGAATGACAGGTTGTTTTTCTTTTGCTGACTTTATTTTGACGCGTAATAATTGGTATATTTTGATAATAAATCAATTTAATTTGCATACGCTATTGTTTTTTATTTTTGTGAATTTAATTTTACTTAAATAATTATATAAAAATGCAATATCAATTTCTAATAAAATATAATTTCTGTTATATATATAATTAAGCTTTTCTTTTAATAAAATGCGGTGTTGATTTTATTTTGACGTTCACAGCATGCCGGAACGTATGGCTTAATAATGTTACTGCTATTGCAGATGTTGTCTGAAGAGGAATGCGTTATGAGAAAATTCATGGATGAATTGGAATAGCAAGGACACTCTTTAATATTTAAGTACAATTCACATTATAAGTGAACATTAATCAACTTTTACAATAAGCTTTAAATGGATCCAGGTAAGCTAACCAATATTCTTGGACTATTTTATATTTGTTAAAAAATTTAAAACGCTCTTGTAACCGATGCTATGAATATTAAATACTGTATAAACCATTATAAATAATGAAAATCTAAAGACAATATTAGACTTTCCCCCCCAACCAATAAAAAACTAAAATTCAAAATATATATATGTACATATGTATATAATGGTAAACACCCCATTGTTTAGAATCTCCATCATTCTATACCATCAAGTCGTTTACATTTTTATTTTCAAGGAAGACGGTTATAAAAAAAACATAAAAAACCCAGCGAGTAAAAGAATCTAACATATATTATAACCTTTATAATAGATTATAACACGACGCGTGCGCTCATGCGCAAAAACATGCCACATAAAATTTGCAACAGCCACAAAAAAAGTGAAATATGCAAACAAACTCAGCTTAAAGGCAAAGTAATGATTTTTTTTCTTGATTTTTCACTGATGCCAGACAAACAGTCAATATTTATACACGTGCAGGGGGTTTATACAAACAAATAAACTTTTATTTTGGGGAGGGGGCAGGTGAAGGGGTTGGGTAATTTCTAATACCTTAGATAGTTTTGTGCATTGAAAGGTGGTAAACATGTTTGTTTAGCCCAAAAAACCAAAGTTCAAAGTTCAGTTGAATTTAACCTGAAAAACAAGCTCTAAATCAAAGGAATAAAATGAATTTTATGGTTTTTATATTGCTAACAAAAGGAGTTGAGAAAATTTTCAAGAAAATATACATAGTAATTGGTTTTTAACGTTGAACTTTTTGTTTACTTATTGAGAGTAGTTCATCGCGACTGGTGCATCTTTTATAGGGAATTCAACGATTTCTTTTATATGAGTTTTGCCATTTAAAACATGTTTGTAACATGACTAGGGCAGTTAAAAGTGTGGGAGAATTCATAGTAATTGCAAATATTAGCAAAAAACAAAAAATATAAGAAAATAAAAAAGATTTATATGTGAAGCCAAATAAATGAGTGGGTGTTATAATAGTAGATACAAGTAAGCAAGTTCTAGCAAGAAAATGGAAAAATTCTTTTGAAAAAATTTGCAGCTGATAATAGATTTAAAAAAAAACTATATGTTTAGCTGTAACGAATTTGATATACTCTTTATTTGTAATGGGAATTATATACCATACACCTGACTTAATATTAATATTCCAAAAAATGTTTTCGAAGTTGTCTTACATTTTGCTTCATAATTTTGTTAATAGTTTAAGTACGAGAGCGGTTCGGAAACTTCTTAGAATAGCACAGAAAGAGAAGAGAGTTTTTCAAAAACATTTTTATTTTTTAATATAATCCCCTGAAATTTCAATACACTTAGTCCAACGCTTATCTAGCAATTCTATCCCTTGATTAAAATAGTTTTACTCCAGGCCTTCAAAATAGTGGTTTACAATTGTAATTGCATCTTTAGTTGAGGTAAAATGCTTGACAGCTAGGATTTTTTTTTTAGATTTGGGAGCAGGTAAAATTCACTGGGAGCCAAATCAGGAGAATAAGGTTGACCACCCACCTCCTACATATATTTGTTGATTTTAGCCATTGTTAAAACACTCTTGTGAGCTGGTGCGTTGTCTTGATGAAAAATTATTTTTTTGTGTTGTAAGCCAGGACGTTTTTCTCGAATTTTTACATTTAATTGATCCAAAATGTTGCGATAGTACTCTGAATTTATTGTTTTACCCTTTTGTAGATAGTCAATAAAAAATACATTTGAAGTCCCAAAAACCCGTTGCCATAACCTTACCAGCCGATTGAATTGTTTTTGCCTTGGATTATTCTTTTGTCTTTGGAGTATATTTGTGAATCCATGTCTCATCAACAGTTGTGAAATGACATTTTATTTTTCTTAAAACGATCCAAACAAGCTTGAGAAATTTTCATTGTTATGCGCTTTTGGTCGACTGTTAACAAATGCGGCACCCATCTTGCAGAAAGCATTTTCATCTGTAGTTCTTCATGCAAAATTAAATGGATTCGATCATTTGAGATGCCCATGATATTAGCTATTTCACGCACTTTTATTCGTCGATCATTTAATACCAAATCATGCACTTTGGCTGCAATTTCTGTTTTTGTGCTGTTGCATATGAAAAAGCACATTCACCTAACACATTCACCATATCATTATAAATTACTTGTCCCGATAAATTTTATTTAAATATTTAATGACACCACGAATTTCTAATTTTTCTATTGTAAAAAAATCGCAGATATGTCTTTTTGAACACCTGTTTCTATATGAAACAGTTGCGAGATCGAAAAGAAATTTAACATGTGTTCATAGCACAGATCGAAGTTTCCAAAACACTTAAATTTTTTCTGTTTGTACTGCGCTTTATGTTCCGAACCGCCCTCGTATGATAAAGATTTTTAATAACAAAATCTCATTAATTTCTGTTATGTAGTATTCACGTGTGTAGTTTTTTAGATGAATAATTTTAACAGTTACATAACGAACTTATAATTATAAATGCTTGTTATTATCAGTATAGGGTATATGAATGTTATACAATTAAATTTGTTCTTGTTGTTTTTTTAAGAATTTAAGGTAGCGTAAACACAATTTGTTGTCATAAGAATACAAAATAATGACTGGCTGTTTATTTGCTTTGTTTTTAATTCGTAAGTAAGAATTCTACTCACTCATTCATTTATTTGTTTATTATCATTCGATTAAGTGTTTAATTACATGTTAGACATTTTCAAAGAACCTAACCAAAAACCATTTATTACTTTGGTAAATTAATCAAGCTTCACCCATGTTTTCTTATGTTTTTTTTCTGTTTGAAATATAAAATGACAGTTTTGTGATTTGTGCACAATTTGTTTAATATACTTATGGTACAGTCAGTCATATAAATCAAAATAAGACAACAAAAACCAAGAAATTCACTTACTTTTGGATAAATACATTGTTTAATTAAAATATGTAGCTTTACTCAAGAGAATATTGTAATTGAGAATATGTTTATAAGGAAATAAGCGTTTTCTAATCGAGATAATAATTCATAAGTTATCTTCATACCTACTGCCGCATTCATAAAAAATAAAGTAGGTTTGAAGTGTGCTTTTAGACAAAATTTTTATACAAAATTTTCTTAAAGTACATTGGAAGACTACTTTATTTTTTTGTGTATAAGGGCACTAATCTATAAGTATTTTCAGCTTAAACACTATTGCCCTTATTCATAAACAGGTATAACCTCTTATAAACCTGTTGTAAGTTTTTATGAATAAGGGGGTATGAATTTTGTTGCAATTTCACATTCAAAAATATGATAAGTTGAACGTGTGATACTTGATTATAAATTTTATTTGCTGTTACAAAAGTCGTGTAAAAACAAATAAACATTTCTTGCTAATAACTGTTACGCTTATTAAATTAAACAAATATTTGAATAATGTGAGTGCTGCTCAAAACACAAATGTTTAAAACTAATTAATTTCAATAAGAATTTCTTGTTGTAACAATTTTTTAAATAATTCATCTTATTTATGTGTTTGTAAGTATGAAATTGATTAGTTAATTCTTTTGTCATAAATTGTTTATAACAAACTTTGTTGCCAACAACAACAACGACAACCATTTGTCATTATTTTTTTACCTTTTTTAAATTACAGGTTTTTTTCCATTTAGTACAAGGAGTTTTTTTATTATTTATTATTTCTTGTCTGCATTTTTGTTTGTGTGCTTTTTTCCAATCTTGTTTATTTTGTCCATGAAGTGGTAATTGCTATTTGAAATTTGTTAATATTTTAGAAAAAACTTCAAAAATAATTAAAAAATTGCTGGCTATTAATTTGCAGCCAACAAATAAGTATAATTTGTTTTGTCATATTAACAAATTTAATGGATGTTTGTTGAATTTTCATTAAAACTAATTGTTTAATTATGTTAAAGAATTGGAAACATTAAATTTAATTGAATTGGCTTAGTGTCAAAGAACTGAAAATCTTATTAGAATGTAAATGAAACAAAAAATAAACAGAAAAGTAAGTAAGTCTTGAATGTATTTATAAACTGAACAATTAATTAAATAAAATTACAGTTTCAAAAAAAAAAACTTTTTAAACTTTGAAGCGCATTTCACTTTGATGACTTTATCAATAATAAAAACAGGTAAGAAAGTATAGTCGGTCAAGCCGACCGACTCCTAGTATACTTATATATTTATGTATGTGTAAAAACAGTTTTTCAGAAATGGGCTCTATGGAATCTAACCAATTATGGACCGATCATCAAAAAATTGTCTAGGCATATAAATATATTTATGTTAAATTTAACACTTTTAAAAGATTTATATATATGTACATGTAAAAGTGATTCCCGAAAAGAAATTATGGACCGACCGTTATTTGTGTTGAATTTTATTTACCAACATTTTTAAGAGAATTATGCTCTTTAAAGTGAATTTAGGAAGTGACCGTTATATGGGAGCTATGACTATTTATGGACCGATCATTATAAAATTAGGCTGAAGGATTTGCGTATACTTATATGAAACACATTTGTGTTGAATATTATTTGGATGCCAATATTTTTAAGAGAGTTAATCTTTTTAAAGTGATTTTCGGTCAATTATGGACCAATTAGCACAAAATGTGTAGATGTGATCAGGCTTTATGTACAACTTATTTGTGGTGAAATTTATTTGGATACGAGCATAAATCATACGTTTATGACCGAGAGGACATTTGTATGGGGGCTAGGCGAAATAATGAATCAACGTTAGACAATTTCAATCCCAACGGTCCTTGGGCTTCAAAAATATCATGTACAACATTTTTTAGAAATATGCACTTTGCGTACAATCTTTACATGGACAGTCAGACGAACCGACAGACGGACATCAACGACGGACAGAAACTGATTATAAGTCGATTGGTATTAAGAAGGGTGTTGGACTAATATTTAAATCCAACCTATACTTTACAATTTTCAATATTAATAAACATAAAACAAAGTCTGAAATAAGAATTCATAATTACATAGCTTCGAAATTAAAGAACAATATTTAAAATATAATAAATGCATTTTATGTAGGTTTGGGTCAAATGGGTCTTAATGGCACTTCTTTATTTTTCTTAGGGGTGCCCCGATAGACTAGGCGATAGTGTGCCAGACTATCAGTCAGAGGGTTGCGGGTTCGATTCCTGCCAAAGATTCTGGCTGTTTTCTGCAGATAAGCCAAAGAAGCTTCGCAGTTTGTGTTTGTTAATTATATTTAAAACAAAAAAGTAGTTACATATTATCGTTCTATTAATGTAAATATATTTCCTAATTATTAAAGCCAACTAAAATATGAATTTATACCACTTATTAGCATGGCATGACAGTTAATATATTCATTATTTGCCCAGCAACATATTTGAAATAATATTCAATCTATTTCTATTTTCATTAAATCATGCCCAGTTTTCCAGTCTTACAAGTGTGTTCACTCGAATTCCTTCTTACATAGTTTTGTCATTACTTCTGCAACGACTTTTTAGCAGCAGCCAGAAATGTTTCTAACCATTTAGTAAGTTTGCTAGATGACATGTTTGGCTGTCCACTTTATTAGTGAAAAATAAAACTAAACAAAAAAAATATTATGTCAACTGATATTGAATGATTGCCCATTAAATAAGCTTAAAAATATGTCAATTTGAAAAGCTAAAACAACTAAAATGTATATTACATTGGTTGAACAAAAAATAAAGTAAAAATCTAAAATTATTGCAAAAAGCTTAGGTTGTCAGTTGTATTTTAAAAGATATTAAATATAAATAAATATTGTCAATGAAAAGGAAAAAAATAATAATAATACATAAATAAATGAAAAAGTAGTGTCTTAATGAGTAAAAATATTTGCATAATGAAAAGTGGGATTTAGTTTTGGAGAAACACACAAAACTGTTAGATGCTACATAGAATGCAGGATTTGAATGGTTTTTACATAATAATTAAAAAAATACAAGTAAAATGCGTATTGAAATATTAGCATTATAAATGTTAATGGACCATCAGTGTTTAATACTTTATGTAATGTAATTATTAAATATTACCAATACATGACAATTAAAGACATTAACCAAACTATTTATAATTTCCTTATGGTCTTAATAAAAAGCTACCAAATCGTGGGGAATGGGTTAGACAAATTCATATAAAAAACCCATAACGTAAAATACATTCAGACCAACGGCAAATGATAACCACCAGCTAAGAACTACTTTCTGACTCCATATTCATAAGCTTGTTGTAGCATATTTTAGTGTAATGCTTCAAAACACACAGGCACTTCAATACTTATTTGCATATAATTAAATATGAATGGCAAATGTAGCTGTCCTCTGTAAACAAATATATAGGATTGAATTCCTTTGATGAGATTCAAGCAATAACAACAGCTGAGAAATTTCGATTCAAAAAATGTTTTTAGCGATATAAAAATAAATTTTCTCCAAATATTTCCGTAATTTTACAAAGTGCTAAATAAATTGCCATTGGGCTTTAACTTAAACGATTATAGGATCTCGTTTTTGAAATTAACTTTAAATTACCAATATCTAATCATACAGAATATGTACATATATGTACAATAAAAGATTAGCTAAAGAACGAGTTAGCTTCTGTTACTTGTCGAAAGGACTTGACATGCTGGTGATTGCTGTAAATGTAAAGGTTGTATTGGCCTCAATTACCATTTACAACACAACAAAGTATTTTGATGTTGTATGTTGTAAACTGCGATTACGATTCACAACACTTATCCGCTTAATCGTATGAAAAATGCATGTTGTGTTGTAGACAACATTTTAGTGTTGTGAACGATAATTGGGCCCATTGTTTTGTCCATTTTAAAATACGATTTCAAAATTTAAATAATTAAAACTTCAAAAAAACCTTTGTACTCAAATGTTTGAGATGTAAACGTTCTTGAAGATTTGTCCCCTATTGATATATTTTATTTCCTTTGTTTTTACCTTCTAATTTACAGACAATTGGTGAAATCGGTTAGCTAATAAACGAGTTAGAAAAGTTGTGGAATCCTTTCTGGCTCAAGCATACTATGGTTAATCATTTACCAGCAAATAATTTTTCCAAAATTTTGATTTTATATATTGTCCCGGCTAATGTTAGCTCATCTTTTAAAAAAGACGCAGCTTAAAACGTTTAACGAATGACCAAAGGCTTTTAAATGGCGCAATAAGAACTTCATCACGAGGGTTTTGCTCACACACCAATACATTGCCATTTTGCGTGCTGAGCCAGTATTACTGTTTTTGTTATTACACTGAAGTTCCGAATGCCTACTCAGTAGATTCGACAGCAGTTTTTTATATCACTATAGAAGTAGACCTTGTCTGGGTCAAATCGAATATGCTTTAAAGCAATGAAAAGTTTTACATCTAGCAATATCATGTTCTCAACCTTTTTCAATATAAAATTGATGCAAAATTAAGTTTCAAATTGATTTGATTGCTATTTGAAACTTTATATTTACTTAGAGCATTACATGGGTCTAATCTACGATTGTTTAAAAGAATGAACATTGTAACCCCAGCAAGATGATGTTCCGGACTATTAATTATCTCATTGACACAAATTTTCCAATTGATTCGATTGCAATTTTTTTACGTATAATTAAACATAGACCTTTAATCTAAGATTCTTTAAAGAAATAAACATTTTTATCTCTAGCAAAACAATAGTAGCAACGATTTTCGATATGTCATTGATGTTATTGACCGAGAAGCAAAGTTTACCATTGAATACAAAGTACTATCTAAATATAAATTAGTTTTAATGTTTTTTTGTTTAATTTTGTGAGGTGATCAATTTTGGACCGTAGAAATGTATTTTTACCCAACTACATCTCAGCTCTGAATATGTAAAGTTTTAATATTTTATTGCATCAGGAGATCCAAAAAAAATATTTAAAAAACACTGCGAGACATTTCAAAGTTTTTGTTGATTATCAGGCAAAACAAACATTTATTTGGGAACGACCGTCTTAAGGTATCGTCACACTTTGCAAATATTTACTAAAAAAAGCGTAACCACTTATTTTAATACAAATTTGTTTGACGTAGTTTACTCTTACAAGAGTTTTGCAAGACCAAACAGCATCAAATAAATTGAAATTAAATAAACGAGTTTAAATATATTTTATTTACTGGTTATGTCTGTTTCGGCAAATATTTGCCTAGTGTGTCCGTACCTTTAGTGGTTAGATTGTCTCAGAAAACCCTGCAAAGTAAAATTTTACAGTACACAGTCTAAACACTGACCTAAACACTGCTGAATTTAAATAATATTAAAACTGCTAGTAGTTTAACTGTTGTACTGCCAGTAATTGTACTGGCAATAATAATTGCTTTTGCTACAAAAATAAAACGTTACTAAAAATACCCATAAAAATCAATAGCTACTTTTAAGTTGCAGCACTGTCGTCTGCAATGAATGAAAAGTGATAAAACATGTCATACATTTCAGCCATTAGAAATATTTCCGCAATTGATTGAATTTTGTCAAAACAAAACTTACAACAAAATAGACTAAACTTTACTACACTAACGGTACGTTTTTGAAGTAAAACTTTCAGCAGCTTAAAGAAAAATAAAAATCAACAGTAAAATTACACTTGTTAGTATGGTGCTTAAAGTTTATGGTTGATGTAAATGTTGTTGGTTTAAATGTTGCTGATGTTGATGTTGTTGCTGCTGCTGCTGCTGTTGTTACTTACATTTTAACCAAGTTGTTTATGGTCTCTTGTGAACATGTTGTTTAACATCAATGACTGACGTCCACAGTCAATTAAAGATAAATTACATCCTTAAAAACGGTAAAAAGACTGCATAGTTCTGGTTTTGTTTTGTTTTTGTGACTTTTTGTTAAAACTTTACAATACATTGATTACAATACGAAACTACACAGCCGCCATAAAAACACAAACATACAACAACTATAGAAATCTTTAAATAAAAGTAGAATGTGTGTAAGTGCGTTTACATTGAGCATTGAAATTGAAATTACAGCGTTGAGCTGCTAACTGCAACCCACAGATAAACAACAGCTATTTAGCTTTTGGAATATATAAAGAAATTACAGCATTTGCATTTACCCCCTGGCTCACGATGTCGAACGATAACGTTCGCTTAGATAAGACTTAAGACACAAACTTTTTATCGTATCTATTTTCTACTCAATCAAGTTTGTTTATTCCACAATCAAGTTTGTGTCTTAAGTCTTAAACATAGGAGAACAAAGTTTAGCGTTTTATTACGCAAAAAATCTATCTGATCAGCCTTCATTTGGAATGGCGGTGTATAACATTACGCCTTTCAAAGCAGGTAAGTATTTCAATAGAATTGCATGCTTTTGTTTTGAAGAACATCGTGGGCCAGAGGGTTAATTTAATCCTTTAAATAAAAAATGTAAACAAATTCTTGCATATATAATTCTTTTCTAACAGCTGTAGATCCCTGCATTACAATTTACTGAATTCCTAACGTTTGTGGTCCAACGCTACAATTACAATCCCCCATGTATTTTCTTACCGCCATATATTTGTTGCTGATACAATTTAACACAGGATACCGCTTGTTACATTTGTTGCCAACTCTTTTGCTTCTATATCAATTGCTGTGTAATGAATGTTTTTTTTTTTAATTGTCACAGACTAGTTTTATTATGACATTTTCTTCTTTGCGAAAATAGTTTAAGACGAAAACATCACCTAAGGGGTGCTGCATAAGCTCAGAGGTCTCTCTTTCGCAGGCAACAATAACAACTAAAATTAAGCAGAAAAAGCTATCAAAGCATGTTTATGGCAGTAATCGTTGCCGCAGTTACCAATCTGAGGCAATAGCAATTGATGATTTTATAAGGAGTTGTGTTAAAAGTTAATTGGTGAAAGGTTCTTAAAATGGTATTTTCTCACACTATTGTCAGGCCGTTATCTTTCAGGTGTTTATTGTTTTAAGTTTTCTTTTTTCGTTTTCTAACCATGAATGAGGTTGGTAGGTAACAAATTTTGTTATTTCATTATTGGAATTTCTGTACTTATTATCAAGGTTCAAGGCTGTTGAATCAAAGTAATCAATAGAGTTGGGAGTATCTTATTGTCAACAGGATAATTAACGAAATTGGGAAAATTAAGATAAATTTTATAGCTTTGCTTAAATTATGTAGCAAATATCAATCAACAGTAGTCCTTGTGAAAAATAATTTTCTGATCTCCTCTAGTAATATTTTTAGATAAAAAAATCACAGATAAATCTCATTAAGAATATTTAATCTTTATTTACTAAACATTATATGTTATTACCATACAGTAAGGGACAAAACTATTCACGAAATTAAATTTATCAGAAAATGCTATAAATTTTGCGAGGCACCTAATGTCAGTTCTGTTTTGATATTTGTGTAGTAAACACATGCGAAATACACGTTAATAAACAATGTTACGCTACACTGCTCCAGAACGCGGAATATTGCTGACAGAACTGACATTAGGGGCCTCGCAAAATTTATAGCCTTTTCTTATAGGAGGATTACTTTTGCGCCACCTTGTATTAAACAAAAAATTTTGAGTAAGGTCTCAATAAATTTAATTTCGTGAACAGTTTTGTCCTTTACTGTATAACTTTTAATTGAAATAAGCTTATTTCCGTCTTATGTCAGCATATTTTTAAAACAACTAACTAAATGTACCAGTTTTACTGATAATAATATTTGCGAGATCTTAATAAATATACATTTAGTAGTGATCGTCATTAAAGGGCCTAACATGATCGGTTATTTATCTGTAAATAACAAGTAGTTCATACAAATTTATAAAAAAGAAACAAAAATCTCAACCAATAGCTGGTCACACTTTAAGTATAACAGAGAATGAAATTGAGTAACACAATTATATAATTCAAGTTCCATGTTCTCAATATGAAAAATTGCTGCAATCGTGCAAGGTTCGAATCCCAAGCCAAGAAAAATTATCAACAAATTTTAATAATAATTCTCATGTAACAATTCCTACCTTCAGTAAAAATAATTTAATGTAAATTAAATTTAATGAACTCGAACCTAAATAAAGAAATATCAAAGATTTAAAATTAAAATTTCAAATAAAAATAACAATTGTTCTAATAATAATTTTAAAGTCTTAAACATAATTATATTTATATTCAAATTAAATTCCATTCCATTGAATTCGTATTATTGGTAATCGTAAAAGTAAAACTTTTGGTAGAAAAAAGTAGAAATAAATTTTGAACTTTTTCATATCTCATAAATAAATAATGTTACGAAATTGTATTTCAATTTAAATTTAACGGTCGGTATCAACATGCAGCATGTTTATAAACATACAACATCTTTGTCAACACACGGAATGTTTATCGACATACAACTTGTTTTGCATTTGTAGAAGTTTTAATTTACATACATTTTTGCGAACACCCTGTTTTAAACATAGCTGAGCAATATGGCAACATTCTAGACTTGCCGTTATGAACATTCTAGTATCTTAACTCCAAACCTTCCAGAAATTATGATTTGTGTATAAATAGACTAACAAGTCCACTAAAATGAATCAGTTTATTGTGAGTCATTGTTCTGTGAACATTAAGCGTTCTCAAAGAGTAATTTAAGTGTGTTCTTAAACCGTAATATAAGTGTGTAAAAGACAGAATGTTCATTTAAAATTGCTTTTGTGTGCATTTGAATAAATAAAGATTCATTATATTTTCTTCAAACTACTAGACGCCTTTATTTTGCCATTAACAAGTATCCAGTTTATTTAAAGGAAATACACCACCGTTTTTAAAAGGTAAAAACGTAACAATAATTTTAAACTTAAAAATTATAATTTTTCTCCAATGAATAAAATATATGTTTTGAAAGTAATTCGTACTTTTCTTATTAAAATATTTTTCTACATTTAATGTTTTAAATTTGTATGGCTTTGATCACTGATGTGTAGAATAAAGTAAAATGTTTGGAAAATGAACTCAGATTTGTATCGTTCCATGCTTCCTACTTGTTATACTCAAAGACTGAAGTGGGTACAAATTTGGGTATTATTGGGTTCTATTTTAATACTTTGAATTAATTAACCTTGCATTCATAAGTTAGCATGTATTAGTCTAAGGAAAGTAAATAACAGGGAAAAAGCACTATTAATGATAATTTCCCGAGTACTGCCTAGTGGCACTTTTTATGTATTTTGAAATTAATGAACATCGAAACAAGAACATAAAATGGGACATACATATGTTTACGTGTTCGGAGTAAAGTAAGACCTTAAAACGGAGCGCACTTGAAAGTATTTTCAATATGTTGATTCTACCTTTTTAATAATCTACGAAATAAACATACATTTGTTGATATGAAAAATATGTTTTAAAGCTTAATTCATGTTTTATGTCATATTTCGACTGTTTCACAATCATTCATAAACGATCTACTTAAAAAAATATTTAAAAATAATCTATAAAAACCTGAAAATGGACCTTTTTGTTCTTTGAGCCGAACTCACTAAAACTAATGCTAGAACACAAATGTTGGGAAATGTAAAGAACGTTCACACCTTTTTCTTTGGTCCCCTAAAGCTAAAAAAGTTTTTATCTTAAGTCTTTTGTTTTTTTTCTGCGAGTATTTTTTTATAACAACAATAATTTAAGCTTAAAGATGACATACATTTCATTAGAATTAGCATGTCAATGGTTGCATGATCTCTTGGCAATACATTGGTTGTGTATACTCTAAATTCTTAAACAATTTTATGGCCTCCAGCTGTTTGTCTGTTAGTTTGGTAAAATGATATCATTTCTATGCTCAACGTGAAATAGTATCCTAAATGCAATGTGACATCATTCTAAGACGTTTTATAAAGAGTTTTCAAGTTTTTTTTTTAACAAAGTAATAACTAATAATAAATAAACATTATCTTAGAGCTGGCTTATAGTTAAAACAACTTTCAAAACTACTTTTTTCATTAAGAGACTATAGAAAAAAAAATAATTTTACACATTTGTAGAATGTAAACGATTAAATAGGAAAATGACATATTTTTTTTAGGTAATATTGAATTACAAATTAATAATTTGGGTTTAAAATTTTAAATAGAAAGTAGAATATATGATAGATTTGCCAGTATAATGTATAATTATGTTATTTAATATTTTAGGTGATTGTCATTTGTTACTGCAATAAAGAAGTTATTATTATATACAGCAGTCATAGTGTGTAAAGCCATTTTTGGGATTAAATGCTTTCTAAAAAGGTTAATATTTGCCTTTTCATATTTTCTTTGAGATTCTTTAAATTAAAACATAAAACAAAACGTGTGGCAATGCATAAAATTTTCACAAGTTTTTATTAGAAACTTACACGGAGCTTTTATCTTATTAAATCTAGATAAAATTCTCACACAATGTTTTGTAGAAAAAAACAAGTGTCCATTGTGTAAAGACTTATTAAAGAGAAGTATCTAACACATTTCATGTTGAACAATAACAATTTTATGGCATTAAATTCTAACATCATTCTTAAGCAAACAGCTAATTATAAAAAGTTTTGAAACACTGTGGTCGTTCTATTCCTTAAGTTTCTAATTGAATTTGAGGTATGGCTAATTCTGGCTACTTTTTCTATCTTTTTATATTTTATTAAGTTTAACAAATAAATATTTGTTTTATTTTATTCTTAAGCAATTGACTAAATAAAGCATTTTAATTGGCTGTAAAACAGAGCAAAAATATTTCAACTTGATTTTTTTCCGTTTTTGCTGAAACCAGATTTCCAGGCATTTTCTAAAGCGTCTGCAACAGGGATTATTTGTGCCCCTCTTGTTGCAGCAGCAAAAGTTTAAGTGCTGTTTCGAGACAAGTCTCTGGAGGTTGTTTTGTTTTTGTACTTCTGTCTGTATTTCTTTGTAGGTCTGGTATTAAATGCTGTAAGAGCTGTGGCATTGGAACATGTTGTTTGCAGAGATGTTTAAAATAAGTGAATAACTAATTTCTACAACTTGTTTTTGTTTTTGTATTTTATTTTATTTTATTTTATTTTACAAAGCTCTAATAACTTCAAGCAGTTACTATGTTTCTAAACATTTTTATGCTTCTTTCTTGTTATTCTCTGGCTTTGCTTTAAGTGGTGGCTTTTGGCTCATGTTTATTTATTTAGAATTTTTAATATAATATTTAGTCATAAGATGTCAATTAATTTACAATCTTTGAAAAGCAGCATCACCACACCAACCATCATTATTAGCAATAGTTAAAGCAGCAGCTAGCCAGAGTAACGTTTTTGGTCATTACAAGGAAATTGATTTTTAATTTAACACATAATTAGCCATGTTTGGTTAAAATGGCTAAAGCTGGTTCCTCTTATGTCTGCTGGCCTTTAAGTGAATCAAGCAATTAAAGATTTAAATAAAATCAAGTTTTCATATATTTTTTTTTCTGCTCAAAACAAATATTTATTTAGAATTTATTCTTTATTTTATCTTAAGTCTTTTGTAAAAATGTGTTTTTTTTAGAAAATCACAGTTTATACTTTTTACCTTTTAGTGTGTTAAGCTTTAATGACGTTTATGTAAAAAATGTTTAAGAATTTTTGGTATTTTTATATGAAGGTAGGAGTTTAAGTACTTTGTAGGTGTGTAAGTATGTTTTGTATGGGTTTAAGGGTTTTATATATATATATTTTTTTTTATAAAAAAACTTAACAATGACCATATTTGTACAGCCTTAAGAAAATTCTTGTATTGTGAAATTTTTGGTCAAGATCATTATGAAAATTGTCCAAGACTTTTAGTTTTAATTTAAAATACTAACTAAATGAAGCTTGTTAAAATTGTTTTTAAAACTTTGTATAGTTAATGGCTTTATATATTAGGAGGGTGCAAAAACAAAAGTAAAAAATAAAAGTTTATTTTAGTTTGGCAGTAATATTTCTAAAAAAAGATGTAACCTAGATTTATTCTTTATCAATTTCTTCAAATATTTCGACTTGCTCGTAAATTTGGTTTATGCCTTTCAGCGCTCCGATTTGGTGCATTTTTATTATTATTAGTATGATCAAATACGTTACAGTCCATATAATATTTTATGCAACCATAAACTTCACCATAGCAAGTTTATGCTTCATACGAAACTATTTTTTTATATAATGAGAGACAATAGCCGTCTCTTGGACTATTAAGCTACTTCCGAGTCCCATTGTTCTGCACGACGTCAACATTAAGCAGACACCAAGCATGTGCAGAGAGGCCTTTTATGTGTGCCGTAAAATCTGCATTAGTTTATCCCAACATTACCTAAAGCAAATTAATGGTATACGAAAAATGCAGCTGAGGATGATTTAAATGGCTGCCTGGTGTTCAGTATCGGGAAAGTAGATAGTATTGATTTGAATACTAATTGAAATTATACAAATTATTGATGGGTTGTTGGTTCTTTTGAAGTTCTAAGCCGATTTTGCTCTACTCGACTGTCTGTAGAAGTGTTTATAAAACTCTCTCACGTTCAAAATTTAAAGCCGAAATAATTACAAATTCATCTAAAATATTTGTCATTGTATTTGGCAGATTGCTTTTGAAATTTAGCAAAATTGGTTTAATAGAAAAAAAGTTTTATATCAAAATATGAGACAACAAAAAAAACAAATTGGATGTTTTTAATGACAACTATTTTCAATATTGTTACAGTTGCTTAAATAATAGTTGTAACAATAATATTAGTTATATGTTAAGAAGCAAGTTTCGATTATTGTGCTATTAAATCACAGCGGAAAAATTTCAAGAACTTCACTTTGTGGGACATTATTAAAATCATTCCTTAAGGTTTTCTGTTGAATTTATTTGGAATGTTTTTCATAAAAGGCCTGTTGAAAGGCTTAAAACAGTAACACTTCTTAGCAAGCTTTCCTTACCATAGCTCCGGACTGACCCGAGTTACAACAGCCGACGAAAGATTTTAAAATCTTAGTAGGATGCATCAAACATTAGTATTTACCCAAAAGTATAACTTTCGACGACATAAGACATTCAACGGAACAACTTATAACATTGCTTTTAAGTAAAATTTATAGCAGCCGTCCAACAGTAGCGACTAGGCAAGGTCTTGCACTACTTGTCAATTTCAGTACTTCTGGTTGTTAATAAGGTGTATTAGTTGCCTTTATGTCTCTAAAATATGCAATACAGATGACTTCCTAAATGCCTTATTTTCCTACTGCGTGTAAAATAAAGCATTTAGTTTTTTGTTTTAGTTTTAAATATAATTATCAAACACAAACTGCGAAGCTTTTGGCTTGTCTGCAGAAAACACCCAGAGTCTTTGGCGGGAATCGAACCCGCAACCCTCTGACTGATAGTCTGGCACACTAACGCCTAGTCCATCATCCATCAATGTAGAAACGAGTGTAGTTTTTTATTAGTTAATTCATTTAATTTTCATATCCTGTTTTAAAACATGCAGTAAGGGACTGTCGGAACATCTGCTGGGAATACAAAAACTGAATATGTATATGATCGTGTGTGTGCCTTAAAAATATGCAAGACTTCCTGATAATTTACTAAAGATCTAATTTTTCTGCTGGAAATAATACATACGCTGAATGTGTTCATATGCATCAATGTTGAGACGAATGTAATTTAGGTGAAAATTTCATTTTGTAACCTATTTACATAAAAGTCTAATATGATTGCCATTTAATCTTCACAGTGAAGTGGAATATTAAAAACTCAAAATAACTAAAGCTGCTTGCTAGATAGCTAGATTATATATTAATGGTATTTTAAACAAATACTGATAATCTACAAAAAATGCCATATTATTAAAAAGTAATTAAAACAAATTCTTGTAGAAATTATTAATTACAAATAAATAAAGATAAACTACAAATCAATTAATAACAAAATAACTATATTATAAATCATAATAATAACAATAAATTCCAATAAAACTCTAGAAAGAGTTTAACAACACTAAAGACAGAGGAAGCGAAAACAAAAAAAAAATATATACTCGTATGCTTGCATGAAAGATGGTGTCTTTAATGTTGTTATACTGCACTTCATCATTTTATAAAACATAAAATCAATCTGCATTTAATTACAGACTTATTGCTTCCGCATTTTGTTTATATTAGACCTTTATAAAGTCACTTTTTTTTTTGTTCTTTTCCTTTGCTTTGCTTTCTCATACACAGCAATTTTTTACATCTCTTTCTTCTATGTGAGTTTTAAAAGATAATGTTAGAAAATATAAGAGATGGTGAACAACGGGTAATTAGATAGAAAAACATATCAAAACTAAAGTAGCAGCAACATTTCACTATAATCAACTGACAACATTGAACTAGTTTTTGATGGAAACATTTACTTTTTTTTCTTTTTACAGTACGGTTTTCAAACTTGTTTAAAACTAACAATAGTTTTAGCAGGCAACGGAAGGCTAAAAGAGAGGATATTTGATAGAGCAGTAGCAGCAGAAAAATAAAAACTAACAATACATGGAATTATTATGTATGGCTTGCAAAGAATGCTGGTGGTCATCAATCAAAGTGTATGAAATGAATTGTATTTATATGAAAAGAGATGAAAAAGATAAAGCAGTTTAAAAATCATATGACAAATATATATTCTAGCAAGTGTAGCATATTAATGAGGATGGTTGGTCCAAACAAGAATTTCTAACAGCCACCCGCTAATGCATGAAGTTTCATATACAAGAGTTTAATTTGATTAGAAATACTAATAAAGATAAATTGATTGTTATGGCTTTTATTCTAGAAGAATTTTAAAAGTCTAGAATTATACACATTTCAACATTGATGATCAACATCAAGGGATAAAAATCCCGAGGCCTACATTTCGCAGGGCTTCTATAATACTATAAACTATAGATCCAATTGAGTATTCCAGATTACCTGCATTCTACCTTCTAAAGGATTCGATACACATTTCAACTTTCCTATTAGATTTATTTGTATTCTTTGCAAAACAAGGTCAATATAAAAAATTTCAAAAAAAAAAAAAATGTAATATAAAGAAGAATATCAGGATATCATGAAAACATGGAATTGTTTTCTAGTTTGTCTCATATTTAGGTTTATAAAATTGTTTCTTCTGAATAAATTTCACCGATTTTCAATACCAAACAGCTTGGGAACGTGATAAATATTATGTGTTAATTTCATTAATTTAGTTTTGGTATTTTGAACGAGAGTGTGATTTACACTAACATGCTGATATCGCTAGCTGAATCGACTTATAATATTATGGATTTTAAAGAGTTGCATAAAGGTGGTTTTATACGGTATTTATTTTGCAGTGTACTTGTCAGTTGTACGATACATAAGTAATTGTGCATGTCTGTCAAAATTGGCAATTTACAGGCAGTTTATAATTTTTGCTTTCACACATCGGTTTTTAGTTTCATGTGACATAATCTACGAGTACAAAAGAAGAAAACAGCTGTTTTTGTTATGAGTATTTTCGCGGGAGTTTTGTGTTCTTGCAAATATAGTTTGAAAAAATGGTTTAAAAAATTAAACAATTGTAAGTTCCAGCATTAGTGCAATAATAGTTTCTATAAAATATAAAAATAAAAAAATTAAGCAAGATTTAAAAAGAAAATGTACGTTTATTGAATCAATATTCGGTTAATTGACAATATTATTTTAAGTGTTCAGGCATACGCAATATTCAGCTTACTCAATAATCATTGGAAAACAATATTGTTTTTATTTTGGTTGTGAAAATTTGTGTGAAGCGTACAAAAATTAAAAAAAGCATCTTTTAAAAAGAACTTACTATTGTTTAACAGAAACGCCGAGCTGTTGCGGTTGGTAAAATCAATTTTTGACTCCAAAGTGGCTTCACTTAAAAAAATTAGAAAAAGAAATTTGCAAATTCTGTAAACTTTGATGAAACAACAAAAGCTTTTACTTATTATATTAGAGGAAAACGCAGATCAAAGGTCTTTATGGAAATTGGTTAGTAAAATATAAACAACATTATTTAAATAAATAACTACATTTCAAAATTTCAGAACCGCCAATCGACATTTTTTTTGTTGACATTTGCCATTTTATACAATTTTGCTCACTGAACACAGTTGTAAACAGTGTTGCATTCGAAATCTTACTCAATATTATATTGCGCAATAATTAATTGAGATTTTATATGGAATATTGAGCTCAATAATGGCGTTTATTGCGATTATCGCAATAAAGGTGCATGTCTGAACACAGTATAAGGAGCCAAAAAAATTGTTGTATTTACGTTAAATAAAAATTAATATGTACGAGTATAAGTACGTTTTTTCAATAAATATTTTTATACAAATTGTTTAATACAACTTTTTTTAATATAAATTTGCTGAATCACAAACGCTATATTCTTGGTGCCAGAAACAACTGACTCGCAAAATAGCTAATTGCATGAATATAGAATATGCTCGAATTGAAAATTTTGTACTGTAAATGCAGGCTGACATTTGCAGAAGCATTTTTTTGCTGTATGCATTTTGCAGTGGAAAATTTGACAAGCACACTGCAAAATACATACCGTCTAAAACCACCTTTAAGGACTGTGAAAGTCGATATAGAGTAGAGGATATAAAAAGCAAAATTTGCTTCTCAAATTTGCAGTGTATATAACTATTAAAAGCTTGTAATACTATGTTTCCACGACGACTTGAATCACCTGTTTCACCTTCTGAATCATGTTTATGAATCATGCTGTTTACATGACTAATAAACTTGATTTGATTTGACAGTTGTTTTTAATAAACAAACAAAATAAAAAAACAGAATTTACAATTTGTGGAAAATAATTTTTTTTTAATGGACAAAAAAAGTGAGTGGAAATTAGTTAGCTTATTTGAAAAAACATACATTCGTACGTATTTACTTTCTTTACTTCCAACAACAAGAAAATAATTTGCTTTGTTTACAATAATATTAAATTTTTACAGCTAGTGCAGATAAACTTGCGATAAAAATTAGAGAAGAGTGCAATTTTTCGTGCTTCGCAAGTAGATTCAATATGAATCTACTTGATTCGCTCTTAAAATTTTGTATGGTGAAACAAGTTGTTTCGCACATGATTGGGGTGTGAAGCATGAATAGGGAGCGAAGCATGTACCGTGGAAACATAGTATAAGTGATTATGAATTTTTTGTGAAAAGAACACCTGCGTGTTTTGCTCCCTGCTTTAATGATTTTAGTTTACATTATTTATTTATTTATTTATTTTATATACTACCTCCATTAATACTTGATGTTACTTTTTTTTCTAAATTATTTGTTTATTACTTCACCCGCTCTTTAACAAAACATATTCTTTTGTTAAAAACACAACATGAGTTTTAATTAAACTGCTTTTAAAAGCTCAGTTTAAACTTCCCCCCTCCTCATTGCTTGCTGCTGTTTATACTAGCTAAAATATTTCAAATATTTCTTTGTTCTTTAAATTGAACAAAAATAAAACAACAGTTAAACAAAAATTATCTCGATTACAAAAGCCTTAAGATTATTTAAAAGAGATTTTAACGGAATTACAACTACTGAAGAATAAAATCTAAAACTTGCACAGTTTTACCAACAGATACAAACTAACGCAAATAATAAGAATGACTAGAATTTGTAGCTTATATAAGTAGATTGTTTATTTGAGGCAATTGTTTTAGTTATTTACTTAGGAGTTGAATGCACTTTTCTCTAGAAAATTTTGATAAAAAATGCATTAAGGTCTAGAATAAACATTGTAAGACGGCAGTGAAGAAAACAAATGCAAATACAAAAATATCTAAACGTAAAGAGAATAGTTTATAAAATGAATGAACGAATAGCGTGGGTGCGATAAGATAATATAATGCTAAGAACAATTTATTGAGCTACTGCTGAGGTTCAGGTCTTAGTTAGTTTATGTAGGGTTTAGAAACAATTTAAATTAGTGTAACTGCCATGTTATTATTGCAACCAATAATATAATTTTTGAGCAAGTAGGGCACTCGAAAAAACCCCATTTGAGATACATATGCAAAGATTATGTAAGAAGAAAACAAAGTCGAAGGAAAAAACAATCCAAGAAGTAAAGAAACACAAACCACCCACCTATAAAACAGTTTACAATGAGATTGTAATTCAACAACAATAAGAACAACAGCTAATAAAAAACACTGCAGCATTAGAATAAGAATAAGAAAAATATTTTAATTGTTATTTAACATTCGGCATGTAAACGTATTGTTTTAATACATAGTTGTTCTAAGCAACATAATGCTTGTTGTAAATATGTTTTACAATGTTTAAACAACAATGAATGGATTTATTTAAGTAAGTTTTTGTATACAGATAGAAGTTAAAATAAAATGAATAGAAAACGTTATTATAGTTAAACTTACCTCGGGCACTGTAACCTCATAAGGTGTGTTCATGAAACGTGGTGCATTATCATTAACATCAGACACGCGCACTATAATCGGTATGTTGCGACGTTTGTTCGTGGCGCGTATGGTACAGGAAACCTGAAAATATTAAATCAATTTAAATTTATTACTTTAGAGCGTAAGGGGGCATATGAGGCCTCTTGAATAATACTCAATAGACTTGTCAATGAAACCCATTATGGTTGCTAGTTTAACACTTCCTTTTTGGGGCTTTGTAATTTCTTGTGATTTTGCTTTGTATTTCCATCATTAAATATGAACTACTTAATTTATGAACATTAGCTATCATTAGCTATTTATGTATAAGGTTCTAAAGTAATACCTAGTGTATTTAGCTAGTGTTGCAAAGGAAATTGTGTTTGCAAAAATGCACTAAACAACTTTGTTATTAAAAGTCTTAGAGGAAGTTAACTGTAGGTTTGAGATGGGATGTTTTAGATACTTAATAATAATTAGTTACAGACATAATTTTTAAAAATTAATAAATATTCTGGTGTTTAAAGAAATATTATAGGCAAAAGAAATTTTCTCAAGATTGTTGTAAATAAATGGTATAAATGGAATGGGATGTTTAAAGTTTATAAAAATTTCTTATTATAGTTTATTGGACCTTTTTTTATTAACATTCCAATAATTGTTTAATTTTCAAATAAAATCTTTTTTTTCGATATTTTGCTACTTCGTTATGGATGTCGCATCTTCAGGAAAAAAAATTTATTTTATAAATTTCATGAACAAGTACCTATATGAAAATGTTTAACATAAAAAATATTAAAATTATTTATACCAAGTGAAAAAATATTACTAATTACATTATATTTGTAAGTTGTTTATTTTTTGTGTACTTAATGTCTGTGCTACGTTTTCAGTATCTGCTTTATACCCAATTCTTTTAGTTATAGGTACATTAATTATTTGTAACATCTCTAATATATTACGATGTTTGTAGTTATTTTCAGTGTTTAATACTGATACATTTGCAAAGTTTGGATAGTGATATATTTTAAACTACAATGAGAACATAACAATGAAAATGATTTAAGCTATTTCACGCACTTTTATTTGTTGATCATTTAATACCATATCATGCACTTTGGCTAAAATTTCTATTGTGGTTGCTGTTTTTGGGCGTCCACTACGTGGTTCATCCTCAATGCTTGTACGACCAGGTTTAAATTCAGCAACCCAATTTTTTACTGTTGCATATAAAGAAGTGCTTTCTCCTAACACATTCACCATATCATTATAAATTACTTGTCCCGATAAACCTATTTTATTTAAATATTTAATGACACCACGAATTTATAATTTTTCCATTGTAAAAAAAATCGCGGATGTGTCTTTTTTGAACACCTATTTATATATGAGGCAGTTGCCAGATTAAAAATAAATTTAACATGTGTTCAAAGCACATATGGAAGTTTCCAAAACAGTTAACATTTTCTGTTTATACCGCGCTTTCTGTTCTAGGCTAAGTTTCCGAACCGCTCTCGCATAGTAAATACTCTTTTAATTAAATTCTTAGCAGTATTTATATCGTTTACTGTGCTTAGAATAATAATTGATTAATCTTCCTGAAGCAATCCATTACTAAATTCTTTTCCACTCTTATTAAGAAGGTGTCCAAATATGAAAGTTTCGAATCATATTCTTTTCCTATTGTAAATTTAATATATGGACTAAAATCATTAAATGTCTTCAACTTGTTATCAATAGCATATTCTGATATAATACAAAATAAATCATCGACATATTTGGTCATTACTCATGGTTTTATACTTAATTTTTGTAAACATGGATCTAACAACTTCTTCATTAAAATATCCGCCACAATTGGAGAAGCAGGATATCATATTGGAAGTCATTTTTATTGTATCTCATTGTATTGAAAATATCTATTGTCCGGTATACAAAATTTTAGAATATGCAAAAATAGCCATTTTCTTATTTTTGTGTATTGTTTTATAGAATTAAATTTTTCTTCTATTATATTTATTGCTAAGTCAACAGGAATACTTGAAAATAGTGATACTACATCAAATTAAATTATTTTCTCATCATCTTGTAGTTGGTTCTTTATTCTATCTTTGAATTGTAGTGAGTCTTTGACATTATATTCTGAATTTTTAGTAATATTTTTAAGAATGTTCGTAAAGTATTTACATATGTATTTCATATGATGGAGAATTAATAAAATAACAAATTTGTCTTGAGCTTTAACAATTATTAAAATGTTTATAAAAATTATCATATTAAAGAAATGTAATTTAAACTTATTACAGAATGAAAGATATTTTGAAAAAGAAATTCAAACAGACAGCTTAAATTTAAAGACTTAGTTTAAGTTGTAATAAAACTTGTTAGTCTGTTTTATTTGAAAACGATGTTTACATGAAAAAGAAATTTTTATATGAAAATAGATTTTTGCTAACAAAAACCTTGATGTCAAATCTATATTTTCTAGGATTGATTGACAGTTTTAATTGCTATAAAATAATTTATTGTTTATTGCTTACTTGGAAAACAATATGACTTAAATTCTCTTCATCTCTGTCTAAAGGTTGCAGCAGCTGTAATTTCTTGCCATTTAACAGAAATATAGGATTACCCTTAGGAAAGACTAGGTCTAAGGCAATTTCCGTAAAGGGATCACCAAATATGGGTAATTCTGGTGGATTCGTTTGCTGGCCAATATCTGAAAAAAAGAACATTAAAAATTAATAGAATTTTAACTTTTCACTTAAGTTTCTAGTTATTCTATTTTTGCACAAAAAAAAAAACGTTAACATAACAGCCTTTCACTTTAACGGTCTTTAGCATAACTGGGCTAATAATCTAATAACGAAAAAGAAAAACACTAAAACAAACTTAAACTCCTGAAAATAAATAAAAAAAAATTTTGTCTAGCTTCTATTTTTATGGGTTTTTGTCTCTAAATGCACAACAAAATTGAAAAAAGAAATGCAAACTCCAATTGTCGTTTAAGCAAAAAAAAAAAAAAGGAAAAAATAAGGATGTTATCGTTTTACAATTGCTTTTAATAGCTTTGCGAATACCAATTGGTTAGGTAGTGAGTGGTCTTTCTTGTACGAGTATACCATCTTGACTTTGGTTTTATTTACATTTTAATGCTTTTTACAGTCTCATGCATAATAAAACTAGCTGCATAGTTCGGAACCAAACCATTAGATTATTAACTACTATTTTTACTAATACGCTTTACGGGCATTTACTTGTTTCTCGAACTAAGTTAATTGTGACTTTAAGACAGTTTTATTTTATTCCTTTTGGCTTTTATGCGGTAACTGGCATAATTTCTAAACTAATTTTGCATTTGAATTGGTAGCAAATTTGCATTAGCCGGTATTTTTATAGGTAGAAATTTTGAAAATTTTATTTGTCTTAATTTTTCTTTAACTGATAGTTAAAAAATGTGGCTGCTATTTAAAGGTTTGCTATGCTAAAGAAATTGTTTAGCTTTTATTTGGCATAGCTATTTGTGTTGTAGAGTATCAACTCAGTTAATAAATTCTCTAGAATACTTTTATTTAAGATTTGTATTTAGTTATATTATTTGTTACTTGCAGTAAGGAATTGAAGAAATTGTCAATGTAGGCAAAGTTAAGAAATGTGAGTAAAGTGCTTCCTAACTATCAATTTGTGTTTACCTTTGTTAGTTAATAAAAGATTTTTTTGAAAACACTTTTATACAAGAGATTTTCTCTGGAAATTACTGCAATACACAAGATTTTCTATTAAAAATACCGTTATACACAAGAGTTTTTTTTTTATAGAAAATGCAAGATTTTCTACTTTATATACTGTTATACACAATAATTTCTATGAAAAACTTTTATACACAAGAGTTTTTATAGAAAATACTGCTATATGCAAGATTTTCTATAAAAAACACTGTTATAAAGAAGTTTTTTATATAGGAAACACTGTTATACACAAGATTTTCTATAGAAAATACTGTTATACAATATATTTTCTATAAAGAAAATTTTTATACACAAGTTTTTATATAAAAAACTGTTATACCCAAGATTTTTTATAGACAATACTGCTTACACGATATTTTTTATACAAATAAATTTTATAAAAATACTGTTATACTGCTCTATATACTGTTGTACACAAGATTTTCTTTAGGAAACACTGCTATATACAATAGTTTTTATAGAAAACTATGTTATATGCAAGATTTTCTATAAAAAAAACTGTTATACACAAGAGTTTTTATAAAAAATACTGCTAAACACAAGAAAACCTTGATATACGCAAGATTTTCTACTCTACTGTTATACACAAGAATTTCTATAAAAAACTTTCATACAAGATTTTCTATAGAAAATACTGTTATACAATATATTTTCTATAAAGAAAATTTTTATACACAAGAGTTTTTATAGAAAAAACTGTTATACACGAAATTTTTTATACAAATAAATTTTATAAAAATACTGTTATACTGCTCTATATACTGTTATACACAAGATTTTCTATATGAAACACTGCTATATACAATAGTTTTTATAGAAAACTATGTTATATGAAAGCTTTTCTATAAAAAAACTGTTATACACAAGAGTTTTTCTATAAAATATATGTTATACACAAGATTTTCTATAAAAAAAAAACTGGTATACAGTTATGCACAACATTTTCTATAGAAACTAGTGTTATACATTCCACTTTTATAGAAAATGCTGTTATACTAAAATATTATAGTAAGCCTCAATGTTTTAACAGACCCTTAAATAAGAATTTCTTAAATGAGATTACAACATCTTTTAATAACTGCTTGTTAATAATTTTCCAAATCGAACTGAAATTTAATATAATTCTTCCTCATTAAAAAAATAATCTTAATAAATAAGCCACAACAGCAAACACATCCTTACACGTGCAGTGCACACAGTGTCAATCAGAGAATCTAACAGTACGAAATAATAAAAAAAAGAAATCACGTATAAATTTCAACATTAAAGTAGATGACACTAAAATTGCAAGAAAAAAAAAGTATGAATTAAAAAATAATGAAACAAACAAAAAACAGAAGAACAATCTGTGTATCTAGACATTGTACAACCCAATGAACTGTAAACAAAATTTCATTTAACATTATTTAAACTCAGAAAACTTTGTAAAAGAAATAAAAAATAAACAAACCTTACAATCTATAGTTAATAAAGCGTCCAATAAAGGCAAAACCTCAACACAGTCCACACGCACGTAGATATATGGTTAAGTGTATCTGTATTTAGTTATTCTTGACATTGACTTGAAAACTACAAGATACTCGTACAAGAAGTTCTACATTGAATATCTTCTTTTGTTGTTTTTTGATTTTCTTTTTTTATGTTTGCAAAAAGGTAATGAAAATTTACAACACGAAGCTTGCAAATAATTCTTGCAACACTATATGCATAAAGGATACTTACTTGCTGTATCTAATTTATATACTTAAGTTTGTGTGTAACTGCGTTTACGTATGCATTTTTACTTGAAGACATTATGCGTCTAATACGATTTTATAGTACTGCTGTAAAACTGACTGCAAATTGTTTTTATTTTCTGTTTTTTTTTTTCAATTGAAAACAAAATCATATTTTAAGTTAAGCTGTTGAGCAAATGGTAATGTTGTTTGCTAGTATGTCCATCTCATGGGACGCATTGTCTTTTCAGTTTTTTTTATGTAGCTAAAGCTTGAACACAATCGGGTGTCTAAAGTTATAAACATAAATAAATGTTTACAGTCGTCTACATTTTTAAATAGGCTGCTTCCCCCTTGTACCTTGTGTGTGTCTTATTTGCAATCATTTTCCTAAACTTATCAAGACTGTTTAAAATTTCTAAACCACTACAAAATTACGTTCACTCTATGAGGAGATTCGTATACTTTCATAAAAGTGGGAAGGAATTCTTGATAAGAAAGTAGAGCAATCCCTAAAAACGATAACAACAAGGTTTGATGCACAAATAATGAGAATTATAGAAGACTTCTATGGCGCCTTAATTTTTGTGAAAAATTACCAATATTGAAGATTGAATAGCTTTGGAACGCATTAGCCGTTTTTATGTGCCAGCAGCACTTCTTAAATGGTAAAATATAAATTTTACAGACAAATTCAATAAAAGCGTTTCACTGGACATTTTTCGCTTATTGGTTTTTTTTAATCGAAACTTTTAATTTCAAAAAATTGTATGGTTATGAACTAATTGTTTATTCAACGATTTTTGCTTAAAATTTATATTTTTAGCAGTACTTGTATGTATGTAAGTGCATTTCAAACGATACTTTTGTTGGGGTTTTATACCCAAATTATCTCAATTAGAACAAGTGTGGAGAAAAAGTTGAGTATTTATTATTATTTCTCTGATTCTGTTATAAAACAAGTACTATTTTCTTAACATATTTGAATCCATTTAAAAACAATTTCTTTCGGTTTTAATCATCTCTTAAAATATAGGAAAAACTAATGACAGTGCTTTCTAAATTATACAAATACTTTAGATGAAGAGGTTTTTGCCACAGACTAGAATCAAGAATTCGTTGAGACGAATCTGAAGTAGTGTTGATTTTACTAGCTCTAAAAAATATATGAAAAACTAATAGAAGAATAAGAAGCCTTCTCTTTCAAATTATATATTTTCTAAGTAAATGTTGCAAGAAATATAGATTTTGAAAAAATAAAACTCATAGAACATGGTTTGTAATAAATTTCTAAATAATATTCCAGCATATTGCATTTTATGTAATGCAATAAAGAATGTTTAAGTCTGTTATTAATGTAAAATTATATATTCCCAATGCCTGCATATTTAGTGCTTCTAGTTATTTGATCCCAATTGTGAAGAGATAAAATTAATGAATGCAAAGACCCTAGAATTTAAATTTCAATTGCTATAAATCAAGCTTTCGTCAATGCGCCTACTCACCACCAGAGGCGCTGCAATACTGTACTACTAATAAACATAACGCGCAATTACAGTGTTGTCATATGAAAAGCTTTTCTTTGCTTTCACCACCTCTTCTTCTCCTACCTATCCTATTTCCAAAGAAAGTAACACAATTTAATAATTACTATATAGGCATATTAATTGCCTAAATGTTACTTCTCTGAAAAAGAAATAACAAAATTTCACGTGAGTATAATTCAGATATTGAAAAAATTTGTTTAGAAAGTCAAACTCCGAAATAAATTTAAATTCTAAGAAAGCTCAGGTATAGCCAGATAGCAATTCAAAATTGTATGAATCTGCTAAAACATCAGTCTAGACTTCTTTGCAAAAAGTATGGTGCAGCTAGTTGTCTTTAAAAACGAAACCGATTTTAATCAGAATTGCAACCAATTGAAGAATTGAAGAAACACAGAAATGGTAGTGTCAACTGCCATTCACATCACAGTAAATTAAAACAAAAAGAACATGGAAGTATCGAGCAAACACTAAATTTAAATAATAGTATTGATTGTAATATGTATTTGTTTTGGGATACCTTCTCTATTTGTATATTGTATAGCGAAATGTAGTAGTTGTGAATGTGTATGTGTATTGCACTGCCAATTAATGGTAATTATTTTAAATTAGCATTTAAACTTTCCTCCATAAAATTCTTTTGCATATGAGATCAAAACGGAGAACACTCGAAAAAATGTGTTAATAAAAAAGCTTTTTAAAGCAGAATTATATTTTCTATTCTAAACTATAGAAACAGGTAATGGAAACCGGCTCTAAAACGGAGGGGTCCAGTTCTAATACTTTACTATGGCAATATATAGTTAGATAATCTTAGACAGGCTCAGGATTCCTACACATGGAAAAATGGTTGGACATGGTTATGACAACTACACTGTGTTTTAGGTAACAATATATTGTTGTAGTACGCAAATCATTGTTATGATTACTTCAGAACATAATTGGATTACTTTAGATCATGTTATGATTATTTTAAACTATAATATGGTTACTTTTGGTTAAATTATTTTTAGTTTGTTTCTTAATACGATCATGTATGACAATTTTATGAGTGTATTAGGTTATAATATCATATTATAATATCAAATTAATATTAATAACAAAATATTATGATAAAATATTACGATGAAAATTAATCATAATATGATTAGTCATGATACTTATATTCATTGTAATATGTTTTGACTACAATCATAAATCTTTTCATAATGTCAATTATGTCTTAGATGGCCACATTTTTTATTATTCTAAGCAATTAAGAGCTTTTTTTGCGTGCGAATTTTGGTCTGGAGACATAATTGGATCATACATCGTGGCTATGGAAGCTGGTCAAGTGCTGACTGACGTTGGTGATCAACGTCATTATAACAAAGTTATTTTCCTATGTTTTACTTTATTTATTGACTTATTGTAGTTAATCTTTAATATACCTTAAATTTAATATATTTTTTTTAAGAAGATGCTAAAAAAATGGCAACTGTGTTTTCCAGAAAAGAAATATATACTAAAATTTACCAAGTTTTCATTACCAGTGTGCTTTCATATGGGTCGTAATCCAATTACATGATGATTATTCTTTAGAAAATGTGTGTGAGTGTGAGTTTTCTTGTAAGTCACCATCATGGCTTTAATTTCCGGTATGTTATTGTAGATTTTAATGTTACAAATAAATAATTCAAGCAAGAAACAGTAAGAGCCACATTTTCATCAACATCATCAATAATGATGATAATGATGTACACACAGCATCAGCTGCAAAGTCAACACCATCATTAAGAATTTCTTTTTTACCTTTTCGCAGAAAATGTTTATGTTACACAGCTGACCAATAAATTGAAAAGTAAATGAAAAAAAATCACTGATGAAGTGTTGAATATTATATGATTTACATGCCAACATAGAGAAATGTTGTTTTTCGCGTCCGAGTCCTGGTTTGTAGGGAGTTGTTGAAGAGAGAGTTTTTATATTTCTTGTACTTTACGTATTTGTTACATTTGTGGTTTGCTATGTTGTTTGTAACATGTTGCACCGACATAAATTTTAATTGAACTGATTGTTCGTTCATATACATACTCGTACATATAACTACTTACATACCAGCAGTACGTATGTAAATACTTGCAGTACTTCAATTTCAAATAATGCTTTATTATGCACACATGTTGCAACCAAGTGTGGCATTGACTAGAGCCTTAGGCGTTTATTACTTTTATTGTAAAGCGCGAGTGCTTTAAACAAAGTAGGCATTATATTTAGTATTGGCTTTTCTGGTTGTTTTTTTTTTTGTTATTGCTTTGTGTTCTACTCAATCATGTTGTGGTACATAGTGTCTGTTTTAGTTGTTTTCTTTAATAAAATCGTTTGTCTTGTCTCCGCCACTAAAATGTTTTATGGTATGAATGTATCTGCTGCACATGCTGTTGTATATGTATTCTATGAATTTTTGTCTTTCCTTTATTTCTAAGTACAATAATTTATTACTTTATTATTGAAACTATAATTGGATTTGTAGGTATGAGAAAAAGGGTTTTTTTTTTAGAAATATTCTACGAACATATGTGTGTAATGCGTATTGATTGTCAGCCACAAATACATTTATTTTATATATAATTTTTTAGACAAAGTTGTATTTGGTAAATATAAAAAAACATAAGTAAAAGAAACAGTGTTTTTTAGACTGATATCTTATAAATTGTAACAGAATCAGAATCACTTTCTGAGTCGATTTAACGATGTCCGTCCGTCCGTCTGTCTGGCTGGCTGCCCATGTAAAGCTTTTGCGCAGAGTACAGGTCGCAATTTTGAAGATATTTCGATAAAATTTGGTACGTGAGATTTTTTCGGCCCAGGGATGGATGAAATTCAAACTGGTGAAAAGCGGTCCATTATTTCACCTAGCCCCCATACAAATGTCCTCCCGAAATTGGGGTTTACCGGTCATAAATCTTTTAATTATGCAAGTATGCAAACAAATTTCACCAAAAATAAGTCGTAAATGATGCTAAATCATATCTACAAATTTCGTGAAGATCGGTCCATAATTAGTCGTAGCTCCCATATAAGGCCCAATTCCGAAAATCACTTTAAAGAGCATAACTCACTCAAAAATGTTAGTACCCAAATAATATTTAATGAAAATATATCTCATATGTATACAAATAATACGGTACAATATTATTATGATCGGTCTATAATTAGTCGTAGCTCCCATATAAAACCCACTTCCGAAAATCACTTTAAAGAGCATAACTCACTCAAAAATGTTGGTATCCAATTAATATTTAATACAAATATATCGCATATGTATACAAATAATACGGTACAATTTTATTATGATCGGTTCGTAATTAGTCGAAACTCCCATATAAGACCCTCCCCGTAATCAACTTTAACCTCCATAAATTTTTAAAAGTATTTATATCGAGATAAAGTTTAACATACACAATATTTATATTCACAGAAATCATTTTTGGATGATCAGTCCATAATAGGTCATACATATCTCCCATATAGCGCACATTTCTAAAAAACTGTTTTATACATATACTGGGTATTATATGTTCGGGTTTGACCGACTATACTTTCTTACTTGTTTAAATATGGGTTTCGCCCTCTTGACAGAATTTTATTGAATTTTAGAATTTTAGTTCACTGTTGTAAATTGCGTATTGTGTGTTTCGGAAAAAATTTTTAAATTTCTCAATTTCATTTGTGTGAGTTTGAGTTTAAATAATAGCTTCCCTATTAAATACAACAATTAAGTATTGCGCCGCTTTTAGGTTTCTCTAATCATGTTCTGAACCGCATCTTTGCTTTTATTTTCAGGCATAAAACGTTAAGTAAATCTTTTAATAACTAATGAGATTATTTCTATCGATATATTGGATTTAACGGCATATTGGATGTGTGCTGATGTTCGTTGGGTCCATCAATATTAGTCTAACACCCACCTTAAAGTATAGCAATTGACGGTCTGGCTGGCTGGCTGTCCGTGTAAACTTTTAAGTAAAGTACAAATTGCATTTTTGAAGATATTTCGATAAAATGTCGCACTTGATATTTTTCGCCTGAAGGACGGTTGGGATAGAAAGTGGTTGAAATCGGTACAATATTTCGGTCCATTAAATCATTCAGTTAAATTTTATGATGATCAGGCGATAATTAGTAGAAGCTCCCATATAAGACCCCTTCGAAAATCTCTTAAAGATGTATTAATCTTATATCGAGATAAAAATTTAACACAAAAAAAAAATATTGTATATGCACAGAAGTCATGCCACTAAATAATTGGATGATTGGTCCATAACTGGCCATATCTTCCATAAGCGCTTATTTCTGATTTGCACATATACTTGGTATAATATGGTCGGGCTTGACCGAGTTGTTTTATATAAATTATATAAATTATTTCCCCTAGCTTGTGGAATACAGAAATGACTCCCTTTTCCTATCAAACGTATTGGGACATTATTTTTATTATATTCGCAAAAAATACGTATTTATCGTTTAAGTTAAAACAAAACTAGTTATACATATTAAATATTAAAAATCTATTTACTGACACAACATGAACAGCCTATTAAAATTATAAATATTATATTATTTATTCAAGTGGTTTTGAAGATGATTAGAAATGCTTTAATTTTGACATTTTTTTCAACATTTGTGACAATCACCCTTGTGTGTGTGTGTGCAAATCACGGTTACATCCCAGATATTAAACTGAAATTATTGAAATTCATTTACAATATTTATTAGTGTTAATTTTTAAAGAATACTATGTTTGAACTTTTTATATTTATTATTATAGAACATTTTTCATTTGGCTTGAGTTCATTTTTTTTTCTTTACTAATATTTACATATTAATGTTTCAGGAAGTTTGGTATTGAAAAAATTGTGGTGCAGAAAAAATTGTGAATAAAAATATAATAAAGGGTGGTATTATTGATTCCGCACGTAAAGGAAAACTAAGCGGAAGGAAATAATTGATATGTAAATGGTAATTATTTGTTCCTGCGAAATGCCGCAATACTATCTGTGTAGATATGATACCGCAAAAAGAAAAAATACCGCAGCAACGAAATGTATAATTTCAAATTAGGCTTAATGAGGGTTGTTAAAGTGAGAATTTACTTTACGCTTGATTACTCGGAATATGTAAAGTAACTAAAAGTGTGGAAAGTGTGTTTAAAATATACAATAGAGACCAACAATTAATTAGATGTATATTAAAATTCATTTCCAAATGTAATACATTGCTACATTCACAACTAAAGAGTATCTGATTTGATGCGATGATTTCAAACGTAAAGTTCCATGTCATTATTAAAAGTAAACATATCACTTAATTTAACAACTTATGGCAAACAGTTGATTATTAACCAATGAATTTAAACAAATTTGATAAAAAAATATCAAATATTTAAAGCTAATTGAAGTGAAGGAAACAAATTCATTTGGGTTTCATGGCCTGTCACAAAGTTCCCGAAGCAACCACTCAATATTGTTACACTCAAAGTAGAAACAAGTAAATCTTATGCTGTTTGCTTAGAAGTGATTTTGAAAAATCAATATAAATATATTTCCAAATAAAGAAATTTTAAGTAATTAATAGTTATAAGAATCCTATCCATGTAACACTTAAAAAGAAACAATCGTATTTTTTGACTGCTTGAGAACTTCAAATACTACTGCTTTTTTCTATTCCTCAGAAGTTTTCTCTTAGCTGGGTCACAAACATTTGGGGTATTCACAAGGTGTGCTATCATGTTATATTGTCATAATGTTCTAACATTTTACAATGGTTTAAAAATATTGTTGTTGCTTTGTAAACAAAAAGTGTCTTAAATTAATAGAACTTTGCTTGCTATGTTTATTGTGCTGTCGTAATTAAACATTTTTTGTTTATTTACTTGAGTTTGCCATCACAACATCTAAAATGTATTTTTCGCACAAACTGGCTATTATTTTAGTTTTTTCACTTATTTTTGGCATTGTGGAAAACAATATTAATTTTTATATTTGTTTTAAATCAGCTGATTTAAATTCAAAATAGCACACTGAATTATGAGGGGTTGTTCACAGCAGTCGTATTTTTTCATGTTATTATTTTAAGACATATGACTTTATGACACCTTGTGAATCCCCCAATTGTATTTCGAAGTCACTTATATTTAGTTCGTTTCTTCAAAAAAAATTTTTGAAAATTATAATTAAAGAAATGCACTTTCGTGTGAACACATTAACTATCGTCAATAGAAACCTATTATTATAAAATATTTTCAAATCATTATGACATACATAGCTTCTCTTCTTATGGCACTAAATTACTAAAAATATTTATCCCTCTGAAGAAAATACAAATAACATTAAAAAACAATTAAGTATATAATGTTTGTATTAAAGTCATTAATAATATCCATCAAAGAAGAAAGAAACCTTTATAAAAGCCTTTTTTCTTTTGTTGGTATGCAATAAATCCCTTTAATAAACATAATAAAGACTGAGATACCAGACGGATGGCTGGTTGGATTTATAATGAAACTAAAAATAAAACTCATCAAACTAAATAATGTTGTAAATCTTAAGTTATTTTTTTCTTTTTTTTTTGGAAAACATTAAGTCAAGTCTACTTTATACACAAACAAAAACTTAAATATATAAAAACCAAAACCTTTTTATTATTTAAAAAAAAAAAAAAAAAAAAAAAAAAGCATTAAAAAGTATAAAACACAATTAAGGTGTTAAAAACCTTGAATACAAACTCGATTATACTAAAGGAAAAAAAGTTCGGTTCAGTGTCGTTATAAAAAGTTCCCTTTTTTTAATTTTGTTTAGGATTCATTGTGTTGCTTAAACATTTTTGTTCTACCATCGGTAGTAGGTAGTGGCTACTGACTGGCATCCTGGTTATGTGAAACATTTATACCAGACAAGTCAACTTACTTGATTACTACTCACTTTTATGGACAAACTGTTGGTAATCTTATTTATTTTAGTTTGTTTTTTTCCAACTTCTTTTTTAACACTTGTTTTTATATTTTAAGATTTTATGTTTTTGATGCTGCTGCTGATTTTGCTGCCGTGGCAGTTGCAATAATAAATCAATGTAAAACATTGGTGTTTATGAATGCATTTGAAGTTTTTTTTTTAGTGTCTAAAGTCCTTATAGCTATAAATCTTGTAGTTTTTTTCTTTGATTTTCCCAGTTTTAAGATTTAAATTGTTCTCTCTCACTTTTTTTTTTATTATTTTATGTTTTAAACTCATAAATAATGGATTAAATTGTTGGTTGTAATAAACTGGCATAGTAAAATTGTTCATACGTATATAATTTTATTTGTATTGTCGTTTGCCAGTACAATAATTGTTCTAATTAGATAAAGTTTAGTTTATAATTTTACAATTCTTGGTAAAATTATTTTATGTAAGATGTTGAAATTGGCAGAAATGTTAATTAGTTTAATATAATAATTTTATAAGCCTGTAAAAAGAAACAACTTTATGAGGTTTATCGCAGATACTGAGGATTAGGGGAGCAGTTATTTTTCAAAGATTATTAGCCACCATTTTTTGTTTCAAATTCACTGTTTATACCAAATCGCTATAAAGTGGCCGAGAGAGAGTCAGCAGTAAAAGTAAATTACTTTGCTGGAGGAAAGCTAACTGACTGAAAATTAGTTACGAGTTTGATTCCTGGATGATAAGGAACGGTTCAAGTTCTAAAATTTATGTCTATAAAAAATAACTGATATTTTAAAATCGTCTTAATTTAGAAGGGGTTAGATAGATATTTTTATGACACTCTGTAGCAGGTCGAGAATTTAATCCACATAAATTTGTTGCCTACTTTTTACAAGGAACGGGTCTATTAAATTTAATATAAATACACAAATTCCACTCGAGTATCAACAAAAGTTTATTTCATAAACTATGTTTTAACGTTTTTGAAACCTATTTCATTCTTATAACTTAATTTTTGGTTCGCCATATTTTTGGGGAGTTTTTGACTCCAAATATTTGCCGAAAAAGACGTAACCACTAAATAAAATATTTTTGAACTCGTTTATTTATTAAAAAAAAAATATTTTTTTTAGGACAAGACACAATAAATATTTAGTTTTATTTTATTTGATGCTGCTTGATATTGTAAAACTCTTGTAAGAGTAAACAATGTCAAACAAAATTGTGCTTTTTTGAGTAAATATTTGCCATGTCTGACCGTAAGGTTTTAAGCGTTTTTTTATAGCACTAGATGTTGGGTTTGCTCTTACCTTTTTTTAACTTCAGTTACTTCATCAGTTTTTGTAAGATGAGTTGGTCGTTTTATACCAGGAAAATTTTCTGTGGTATTGGGTTTGGTATACTTGTCTATAATTTTTTCTCAAGTACAGTGATGCCTTCCAATGATTTTACCGATTTCACGCAGGGATTTTCATTTTCTACAAATGTAGAATTACCGAGCCCTGATGACGCCCTACAACCCCATACCATTACTAAGCCGCCGCCAGTCTCAATTGATAGTTGTCTTCTCATTGTAAATTTTATACAACTTAAGCTCTTTTAATGATAAATTATGAAACTTGCAATGATTTTAAATGGCAGTTACACTTTCAAGAAAAGAATTGTCACTAGTTTAGGAATGTCGGTGGCTTTTTTGTGTAACAATGATGTTACTGTTTACTTTATATTGACGCATAAAAGTTGGTATATTTTAACAATAAATCAATTAAATTTGTAAATTTGTGAATTTAATTTTACTTAAATAAATCTAATATAATACTATTTATATTAATGTAATTAAGCTTTTCTCTTAATAACATGTGGTGTTGTTGTTATTTTAACGCTCACAGTAGTTTATAAAATTATAAATCATAAACTTAAAAAACTTTTTATAACTGAAAATAATTGCTAATTGCTAATAACTGAGTTAATATGCGAGTTATTTTTTGCCTCTGATTTATAGTTAGTTATTATATTTTATATTCTGCATCACAGCTATTGGTTTTTCATTAATTTATGATTCAATTGTGCCGGCAATAAAAGAATAATTTTGTTTAGTTCTTGCTGAAACTCAGCATTTCAACTAATAACTACAAGTTTTAAGGAAAGCGTTTAGGACATATACATATATAAAAAATGCAGTAGTAGCAGTAGTTGAAACCACATGAAAATAAAAATGTGTATAGTGTAGTAAATAACAGAATAACACAACAAAAAATAAAAAATGTTTAATTAGTAAAAAAAATTATAAATATTTAAACTTTATAAGAGAATAGATCATTATGAATCATTTCTTTTCTAGCATAACTTGAACGCAAATATGATTTGCACTTAATTGCGTTAGTTTTTTTTAGGTTCTAAACTATAATTGAATTAATAAAATTCATTAATAAAAATCAAATTTCAGCAGAAAGAATTTCCGGCCGTACAAATGTTTTAATATTTATGTAACACAATAAGCGGTTGTATACTTTTGAAACACAATTTTAAAATCATTTAATAATATTTAAGAACAGACTAAAATTCACTTCCCCTTATAAAAATCTGTGTTTTTATTAGAAGGAATCTTACTAACCGTTGAACAGCATTTTGTTCCATATGTGCTGCATGTTTATTCCAAGTGCAATTTAACTGTTCTTTGACCATAGAGCTTGGCGGGAATCTGCAAATCTCATATCAACAGACAGATTAACTTTCTCTCATCGACTTTACTAGGGCACCAAAAGAAGCATTTTAAATTTATTGCAACTTGTTTCATTCGAATCAAGTATACAAATAATTTAGTACCTTTAAAATAAAAAAGAGTACCCTTTTGGTTAAAGTACAGTACCATTACAAATTCACAATTTTCCATGTCGGCTCTAAGCATACAATGTTGCACAAGCCTAAACTCACTAACTACAACCCATCATAAACATCTATATGATTATAGAAAAATTTAACTACACTTTAAAGTAGGAAAATCAACAAAAAAAAAACAGACAATGTTAGTGAACAAATCTTAAAATTACTTTGAACATTTATAATAGTTTACAGTGGAATTACCACGTAATACTAGTACATGCATGTGCTTTAAAATAAAGTTGGTTTTTTTGGTTTCATTTTGGCTTTAGAAAAAAAAATCGAAAAAAAAATTATGAAAATTATAGAGCGAAAAAATGGACACGGAGAAAATGAGTAAAAATTTCTAAATATTTCTATAATTCTATTAGGTTTCTAAATGATTTTCATCAGTTTGGCCCCTGGTCTTGAGGTTAGATAATTGTTAATCAGAAGTTTTTGAATCACTTCAGGAACTTTTTACTTCATACAGCTAAAAATGAACATTTTATTGTAAGATGTGATCAAAATCGAACGGTTTTATTTTCCATTTTTGTTTCTTTTCATAGTGTTTCAAGTGAAAATAACAACTATTGTTAAAAAATTAAAGTTGTTTTCAAAAGAAAATAATTTATCAAGGTCTTTTTTATTAATAATAAATAATTTCAATCATAACGAAAAAGAAACAGGAAACTAGGTTCAAAGAATGTTTTCGTACGTAGTTTTTATTTGGTTTCTCCAAATCTTGAAAATGTGGACCAAGCTTATTTAACTCTTGAGCGAAAGTTTGCCAAAGCCTTTCTATTTCAAGTCTATCACCTTTAAAATTTTGTTTTGCCAGTTGTGGGTGTTTTTCCATAAAAGTTATCATTAACTCTTCCTGAGAACATTTTTTTTATTTCATGTGTGAGTATGTACATATTTTAAAGTGTTTTCTTAAATTTTCGTTTAAATATTTTCTTTCCTTTTTTTCTTCTTTAAAACGTGCACAATTATCGTCTCGGTTTAAAAACAGTTTAAACAGTGAATTTTCGTTTTTCATTACATTCTTTTTAGCTTACTTTTTGATAGAAACAAATGGAACATGATCGAATTAAAAATAACAAAACAAAAGATAATAAGTGTGCCATCATATTTTCGTTTTCAGTTCGCTTTTGGAACGAAATCTGATAATGTTTTTAGCAAAATACAGCTACTGGAATGTAGACATTTGTAGACTTTGTTTACTAGACGATAAAGGATGAATTCAGACTCGATGCAGACTTTTTCTGGAGTAATTCTATGGCTGCATGCAGAAGAAAATTGTATACATCACAAATGTACACATTGGGACATAATCACTCAATGTAATTATATTGAGATATTTACTGATGGCTTGCTATGAACCATGACTTCTACAAAAGTTGTCGTGATGAAGGAGAGTATGAGACTGTGAAGCTCCTCTTCTTCCATTGCCCACCCTAACTAAAAGAATATCTCAAAATATGGTCGAACTTATCCTGCAGGACCTAACGGATCTATCGGTGATGAACATTAGAAGGCTAGATCTCCTTATACGATTGGTTAGGAAAATTTTTGATTACAAAATATATACATTTACTATATAAATATTTCTTTCACTGTACAAGTGGAAGTAAATTTGTTGTAGTTTTTTTCCAAACAAGCTTAAATTTGAACTTGAATTTATGATTTTAATGAAAGTCTAATAACAAACACTGGCAAAATAAAGAACGTACAAAAGAGAATAGCATCACCACCACCAGCAGTAGTAATTTCAACTAGTAAAAGTGTAATAGAAGAATATAATAATAGAGATGGTGCTGCTGATGTGTGCACTGATGATAGTGATGATGATGAGGCTGATGACGCAGACAATGACGACGAAGATGATGGGTTAGATGAAGGCATAGAAACTTGTTGTGTTTTTTTTTTTGGTTCCTTGCTTGAAGCCAAATTATTAATACTTAAAGTTTTAACTGACAAATACATACACGTACGAGTACGAGAACTTTAAAAATTATAAAGTAAAGAAGATGTAAGAAATTTAAGATTGCAGCAAATGTGTAGGTAGTCGTCTAACAGATATTTAGTTAGATAGGTATATAAACTAGTAGTTTTGTATGTTTGTAAACAAAAATATACTTCTTATATGTACCTACATACGATACATATATTGTTAATATCTAAATATATACTGAGATTGTATGGTACTTAGCATTATGGTGGAGTAATAGTAGCGTGTTTATTGAAAATTAAGTTAAAAGTTTTCAAAGTTTCAAATTAACTTCATTACTAGACAAATAAAAATAACATCCAGCTATGAACGGATACAAACTGATGACTCACATTTAAATTCATTAAGATTTCTTAGGAAACTAAAGAAACAGCATACACATTCATATAAGGACTGCCATTAAGGTGTATTATTGGTGCTGGTAATTTGCGTGAGAAGGTAACATTTAAATTAATTTAAGAGAAATGAAAATTGTTTTTTGGGAAAGTTGTGCGCAGTTTTTTGAAATCTCAATTAAATGAAAGTATGTTTTTTTTTCAAAACAATTAAAGAATTTGGGAAATTTTTCTTTTAAACAAATTTAAGGCACTTTTAAAGTCCACAAAGTTATTTCAGATATATGGTAGGAACATTTTTAATTAACTATTTTACACTTTGTAAACCAGTTTTTGTCTTAAGTCTTTTGTTTTCTTAATACAAAACCTAATCTTAATTATAACAATGCTGTTGTTTATTAAACACAAAAACAGACCCAGAAATTAATCTAAATCTTTAAAGCCTAGATATTGCTCTTATTTTAATACCTAAATCATATTTTAAGCAACACCCACCAACATAAATAAATTCTTTCCACTTCTACTAAAGAAACAAACAAAAAAAAAAACACAATTTTTCTTCATCAACTCCCATTGCTGTTCATATACCAGCTCAAACATACACTCAGTTTTATAAAGTCACCTCAACATGGCACAAGAAAACACTTAACATGAACTATTTCATTAATCAGAGATTGAAATCAAATAGAATGTATCAAGAATAGGTAAGAGAAAACAAGTAAAAAATCCTTATTATTAATGAAAACGACCGAATACGCAGCAATACGCCTTGTTTTTTGTTCATTTGGTTGAAAACAGCGCCGCCGTACATGTTTAGTTTGTAGAGGTTTTTCTTTCACTTGAGTTTTGATATCGAAATTGATGCATCAGTTAAATATTGTATTTAAGAGTTGCGAGAATAGAAATAAAGAACGAAAATCTATAAAAGAACCAATGTTTTAGTTCTAGTATTTTTGCAAGTTATAACAAAAGTAAATAAAAATATAATTTAAAGTTAAAAGTTGTTTCTGTTTAGGTAAAAAGAAAAATTGAAGAAGGTATACTCAGTGGAAGCAATTAATTTGAAAAAGAATTAAAAATCGTATTTTTATATACCGTTGTTGTATTTAAATAGTATATCATCAACGGAGTCAAAGGATCTATTACTTTTTCTACTTTAAGAGAAATAAGCTAAATTTCTTAATTTTCTAAGGCTGGGACTATTCATTAGACTAACAAGTTCGCACAAAAATACACGATGCTATAGATTATTTCCAGATCGGGTCAGTAGAACAGTGGCTTTGGGTGGCTTTGGAGCTTGATGTTCCACAACCACTAAGATAATGTGAATAGAACTGTTTATTGATCGGTTTAAAGCGACAACAAGGAGTCTTTTAACTATATTAAAGAAACATTAAATATTTATCGACTCACAGATGCGCATTTTTGTGTGAGAGTTGCGAATTAGGTATGGTTCTTGTCTGGGAAAACCATTTTTTTTTGCTTGGACCAGCACTCAGGGTATGATCCCTACTCGTGCAATGCATTGTGTTGTAACTAGGAAAATAGGTTATGGGAGGGAGGATAGAGGGAGTAGTGTTTGTGAACATTTGATTTGAATTTTCCTATATTGAAAGTGGCAGGGAATACTTCTGCTAGTAGTTTATTCCACATAAGGATAGTACGGCTTTAAGAACGAATTTTCCCTGTAGTGTGTTGTGCGATCCACTGTCCAGTCGACCATGAATGGATGAGCCCTGACTGAAGAACGTATATTACGTAAAAAACTGCGTGTTTCGGGAGCAAGTTCCCTAATTTCAGCAGAACACATTTCATTATAATTCGATAGAACAGTGAAATACAACCCACATTGCGACGATGCTCCAATGAATCAATAGAGTTGGACACCCTACTGTCACTGATAAGCACCGGCCTATACATGAGAGTTGTATTCCATTTTCGGTCGAATATAGGTGGTGTAAATATTATGCAGATCAGATGGAGTGAAGTATTTTCTACACCGTTTTCTTTTGACACTTGAAAAAAGTGTTTGGTCCAGCGGACATTACACTGGATTCTCATGCCTAGAACGTCAAAAGCGTCTGATTCCTTAATAATTACACCACCCATAAAAACAGATGAAGCAACATGATCTGTTGTGCGTTAATATACAACATTGAGTCTTACGTGCGTTAAAATCGACACAGCTTGCACAACCCCATTCCGAGATTGTCTTAAGATCTTGTTTTGTCTCATTTCCGCAATCTCCAATTGGTTTGGTCTATGGTTAAATGAGTATGAATGGCAAATGTTGCTATCATCTGCAAAAGAATAGATAGGATTAAAAGTTTGACACAGGAGGTCATTTATAAAGATTAGAAACATCTAACATTTTTCAGGCATAAATATTTGTGCTGGTGCCTATGAGGCCGTTATATGCAAGCGGTATCACCTTATTAATAGATAGCGAGGCAATTATATAGGCATGAAATTTATAAGATTTTAAGTTCTCTCATGTTTTGGAACTCTGCTGGCTACTCAGAATAATATTACAGGTAATGAAACAATAATTAGCAACAATCTTTTAATATTATATAGCCCATCTTTAACTTTGTTTACTAGACGATAAAGGATAAATTCAGACTCGATAAATTCTGGAATAATTATATTGTTGCATATAGATTAGAAATGTTTCTATCACGAATAGAAGAACTGTAACCCCTCATTGTAACACATTTGAAATATTCACTGATGGCTCGAAACCACAAGTGTGCATGCTAGGAGATTGAGTTTTGTATTTAATGACTTCTGTAGAAGTTGTCATGATGAAGAAGAGTGTGAGATTATAAAGTAGCTCCTCTGCCACTAACCGGTCTAGCTTTTCAAAGATCTTAAAGTGTGAGAAAAGTTTTCATGCAGGATTTAACAGATTTGTACAAGCTTCTAAATCTTTTAAACGCTTGATATTATGTTTTGGAAAATCATGTTTCTATTTAAAAACTTACTTGAACTAAAAGAAAATCAAGTAGCCAAACATTCGTCCAATCAATATATAACACCGCAATCATTTCACAACTTTTATCTAGAATAAAACTCTTTGAAATTCACATCACTTATCACACGTTCCTTCCCTCCAAACAATGTTTAAAGCAAATAAAAAATGCAAAAGTTTTATTTCTTTGCTTCCAGTGTAGTGGTTGGTCTCTTTTTTTTGTCTCCTTCTCTAATGTGATAAACAGATATTGGGGGATACAAGAAGCTGAAAACGTGATGCCATTTAGGGAAGACGAAGAAGCTTTAGGTATAAAACATGTTGATACATGCATAAAGCTTAAATGTTGAATATCATACAGTCAACTGAAAAAATATACACACACTGAAATACATACTTATGTATACAAGTAAAAATAACTATACATAACAACATATTTGCAGATGATGCGTGTATTACATTTATTTTACTCTAGACGAAGTAAAGTATGAAACGAAGACGAAGAAAATCCTATGATTACAGCATTTATTTAGCTGACAACATTTCAAGCTGTTGGTATAAAACTACTAACCACAATGTAGATATATGTATGTAAGCGAAGTAAACGAGAATGAATGTGTAGCAAGTTGCATGCAAGTAATATAGATTTTTAAGTTTATACCACAAATTACAATTAAAACGTGCAGGCGACAAAACTACTGCTCATATCAAGAAAAGTAATAAAATATAATTACTTTATTACAAACAAAAATTAATGTAGATAAACTATTAAAGCTCTAAATATTAATTTGAATTCACTCTTAAAATGTAAAAAGATTTAGAGGTCTGTCGCTTGACGTTTTAATTGTAATTTGTGTAAAGAAGATTTAGCTCTTCCTTACGCTTAGACTTTTGTCTTGATATTGCTTGCAGTTTTTATATTTAAGCATTTTTCTATGTGTGGTTTTTAGGGTGTGTTATTTTTATGCTGCTGCGCTGTTGTTTCCAGCACTTTGGTGTCTTTTGAGAACGCTTTTGTTTTTGCCATTTCTATAGATATTCCGAAGCTGTAATACATGTCAGAATTCTTCTTGTTGTTTTTATAACCTGCGGTATTTCAATTTTTATAAACATTTTTTTCGTTTTCATCTGCTTTAAGTTTTGTAACAAAGAAAAATTATTATTTAACTATGTTTTGATTGTTTGAGTTACATGCAGCAGCAGCAGCACGTGAAATCGTACAATTATTTCTAGCCAATATTTTCTAAATACACAAAGATGTTGCATGCCACAAATACAATGCAATATTTGTTGGCGTTGTAGCACTGTTGTTGTTTTGTTGTTGTATGGTAATTTGAATTTTTAAAAATACATTTTTCTTTTAGGCCTTTTAGTTTTGTGTTTTGTTTTTATTTCATATAGAAAACAATTGTCGTTTTTTTTTGGTGTATATTCATTTCTAAGGAAAAATAAAGAAAACCCTGGTCTTAAAAATCAATTTAAAATGTTGCCAGTAACAGCCACCAAGTTATTTAACAAAAACGCATGTCTAAACAAATTTTCGTTTAAGCAAAACTGAAAGAATCAAATTGCTTAAACAAAAACGTTAGAGGAAATAACAATGGTAGACAACAGTAAACTATCTAAAGTTTTAACTGCTTATTGCATTTTTTTTTAAATCAACATTTACTGTATTTACTGTTATTAATATATTTACAATACGAGGTTGGTTGTCAAAAGTTCAAGCGACTTATACTGGCACAACAAAGTCTCAGCGAGTTCTTTTAATTCTCAAACGATTTATGTTGGTCTAGAGATGTTTTGAATTTTATGCTTCTAAATTACCTTTCGCGAATTCCAAGTCATAGACAACTAGCTTTCTAGTGATATATTTCATTACTACATGTCAAATAGATGCACGCAAACAGGTAGGTTTGGAACTCTTTGGATTGTAAAAGACACTTACACACTTCAAGCATAATCTTCATGATACATATTGATCATAAACAAATACTTGGCGGCAGGGTTTAAAAATACATTGAGAAACAGTCGTTTATTGTGCTGAATATTTGTAGACTTAGAAATGTACCCAAACATGAGGAATAAGAAGTGGACCATAACCAGTTGATTGATCCGTCTTATGGTGTCATTACACCGGTGAAACTGCCAAAAATTCGCTTGATACCGAAAAGAGGGCTGATCAGTCCTCTGTTGAGATTGCAACGTTTCTAATGATTTATGCACAGAAATCTTAGTGATATACGGTGTAGGCTTTATTGGGCTGAGATATTGTGAGGATCATCAGCTTTATAAGTAATTAACCCACCACTGTAATACACTGCTCTTATTATAAACAAATCATGCTGAAAACGATCAGTGCTAGGTTATTTGAATTTTCGAAATCATTTTGACGTGTTTTAATAAAGTAATTAACGAAAGTATATAACTATAGAATACTGTGTTTACATAGAATACAACGAATTAGCTATGTTATTTACATATATCACCTTGTTAAATATCCATTGAGAAACACTATTTTGTTACACAGAAATTTAGCTAACACACAATACAGTTTAGGATTAAAAATTTACGCTGTAATTCGCACAAAATAAAGGAATGAGTGTTTCATTTATATCTTTTTTTTTTTGTTCCCAGATCGTGTGATATCAAACCTCAACGTTTTTTCTTGGTTTTTATGTGCAGTCAAAGTCGTAATTCGTGACATACCAATGATAGAAAGAGTCGTAATTCGTAAGATACTGATATCAATGCTAAAATGATTCATTGAAAAATTGGACCTTCCAAATGGTGATATGAATGTGTAAAACTTAAATGTTAGAGATTGTTTTTTTCGGGCAGTAATAAATATTGCGACATCCAATTCTATTTAAAATTAAAAAAGTCTAAATTAATCACTTTATAGTTTAATGTATCATAGACAGGATCTTGGCTCGCAATATTATATTTCCAGTGGCAAATCGTGTTACCATTTACATTGTATTATACTTGTAGTTAACATAACTATATGCCCTTTGGAACTATTTGGGACTGATGTTTTATTGACAGTATATTGAAAACATCTGTTTGTGCCTGGATAATTAGTAATAACCTCAGTGATATTTGTCGTATGATGGTGTTGGCGGAGATTCTCTCTCTACTAAATGAAGTATAGCAGTATATCATCGACATTTTTTAATGATTTGATCAACAAAAGGCTGATATGCTAATAAATGCGGTTGTTTTAAAAAATCACACGTTCGATGGCTAGGGCTTTTTAGCCTGATTAAAATTGTCGTTGGCCTATATTGAATGGCTACCATAGGAGTTGTCATAATGGGGGAAATGTGGATATGCTGAAAAATATTTTATATTCCAGCTCTGTATCGGGATTGGTCTTTATTGAAATGGCTCGCTCAAAACCTATGAAAACTGTGGGCTAGCCTGAAGATTACTTTTTCTACTGACATTTTATGATATCTAACCACTCTATTATTAAATAACTTTTTAAAAAGCGGCAATTTGTTTTGTTATTTGTAAAGTTATTAGATACATAAGACCCAAGAACGCGAAATACTTGTAACTATTTTTAAGGAATTATTCATTTATGAGTTTTACGAAAGAGACCAATTTTCATCTAAACAGAATCCAGCTATCATTTACAGAAAGCTTTTAAAACCAATCAAAGTCACTGCATGGTTCATAATTAACGGGGGTGGTGTTTACGCGCCGAAAATAACAGGTCCAATTTAATATTAGTGGTTAATTGGCACAATTTACCATTTAAAATGCGTTTGATGCAAATCAATGATACCTGAATATAAAAATTATAAATAATTGTAGTTAGAATTTAAAATTTCACATAAAACTAAAAATTTTACAAAAAACTTAAAGTTTAGGAAAACACTTTAATTTTTTAAAAAAATTACATAATTAAAAAAAATTGAAATCAAAACAAAATCCACAATTTTGCAAAAAATTTAAAATTTTACAAATCATAATTTAAAAAAAAAATATTCAAAATTCATTAAGTTCACAATTGAAATTTAAAAAATGTTCGTATTGCATTTAAATCAAAGAGAAAGAAGGTTAATTCTTATTATGATCAATCATAATTGAGTGACTTATTTTTTAAAACAAAGTATAAATATAAATATGAAGTATAAACGAGTTATTTTCGGTATCTGTTTATCACACTCGATATTCAAAGATGTCAGAATTAAGTTTATTATTCCATTATTGTTGTTGTAACAGCAGCAGTTACTGAGTTGACAGCACTTGGCCGAGTGATATCGGGTCGTTCCGGTGCGTGGAAGCGGCTGTCATGGGAATGAAACGTTATAAATTGGTTTTAAATTGGATAGTATTTTAGAAAAAATATTTATAATTTTTCATATCTGTCTTAGGTGGAAATACCCATGCCATCCAATGACAAATTCAGTTAATGTTGATACTTAATCTCAAGCAAAAACATTTATTCATCTAAATAGTTAAAAATTTATTCCACATATGAGAATATTTGTCTGCTTAACTACAATAAGAACTCAGATATATCTTTATTCTTATGGTGATTAAAAAGTTCAAGTACTAATGAATGGTGACTTCCTGAAGAGAAACCATTCATTACATCTAATAAGGGGCTTTGGTATTAAATAGCTTGAAAGATTTTTTAAGAATTTAACAAAATTTGTGATGAAAACAGCATCCAAAATTATATACAGAAAGCAAAAAAAACAACTCAAAGGTTGTCACTATCAGTAGTAAAATTCAAAAGTAACTCTACTAAAGCAACTACACCTCTAAACAGCCCTCGTTTAAAAAATCGAATAAAAAAACTGTTAATCTATACATGTCTATAACTTAAATATGTATGTTGGCCTCCAAAAAATAGCCTCTCAAATATATTTAGTATAAAAAAAAACAGGAACAAATATTAAATAAACTTATTTGTTAAGTTTAAAGCATAAACAGTTAGAATTTAAGTTTTAAACACATGTGTGCTTGAGTACAAATAGAAATTTGTTCTTTATACAAGCTAGTAGCCAAAGGCATAAATTTAGACTTTTTGTGCAATTGTTAAATGCATTTTTCAAAAAGAAGTTCTTCCTCTCTAAAACTTTATTACTTTTACTTCCAAAACACATCAGACATGTGCCTCTTGTCTTTTGAGGGGCTGTATTTATACCTGGATGGCAGGCTGGCCAAGACGTTACTATAAATGATTACTTTGTATTTCTTAAGAAGTTTTATTTTAAGTTTATGTTTTTTGTTTGTTTGTTTGTTTGTTCGTACATATTTATTTTTGAGAAATTGTTGTAAATAATTCAAAGAATAACATGTTAAATTACTGGGGGCTGTCAAAATGGCATGTGTTGTTTTTAAACAACATTTGTTATTGATGTTGTGTGTAAACGTTTAAAACAATATTTTAACAAAAGGAAATTGTAACTAGATGATGCCGTAAGTAAGTTATAGAATTTGTATTTGTCTTGTGCAATTTCTTAAAATTAATGTTTGATAGTTTAAAATAAATTCGTCTACTTTCGTTTGCTTTCTTATTTTGTAAACACCCTTTTTATACAGTTATTTATGTTATTTTCCTGTTAATTTTTTTTATTAATTAGTTTTCATTCATGGCTAATCAAAACGACATTTAATTTTATGTTTAAACACAAACTGTAATTTGTAGCTTTGGCAGAATGTGTGCCTAACTAACATGATCTGAGATAAGATGCCTGGTTGTAGTTCTTTTGCTACCATTTGCTTTAATTAAAAATGTAATTAATTTTCACTTGCATGAAAAGTAAGTAGCAATGCTAACAAGTGTAAGAATTTATTTAGCTTCATAATAAAACACGAGATGACAGTAACGAACAAAAAAGAAAACTATAAAAATGGGTGTAGTGTTTATAATGTTGAAATCTAGAAACATTAAAACGAAAGACTTAAGATAAAAACGTGAAATTAGGTGCCAGTAAAAAAATAATACAACTTCTTTTAAACTAAAAAATATATGTTAAACAAAGTAGGCGAATGATTTAAGTTTAAAGAAAACACAAGAATTTTGAATTTTGATTTTCCTTAAACAACAAACTACACTATATCACAAAATTGGAGAGAGTATATTGGATTTGTTTTGATGTTTGTAGTATAGCGATCGACTCAGAATCACTTTCTGAGTTTATTTAATGATGTCCGTGCGTCCGCCGTTAGTTCGTCTGGCTGCAATTTTAAAGATAACACAGTAATACAAAATTGAATGAAATAGAAAAACCTGGGACCCGATATTATTTTTCTTGTAGGGCTTGCCGAATAAAAGAAGACTCTAATAGTGAAATATGCCGGACACCTCCAAAATCCGGTTTTTAAACCCAAATATGCGTTGTAATCGTAACTAAACGTTTTTGAATAAATTCAATAGTATTATAGTTTCTTAATAAAATAATGTATTAAAACTTCACCAAAGTTGAATTTTTTTTGAAAAATCTACAAAATTTGTGTTTGCTCGTCAATAACACCCAAATTTCTCAAATTTTCTTAGATGATATATATATCATTCGAAAGATCTCAGCTTCCAAATCTAGAAAGAAATTGAAAATCGGATCATTATCAACAAAATTACAAACTTATAGTACTCAAAGGTACAAAAACCGGGTTTTAACTGTAAAACCGGATTTTGGAGGTGTTTGCAATATTTCACTATTGGAATCTTGTTTTACTCGACAAGCCCTATAAGAAAAATAATATCGGGTCCTAGGTTTTTTGGACTGTCGCACCGTGTAATTGGATAACATTTGGTACAGGTGATCAGTGTTGCCATTTTAGCACTTTCAGTGCTAGATTTAGCATTTTGTTTCTCGAAAATGCATTGAAATTTTTAAAAATTATGCTAAATGCTTTTTAGCATAATTTGCTTGATAAAAAACATTTTTTTTCTCGAAAAAATTTTTACTTTTTTACTCCAAAAAATACTTTTGAAGAAATAAAAAATAACTTTTTTTTAATATTTCAACTAAATTTCTTTCCGTGTGGTAAGTAATTGAACACGGAAATTTTTGATTTAATATACGAAATGTAATTTATTAAAACAAGTCAATAATTCTTATGAACAAAATTAGAAAAAACTATAAATTATATGTGTAACATTTGAAATAAAAATTGTATTGTTACATTGAAAAAATTTAGCACTTATTTTTTCTTCTGTAGAACATTTAGCACTTAGTTTTTAAAATTTTAGCATATTTTGAAATTCATTTTCTGGCAACACTGCGGGTGATATTTAAATTGGTTGAAATCACTACATTATTTCTCAGAGCCGCCATACTCCCAAAATGTCCTCACAAAAAATGACTCTATGAGTCATAGATGTAAGATTTATGCAGTTTCGCCACAAATAAGCTGTACATTAGCCTAATCACATCTACAAATATTGTGCAGATCGGTCCATAATTGACCGATAAGGTCCACTGCAGAAATTCACTTTAAAGAGCATAACTCTCTTAAAAATGTTGGTATCGAAATAATATCCACCACAAATATGTTTCATATATACACAAATCATTCAGCAATCATTTGTTGATGATCGGTTCTTAATTGACTATAGCTGCCATATAAATCGCTTCAACAGTTATAATTCTTTTAAAAGTGTTTATATCAAAATAAAATTATGTATATGCACAGATGTCATCCCACTAAATGTGTGGATGATCTTTCCGTAATAGGCGCAAATTTCTGAAAAACTGTTTTTCCAAATATACTAAGTGTAGGGTATTATATGGTCGGACTTTCTTTAGTTTTTTATGAATAATTCAGTTAATATAACGATTTAACTTTCAAAAATATTGTTTAATACTTACAATCACCCCTACTCTCCTCAATATCCAATATTATATTTGTTTGTCCCGTTTCCACTTCACACATCTGTGATTTGCCCAAAACACCAGCGACTTTGTGACATTTTAACAGCAAAACAAAAACTAAATATAAAGCTGATAAATATTTAATACGTTGATGGCAGGTGTGTGAGGTGCTGGTGGTGGTAGATGAAGACATGATGACTTGAAACTAAAAATGAATTAAAAAAAAATAAAAGGAACAATTTAAATAAAAAAAATTAAAAAATTAATAATAAAAAAAATAATAAAATAAATTGTTAATAAGAAGTAAATAAAAATGTATATTATGTATATATATAAAAAATCCAAATTAGACTACTTATTATCAAAATTAATTATGCTACAGATTGCTTTATCTATTATATTTATTGCTGGCTCAATACTAGAAGATTATTTAAAGAAGAAAAGGTTCTGAATGCATTTCTCTGCTGATCAGCATGTTTACATGATCTAGCGTTGTAAAAGTTTCCTTTAGTTTATGCATGAAAAAATCGCATCAGTTGGTATCATAGGATGTTCAAGGGTCCTAGGTCCTGGCCTTCAAAATTGCGAAGTTATCAATAATAGCATACGAATTCTTAAACCAACTGAACGTTAAAAAAACATAGTAAAATAATTTGGACTAATCTTAGTAGCTAGAATTTATCTAATCTATCATATTTTTTTTTGCTCTACATTTGAGAACATTTCTGAGTTGCCTAAGAAGCAAATATTTTGTCAGAATGTTAAATACGTGCTTCAAAAAAACTTAAGTTCTTTTGAATGATTTTCTGAACAGAAAATATTTATTATATATACTCGTAATATGAGGGGATTAATTATAAAACTAATTGTCTAATTCTTTAAAAATTCAGATTCAGATTGTTCAGAGAATTTACAGCAGCCTCTCTATCCACTCGGTAAAACTTCAGCCAGTTTGTAGCTCTTACCATGGTTGAGATCTCAGCATAAAGAGCACCACACTAGACTATTAGCCCAATGTCGGTCTTTGCATGTTATAGTTTAGTTTAATCCACCTTCGACTTAGAGCCATTAGTGAAGACTTAGAATAGGTTTACCTGAAGGTATTAAGTAATTGACATATTAAAGCCTCTGTTGGTGAAAGAACTGGGAGTATAGAACTCCCTCAAATATGGTCGCATGGAAGTTCGTCCGGTTCCATACGCCAGTAGTATTTGTTCTTAAAGCAGAGTTGAGAACAACACTCCTAACCTTTCAAAGAGATGCACAACACCATCTACTTGTCAATATAATATTCCAAGGATTTACAGTCTGCGATTTACGATCTATTGAGAAGAATCCTTAACGTAATGCATGCTGCCGTAACCAGGTACTATCCGTAAGGAGACGTATTTAATGAAGCTCTTTTAGAACTCAAGCGGTTCGATATTGTCTTAGTGGTAAGTTATTAATTTCTGAATATATTCTTTAAAGAAACATAATTACTTTGGACTGCATAATATATACATAACATTTAATCCCCCAAATCTTTATAATAACTCTGAGTCTAGAGTTTGGAAAGCTTTCGCCGCCATGTTTTCCCCAGGAAAAATCGAAATAACAATATCGATAGAATTGTTGTTTTCCAACGAGAATCATGACAATTTACATGTACTGAATGACTTGTGCAGTATTATTTTGCTGCACCTGAAGCGGCTAAGAAAATAATTAAAGAATTTAGTCCTGAAGAAGTTAAGACCAAATAATTTTTATATGTAGAACTTTGAGAGGCTTGGGAAATTTGCTTTTATTTAATATATGTGTGGAAACGTGATACTCGTATTATGAAAGATGTTGAGGAGCAGTTCTTAAAGAGTAATAAAGTTGAGAGTTGCTCCATAAAATATGTAAAACACGTTTAATCCTAAATTAATGATAAAACACCTTAAATATCAATTTAGTTCAATTATTTTACACACCCTAGTAAACTTATTAGCATTCTTACTTGTTTTTTTTTTAATTATAAACATACATGTAACTTTTTCAAGAACTATAAATTTCCGATAATTCTTTAATTTTCAACCAAATAAAAATAAAAAACACATAAAATTAAACTAAATGGCCACAATAAAAATAATAGAAACGTAAAGAACAAATACAAAAAATTAGTCCAATTGAAACCCAAACCCAACAAACACACACCATTTAACGAAACATTAAAAATATATAAAAATTAATATTCTTTTGTTTTGTTTGGACGAAAAAAAAAACAGCTACAAAATAAGAAAATTTAAATAAAATAGCTAAGAAAACTATACAAAAAAAAAAAAAGCTAAACAAATTTAAAGAAACATATTGTAAAATATGTCCATAATATTAGCACATTTATGAAAATTGCATATTGCCATATATGACAACACTTCAATAGACACAAAAACCAACCAGCAAATAAACAAATAAACAGTTACTTGCCGCACTAACCTAAGCTGCTTGTGGCATGCTGCAGAAACAAACAGCTCAACATTTTAGCATTTCTATTGTTTGCCACAACAAATGAACCAGGCCAATATACAAAACGGTGGGGAGACATGTAAGAGAAAGAAAAAAACCATTTTGCAAACCAATTCTAAAGCAATGAAACTGTATGACATTTCCATATAAGGTCAAAACTGTGGTAACAAAAAAAAAAAACGTAACAAATAAAAGAAAAACTCGGAATACAGTATTACAATTTGGCAATGAATTTTAAAGGTAAAGTTTATTATGCATATGTATTGAAACATGCAGACATATAAGTATTAACAAAAGTATTGTATAAACCCAGCAAAATATTTGATATAAAATGTATTATGCAACCTTTACTTAAATTTTTAGATAAGAAAATTAAAAATGTTATTATTTTTAACTACTGTCAAAGAATTTTTACACCTTTATATTTGAAAAAGGCTTTGCGATCGAGGGTTTGCTGGGTCTTAATATTAATGACCCAACCAACATAATTTATATGTTATTTCATATGATTTAAAATTCCCAAAGATTTCTCAAATCTAAGTATAATTGAACTCAATTTTATTTTGATTTGAAAATAGTGTTTCAAGTGTTTAATTTAAAATCACAAATAGCAATCAACTCATTCTCAGAATCTTTGAATTTGACAAAAGTTTTAATAGCTAAATATTCTCAAACTCTTTACATTTGTGAAAAGGCTTGATTTCTGATTATTCTCAAACTCCTTACATTTGAGAAAAGATTTGCGGTAAAATTAATATCAATATGGACTTAACTCTTAATCTTTTCTCAACTATTTTTAAATCATTAACAAACATTTATCAACCCCCTTAAAGTCTTGATATTTGAGAAAAGGTGTGATTTAGAGACATTCCCAAACTGTTGAAATTTTACATCAAATCTGAATGTTTTCTTAAATTAACCTCAATGGCTTATCAAAGCATTCACAAATGTTCATCAAAACACTCTCAAACATCTGACATTTAAGACAATGTTTAATTTCTATAGAAATTATTATTATAAGCATTAAAAATTGTTGTCATTTATGTAGAAATTAAATATTCGAGCATTTTCAAACTCTTAATATTTGAGTAAAGTTTTGATTTCAGATCATTAACAATTTCGTATCAACTCTGAATGTTTGCTGGGATGAGGAATACATTTTTTCTGTTATACATACTTCTTTCTTATTACTAGAAAAGTTGTATACAGACATTTGTTTATAAGATAATTGTGTAATGAAATATAGAAAGGAAACAAATGGTTTAAAATTTCCTTAATTTGGTAAATTTTTTATTAAATTGTTAAAATTTTAAAGCTAGAATTGACACTTACAAATTTGCTTTAATTATTTGTAATCAGAGCTTCTAAGAAAAAGTCAACGTAACTTAATGTTGATGTCGCAGTCAAATAATTGTTATGACAGTGGGACAATATCAGAAGAAAAATCAGAACAAAACATTGCTGAATAGTGTCATTACTAGTTAAAAAGTGACGAAAGGTCTGCTTTTCAAACTACAACTGCAAATTGTTTGTCTAACTGTTGCCTTTTTGCCAAGTTAATCCTTGCGTTGCAACTTAAAATCTTGATTCCGGTAGTTATTTGATACCCTTCACCACCTGGGAAGAGTATGTGCTGATGTTTCTAACACCCAAAAATACTAGTCCAACGTAAATTATACAAAAAAAAAAAAAAAATCAAAATTATTTCCTGACTCGCTCTAACTATGTGAGTCTATACGTCCGTCCGTCGGACCATGACAGGTTGGGATTCAAATAGGTTGAAATAGCTTAATTTTTTTACCTAGACCCCACACAAATGTCTTCCCGAAATAAGGGTTTATCGGTCATAAATATTTGATTTATAAACTTATCTGAACAAATTTCACCATGAAGCCTAATCACAGCTAAAATTAGTCACAGCCCATATAAGGACTCCTTCCAAAAATTGCTTCAATATATCGAGATAAAATTTAACACAAAAAATATGCATATGCACAGAAATCAACTCACTAAATTTTTGAATGATAGGTCCATAATAGGTCATAGCTCCCATATAACGCACATTTCTTAAATACTGGGCTTGACCGTCTATACTTTTTTACTTGTTTTTACATATATTTCATCAGCGATGACTTGGAATTGTTGATGACACTAATCTGCCTTTCACTACTATTTGGTTATTTAATTGCCAGATAGGTTTTCAAACCAGCATTCACTCGTATTCTTCTGGCGGTACTTACACTGGTGTTGTATGTTTCTTACCAGGTGATTATCGCAAAGACCCTGATTTTGATTTATTGAAACAAATCACTTTTATGATTGTTATTTTTGTTAAGCTAATATGACCTAGATTTATTCATGTAAATAAAAATCAAATTTTAATTACAATATTTTGTTCACGACTCTTCAATGAATGAAACACATTGTGTAATGTGACCGGATTTTACTGTGAACAATACAGAGGAGGTTTTAGCCTTGCAAACTTTTCAACACAATAATAAGAATCACTAAAACTAGTATTTTAAGAATTTTCCCTACTTGAGCAACATTTAGTTCAAGACTGATACAATACTTACTTGATATAGTAGAAACATAGTGGGGTTAATAAAATTGCTTTTCGTCTAAGGTGCTGAGAAATCTCTTAAGGTCCCTTTAACACTTTAATAGTCGTGGCAGACTGTATGAAATTTCGTCGCAATTAGATCACACAGATTTATTTCCTAGATATTTTCAATTAAACCCCACTTTTTTAGTGGTAAATCGTTTCAAATAAATGTTTGATTTTTAAAAAGTTTGACAACACAGCCCAACATGAAAAATTATGCTTTAAATTTTTTAGTCAATTTTTATACATCTTATTCGAGATATAATATTTTTTAAAAAATTACGATTTTGAGAAACATAACTAAACACACTTAGTGAAATGAAAAAATCAAAATTTAGCTACAATATTACCCTAACATAATATTTACTCCACTCAGTAGTATTGGATATATTGATATATAATTAATATCTCGAAAACTAAAGGCCCAACCATAATGTGCATAAACTGGCTTAAGCCAGCTTAAGCAACTGTGCGAATACATGTAAAACGTATGTGACAAACCATAATGTACTTATTGAAACTTTTCGTCAAGTTTCGTCAAATGTTATTTGCTTAAGAAAAGTGCCAAACTGAACGCACTTCCCGTACGGAATCATCTGTTTTCTGGTTTCATTAAAAAATTAATAAAAAAATTAAAATGCAAAATCAAGAAATAGATGAGGAATCGGCGTTTGTTTTTAATATATTTGAAAATGTGCAAAAACACAACTGCCTGTACGAGAAGAGAAGCCCCTTTTACTTTAACAGAAATATTAAAGAAAAGTGTTGGCAACAAGTAGCAGAAATTTGTAGCAAATGTGCTTTGTATAGTATATGTTTGTTAGTTTTTTAGTTTTTATAATTTTCTAAATTAAAAGGAGTTTTTACTCTTTGCAAATTTTCAATAAAATAAAACATCAAATAATCAAAAATAGGTCTGTAATTTTTGGTACTTTTTAATTTAAACTACTCGCAAAAACATTAAGTACTGCACAAATATGCAACAAGGGTTACATGGATCTTAAGTTAATGTAAGTACATTAGGGCCACCTAAAAGTCTTCTTTAATTTACTTATGCATTTGACAGACTTTTCGTTCAATTTTGGCAGTTAGCTTATCGTTGGTCTCATGTAGAATATTGAATATTACAGTTTCTATTATGTTTTTACCTTCTCCTGTAAAGTTTCAAATATGCGAGTAAGGGCCTTTCTAAATGAGACCATCGTTATGCACATTATGGTTGGGCCTTAAAGCTGATACAAAAAAGTAGATTGTAGGCATTGAAGCTGAATACTAGATGCATACAGACTTACTAAGAAGTTTAAGGCACCAAAAAAAGTTTTAAGTTTGTCGGGCTGTGTAACTGACAAAAAAATTTTTATTTTTTTTTTTTTTTTGGTAAATTTACAGCTTCTATTCAGTGCTAAATAATAAAGTTGTTTTAAAGTTACTAATTTTTAATTCAAAAAACAAACATAAGTATCTTTTATTTCCCATTCAAAAGTTTATTTTTTTAACCAAAACTTAATTGCCTACAGAAAACGTTTAACCAATTTGACTTTAAACTTATGACAAGTTCAGGCAATTTTCTTATTTAAACTCTAGTTAATTTACATTTAAACGTTTTGCCACCAATGACCAGCAATTGCTATTTAAACAAGTATGTAGGTTAAATTGGAAATACCAACAAAAAGACAAGACAAATAATTACAATTTTCAAAGTTAAACACAAAAACACCCACTTAAACTCAACTCTTTAACAGCATCCTCAAAATAGGCATTCTAATAATCATTGTTACTTTAAATAGACAATAAGAAGAATACTAACAAAAAAATTAAAATCATAATTTATAGTAAAAATTCTTTTGCTGCAAAAAAAAAAGAACAATAAAACCAACAAACGGAGAAAATAGTTAAACTAGCTGTCATTTTCCAAATTCCCGGTAGACTTTAAATGGCTTTTACCACAAACCGCCATCAAACAATCGCTAACACAAGAAATAAACAAAAACAGCAACAACTATGACACGACAAACAGATCAGGTGTACTGAAATTTCACAAAACAAAAACAAAAAAAATTAAACGAACTGGCTTTTTTTTGCCCGCAGAAGAAACCGTCTAAGACACTTGAAAGAAATAAATAGTGGCCGTGCTAAACTAAAGCACTTGTTTAACTTTACAAAACAGTTATTCACAGTTTTCGTAAACTTGCATTAAAAGCCAGGGAAATAAGAGAACAAATAAATAAATAAATAACCAGAGTTACAGTTTGTCTGTCTGTGAAATTATAAAACTAAAAAAGTAGTGTTTGGCTACTTGATAAACTTTTCTAATTTTTTTGTTTGCTGTTGCAGTTGTTTTTTTTTTTTTTTTTTGCTTATTTTCTGTGGTGGCTGGTAATTTTTGTGGCATCAGGATGTTTATGTTTAAAGACATGTTAAAGCATGATTGCCCTTCATGCATTTGAAAGATGAAAAAATAACAACCAAAGAAATAAACGGTTGTTTGCGTTGTTTATATTTCTATATATTTGTTCTTATTGCTGCAGTTGTTATTGTTGTTTTGCAGGTATTATATTCATGTGCCACTAGAACATCCATTTTCTTTCCGTTCGGTTGCAGTTGTTCGCTGTTTTGTTGCTTCTACATAAGTCTTTTTAACCCAATTGTTAACTTTAGTTTACTTAAGTTAAGCTGCCATTCATTTCCTTTGTAGCGTTTGAAAGTTCTGTGTATTTTTTGTATTTGCCTTGCAGTTATTCCTTCTTTTTTGTAAGTGTGTTTGTGTTTAGGTATGATTACAAACAAATACCAAATAATTGCCTTTTGCAAAAGTTCAGACTTAAACCCTCATCTATAGTTATATTAACTTTATATTTTCCCTGCAGTTTTCACAGTGTCAAATGTACCCATCTTTGACAGTACTCCACGCATATAAAGATTGTTCAAAATTTACTCAATATTTTAATTAAATTCGTACATAATGTACAGATGATATGGCTGACACATACGCACTTTTTTCCGTGGCCAATTTAATCAAATGTGCCAGAATTTCCTTGATACATCATACGTAATGCACGAGTTATTGTGGGCTTTTTAGCTAGACCTTTAATTTTCAATAACCCCACAAAAAGATATCCAATGATGTTAAATCACACGATTTAGGGGACTGCCAGGAAATAGATTCATAGTCTGTATAGCATGTAGAAGCTCATGACAACGACATATTTTTTTTTAAGGTAGAAAAAAAACAACTCTTGGGACGATTTCAAGCACCAGTAACATTTTCAAAAGATGTACTGTTGAGACCAAAATTCCTTCACATATGTAAATATCTTTTAAAGTTGGTAGAAATAACTATGTTATCATGTTACGATAAACATATTCAAGAACATTATCTATTGGTAATATAGGGTGATTGAAGTAGACATACTTTTTTCAATAGTCTTTTTTGACAGCTCACGTGTGAGTCGTGTCATACTGTCATGTTATTTCTGTTTAGTAATATTTGGCATTTCATACGCCTTAACAACTTTTACAAATCGCTCTAGGGGCTTTTGAAAAGTTCCAAGAAGATCCGACATTTTGGAGGCAAATTTTATTCAGCGATGAGGCCCATTTCTGGCTCAATGGGTATGTAAACAAACAAAATTGCCACATTTGGAACGAAGAGCAACCTGAAGAGATTCAAGAACTGTCACTTTATCCAGAAAAAACAACGATTTAATGTGGTTTGTGGGCCGGTGGAATTATCGGTCCATATTTCTTTCAAAATGATGCCGTTGCGAACGTAACCGTCAATGGCGACCGTTATCGTGCCATGATAACCAACTATTTGATGCCTGAAATTGAAGCTCGTCATCTCGCCGACATTTTAATCAATGGATTTATTGAAAGAACACTTCGATTAGCACATAATTTCACGTTTTGGACCGGTCTATTGCCCAACAAGATCGTGTGATATCACACCGTTAAACTTTTTCCTGTGGGGATATGTAAAGTCTAAAGTTTATGCAGACAAACCCGCTTCGATTCAGGCCTTGGAGGAAAACATCAGGCGTGTCATTCGCCAGTTGCCAGTCGTAATGCTCGAACGAGTCATCAAAAATTGGACTCAACGAATATACCACCTGTGACGTAGCAACGGCCAACACTTGATAGACATAATCTTCAAAAAATGTTCTTTCAAATGATAATAAACATGCCGCTTAAATTTGAATTTTCTGTGTTTTTTCTTTATAAAAGTAGGGAACCTCGTAATGAATCACGCTTTATTAATTTTCGAAATGCTGAAATTTTGAGCATTAAAAAAGTTATCAAAGTCAAAATGTACTGCATAGCTTATGATGCTCGACCTGCGGACACCAAACTCTTCTTATTTTTAAAATATTGTTTAACTATGTAATGCTTTATTTAAGTAAGTTCAGACTTTCAGCTGTCAAATTGTTTTTGGTTAGACTTTTCTGTTCAAAAGGCGTCATATTATTTGATGGCAAAGTCAGTTAGTTAACAATTTACTATTTTTAGAAAATCTAGAATATAAGACATATTGTTACCTGACAGTTTCCATTGTAACTATTTTTGAGTAATTTTAACACAAATGAATTTATCTAAACAATTGTCACTTTAAAGTACCTCAGTAATCCAGCATATGGCAAGTTGAATTTGTTTTAAATTGCAACTGGTCAATCAGTTGTCACTTTATAATAATTGTTTACATTTATATTATTTTGTCTACTCTAATTTATGTCCATATTTGAATGAAATCATGGAATCTGTAATTACTTTATTGGCTCTAGGTAATTTTATTTGTAGTCAGTAAAAACTTTTTTGCAAATTGACAAATTGCAGGCATTTATTTATGTATATATTAGACTTTAGGAAATATTACTTTATTCATTACAAGTCAGGTTAGCTATAATTGTAAAATTGACTCAACTAAACTATAATGATTACGGTTTAGTATGTCAAAATAAGTTAAAATTGTATATTGGATTGAAACTAAATCTTAAAACTAAAACAAATACATTTTGAATTTAATTTTTGGAAAACAAGACTTATTCCAAATAAAGTCTGCTACATACATACATATATTTAATTTAAATTGAAGCGTGAAGTAGCAAAGTAATACTTTCTACAAATAGAGAATTTTAAACTGATTCTTAGATTATTTTGTATTTTTTAATCTTTGGTAGGAGTAATTAAAAAATTCAAAATTGCTATTATCGGATTATATACTCCGTCTGGCTCTGAGCTAGAATTCTAGCAAGCGGATTTGTAGCTTTTTGATATAGTTCTCGATTTCATATTTAATGCTTCTTTTAGAAGTTAGATATTTAAGAATAATTATTGTTTTAAGAATAATTATTATTTTTATTTTGAACTGTGAATTTTAAATCATTGATTATTTTTTTTAACAATCAACTTCACTGTTGGTCTACTTTTTTGCTTCTGTAAATGTTGTTTGTCTTTTTGTTGTTGCATTTAAACAATAGGTTAAATGTCTAATATGATTTTGTAGTAGTCAAACATTTTACATTTTAAGGGTTAATCTATTTTGTTGGTTTGTTGCAGCAATAGTTATTGTTGTGGTTTATGCTGAATGTAATTTTTCAAAATTAAAAAAAAAACATTAACAAAAATTACAACATACTATTATTGCACTTTTGCACTTTAAGAGAATAAAGAGATGATCATGGGAGAAGTGCAAAACGTAAGACTTAAACAACGAACTTTATGAGAGTTCTATTTTTCCATTTTTTTGGTGGTTTATTAATAAGTTGAGAAAGATGTTTATGAAAATAGATCAAACGTGATGATGTTTTAGAATTTGGCGGTGGAATTGTTTTATTAATGAGCGAAATATGGAATGAGAACTAAGACAAGAAATATTTTAAATACAATAAGCGCTGGGGAGGAATGCAATATAAAACATTAAACTAACATGCCTGTAGTACATATTACTGATTCCTACATGCTAACAAGTTGCTTTACCAAGTTTTTTGTTTTTAAGATTATTTATGACTGATATGAATAGATGCTTTTTCATTTCTAAAGTGTTAATTATGCTTACATAAACTTGATTGAGATTTCAAACATGTTTCTGGAAACAAATACCAAGTGTATAATTTCCAAACAATACAACCGGTAATTGAATTACGAAAAACAATTCTTATCAGCAGCTAGGCAAAAATCCATACAAACATATTCTAAGAAATCATATTGAATAACACAGAGCCCCATATTAAGATTTTAATTTTATTTTAATACCGCATTTTCTCAAGTAGTTGCAGCTATTTATATGTATTGCCTTATAAAGGTGTCAAAAGATAATATTATTTAATTACAGGTAATATACACTCTTAGAGATGCGCAAAAAAGAACCAGAAAAACATACCAGTGCAATAAAAGCAATTTGGTTTTTGTTTTGTTGTTATTCACACGTCTAATATCTTAAATTTTATAACAGTAAGAAAAACATTACAGCACAGCAAAAACTACTCATACATTGTATCTGTCAGTATGTATCGTAAGTTGTAAGTCACAAAAGTAATTTGGGCTTACATAGCATTGTGATATTAAGGACTGTGTTCAGTTGTATTGTAATTTTGTTGATATGTTTAACATTTTTTATTTGAATAAACAAAGTATTGCACAGTGGGTCAAAATTATTTTTTTTTTAAATATATCAACCTTTACTAAACGGCAAATCCGATCGGGAGACAATTTTGCACTAGTTAAGGCAAGGAGTATGCGAATTTAAGTTTTTAAAATGTTAACCAGAATTCCTTCAGGAACGACATTTTAGTGTCACAAATTAGGGCACCTTTTTTGCTTTTTTATGTCAAATATTTTACTAATTATTTTAATTTTAATTTTTTTTCTACAATAATAGTTCCCTCAAACTCCTTCCTTATTAAAACGAGAAGAAACCTATTTCAACTACATTTCCAAGCAGGTTAATAATTCATTATAAACGCATTCACTTAACAAGAGATGAGAAAAAATACCTAAATAATTTATAGCAAATGAACAAAAAAAATATGCCAGATATTGCATCAGAATGTAAAAATCATTAAACTTAAACTCATCACAGAAACAAAGCAAAATCATAATGATGATCTAAAAAAGAATGGGATTCTAAAACATTTTTTTTTTGTTTTTATTTTACCATATTGCTTTGAAGCAAGATGTATAAATCTTTAAACTCAATCAAGCGCTACTTAAATGCATAACTCTGACTGTAACACAACCAATACCACCACCTAAAGTGTCTAGTTTGTTAAATAGAGATGAAAAAGTCTAAAAGAAAGTTAGAACTAAAGATAGCAAAAAGAAAGAAGCCAAAACAAAACAGCCACAGCAAACATAACAATCAGCATACTAGTTAGTTACTGGCATTAAACACAATATGCAATGAAATTGTAAAATGTAACAAGATTATAGAACATACTGCTTGCTGGCAAGTATACTATTATAAAAAACCACAGCTATAGCCTCTCTACTAGTTTTAGAGTTGATGTTCAAGAATCAGCTCGTTTTCCACAGGAGAAAAAAAAACCAAGCAAAATGTCTGCATAACAAAAAAGAATGCCATAATAAACATAACGGATCATAAATCTATAGTCGTTGTAGTAAACTTTAGTTTCTTACTACCAGTTCAAAAGTGAGCAACTGTGCAACTGCGCAATTGCAAACCCAACCCAATGCAATTCTTACTCAGCAAAATATATGTATTATTTGTCTGCTATTTTCTGTTTTCTTGGCTAAACTCCTCTAAAATATTCTAATACTTCAGACTTAAAGAACAGCATAATATTATTATAAAATGTTTTTTTGTTATTTCTTAAAAAAAAAAAAAAACTAAACCAACCAAAAGCTTTTTAGGAACATAACGGCCATGGCACCTGGTTTATTGATGTAATAATGCTGCAGCAGGCAGCCACATTAATGCATTCAATGTAGAGTTTGTTGCATTCGCATACAATCCATATTAAAACGCATTTTGTGATGTTGCATTTTGTTGCTATAATTAGATTGTTGTCGAAAATCTTGATTTTGTTTAAATAAACAAAAATGCATGCAAATGAGATAAAATGTATTTAAGAAATCTTTATAAAACCATTAGAGAGTTTTCAAAGTTATTTTTCAAATAGCTATAAAAAAGTAAGTGGGAACTTTTGAAATACTTAGAACTCCAAAATAAAAATAAAAAAAAAGATTGATGTTTATCTGTTTGGTTAGCAGGCACCGCAGTGGTGCAGAGGGTTAGAACGCAAAGAATTCTAATAAGAGAAAGTGGCGTTTCTCGAAACATATGTAATTTCCACCAACAACCCAGGTTCGAATCCTAAGTCAAGAATAATTATCAATACAAATTTTAATAATAATTTTCATGTAACAACTCCTACCTTCAGTAAAAATAATTTAATGAAAATTAAATTTAATAAACTCGAGCCGAAATAAAGAAATATCAAAAAATATTTGTTTTTAGTTAAATTTCCTTGCCTAAAGGTACGGTCACGCCTGGCAAATATTTGCCTAAAAAAACGTAACCACTAAATAACATATATTTAAAGTCGTTTATTTATTAAAAAAAAAACTTTGTTTATTTAGGACGAGATACAATACATATTTGATTTTAATTTATTTGATGCTGTTTGATCTTGCCAATCGCAAAATTTATAGCATTTTCCTGATAGGAGGATTACTTTTGCGCCACCCGTTATATGCAATAAAACATTTTTTAAACAACATTTGGTGTTTACTTTATATTGACGCTCACAGTATATATGAATAATCCATCGGATCACTCATGTGCAATTATTTATCAACAATTATTTGTTCAAAATAAAAATGGTCAATATAATTTCATATTGAGCTTCTCTACAGGGCATTTTTAAAGCTCTGCAATATGAAAATGGGTTTTAATTAGGGTTTTTCCCGGGAATTGCCGGGACGGGAAATTTCAATTGTTATGATTTCCCGTTTCCCGGAATTTTTTTGCGGGATCCCGGGAAATACAAAAACTGGCAACTTGCTCCTTATTCTTAAATTTGTTGAAGGAAGCGGTCAAAGAACTCAAAATATTGAATACTTGTTTAATGCACTTTTAACTATTCGTCCAACTTCGGTAGAAAGTGAACGAGTTTTTTCAGTAAAACGGACAATTTGTAAATAAAATCAGAAATATACTTTCTGACGACTCAATAAACGCTTTGAGTGTGTTAAAAACTTATTTCCTAAGCCGTTATTTAAAATATTTAGGTCTTTTATTCGACCTTTTTTCAATATTCTATAATTTCTTTTTTTCAAGCAATTATAATAATGAAAAAAGAAATTATAGTTATTTAAAATATATTATATATTTTATGAATTAAATTTTAAATTTTTTGATCTCATATTTTGAGTACCTGAATTTGTTTTATTTTACTATTTTTTATGAATTAAATTGTTATGTTTATGTTTCTTTTTTATATAGTAGTAATGTAATAATTCAAGTTCCCAAGCGTCCTTTGAATTTATGGCAAATATGTTTTTTTTTCTGAAGCCCATTTGTTACTATCTATAACTCTGTGTTTTATATCGGTAATAAAATATTTAAAAACACACAGCCCCTTTAATTGTTCTCACTTTTTTAATTCAACATTTTATTTAAAAAACATAATTAAACTATTTTAAATTAATTTAAACAAAAATCGTTTTTGTTGCACATTTCTCTTAATTACTCCTCTTTTGATACCATTGGTTCCTATATTGTGGCAAAAGTCCACCATATGACTGAGGAAGACCGTAATTTTTAAACATGGGAGGAATATAAGTGGGCACAGGATCAGCGTAGGAATCGACCGAGCCACACGATGCAGCTGGGGCACCACAAGGTATAGAAGCTAAATTAGGCTGGCAGCTGAACAAGTAGTTGTTGGGGCAGGGAGCAGCAGCACCGTAATCAGCAGATTTACGGAAACGGCTGTAGTCAGTCTTCCATAGGGATTGAATGGATTGTGTATCGGTATTGAAAGTTTCCTGATTGCTTTGGGTGTTGTCATTGGTATAGGTGGAGGTGGAGGCGGTGCTAGCAACAGCGGTAACAAGACCAGCAGCGATTAAGGCAAAGCAAAAGAAGAATTTCATGGTGATTTTTATTTAATTTAAACAACTGTTTTAATTGACTTTTAAAGTGCAAGTGTTTAAGTTTCCATAAATTATTGCTATTTGTACTAAATTATTTATAATTTATTTAATATGAATAATCAGCCATTTTTATTTTTTACTACACTACACCTAAGTCTGTTTTTACACTGTCTTTTTTTACACGGTTTGAAAATAAACAAATTTTAAATTTTTTTTACACGATTTTATTCAATTTAGCACGATTCAAAATCCTCTGGGCTTAATTTTTTTTGGTTAAATTTAATTTTTGCGAAATATGTTTATATCACAAATTTAGGGGAATTCCCTTTTAGTGCAAATGACCATGCCAGACACTTTTTTTACATTATTTTTAAGTGCATATTTTTTTTTCTTTAATAACTATGTTTGTGTTAAAACACACTGTATATGTGTGTGATTTAATATTATAAACCTGAATAGTTGTTTTTAAAAAATCCTTGTTTTTCAGATAAGGAACCAATCAACTATTTTTCATACGATCAATGTCTCTTTTTACACGTGGTTTCCTGGAACTAATTTCCCTGTAAAAACATAATTAGGTGTAATGTAAATTGCACACTGCAGCATTTTATTATTGGTGAGTGTCTGAAAATAGGTCATCTTACTTGGCAGTTTTATTAAAATGCGTTCAACTTTATTTTGTTTTTTTTTTTTTTTCAAAACAGTTTAGTTATGTTTTTCATTTATTTTATTTATATGTATGTATATTTGTTATTGTAAAGGTGAATAAACTGGCCGGGGTCAACGAATTTCTCAACATATTTCCAAAATTTAATGATTTCCGACTTGTATGGAAATATAATTTGGACTTGTATTGGAAATGTTGTGTTCTAGAAATATTTATTATTTTAATATTTTCAAAAAACTGTGTTGCTATTTATACAGGTGTATTTATTATCTAGAATAAACTTTAATTTATCATAATTTTGAATAAACAAAAAAAAAATCTCGTTTAACAACTACAAACAAAAAGGGAAGTGTTTCGTTAAGTTACTACCATTAACCTGCAGTTATTTTTGTATTAAACCCAATAGTTAGAATACAGATTTCCTACCTTTCCAACCACTGTTATTTCAACTAATGATGTAGCGGCAGTTGAGGTGCAATGAAAATATAAAGAAAGAAAATAAATAAAAAAATGAGAGAAAAATAATATAAAACAACATTTAGAAAATGCTGGGTAATATTAAAGCCAGTTAACTTTTATAAAGTTAAGAATGCACTGAAGATCATGATGATAATGCAATAACGATGATGTGTAAGATTGGATACTTCCTTTTCAACCAAACGAATCTTTTTCTTGTTGTTGCCACAACCTGTAACTCTTGACAAAACCATAATGAAGATAAACTTTAAAAAGAAAGACACACAGCAAGACAAAAAATTGTCAGCATTATTTTGTTCAAAGGAAATTCTCATTTAATGTTTCAAGAGAAAAAGTGTGACATTACAAGCAGGTTAAGAAACCGTTTTTTTTTAACTTTAACAGTTTAAATGAGTTTCAGAAAAGGTTCTTGCCACATCCCTCATATGCAGCCAGGCTTTTGGTAAATCTATGTACACATATATAAGAGTGTGTATAGAAGAAAAAAACAACTGATTTTCTAAAATGTAACGGTATTTTCCTAGGAGTCTAGGGGAACGCACATCTAGTAAAATATGAGGTGTAATTTTTATTTTCACAAGTTTCAAATAGTTTGTAAGATAAAAAACCAAATAAAATTTATTATTAATAATAAAGTTTCATGAACTGAACTGGTTTTTACTAGATTTTTCAACGTTTGCTTGTGGTTTTTTGTAGTAGAACGTAGAAAATTAATCAATACTTTTTCCAACGATATCGATTACTGAAATAAAAATTGCTCTATAACAAAACCTAAAAAAAAAAAAAAAAAACACAAACAATTTATCTTAAAATGTACGAAAGTAGGAGAAGCATTTAACTGGCCTGTAGTAAGTACATCAGTCAGTACCTTGTACTGCAACTTTAGAATTAAGTGTAATAAGAGTAGCAAATACTAGAGTTTTGTTAAATTACAAATAATTTATTTTACAACACCTAGATTTTGTTTAGCTGTTTGTTGTTCTCTTGGATATTTCATTGCCGCTTGATGTTTATGTTTTTATCTCGCATCTCGGCCACAGTGAGGAAGCTGTGACCGTGTATCTAAAAACCTCAACAGCAACTACACAGACAAACATTTAATTTTTGCATTTTGGTTGCCGTAAATAAAATAGATCTTGGCATCTAACTAATCATGGAAAAATGTTAAATTTTTTCTCTATATTAAAAAAAAAAAAATTTATAACAAGCAAAAGTGTATGAAAAGACCTGTTAAACGGCAGCCGCAGTTTTGATAACTTAATATCTTAAAGAATGTTCGCTATTTTCTAGATCCAAATCTTTAGAACTAGAAAAATATCCAACAACAATTTAATGTACATGATGGCAATTTAAGAACAAGACAAGTAAATTAGAAATAACCAGAATAAATGAAATTATGTTGAGCACTTTTAGATTGATAACAATTTACATTATAGAAATTTAATATTTAAAATAAATATTTGAGCCAACTGTCGTACACATAAAATCTTTGATAAGGAAGTGTCCAATCAACTAAGATAATAATTTGTTTGTAGAGAGTTAAAGTGGAATCTTGTTAAAGACAGGAAAGAGTGTGTTGCATCATTATAGGAGATTTTACATAATTTCAGCCAAAACTTTCAACTTTGATTTTTCAAAGTTAGGGTATCTATTGTATATTCAATAGAAACTGTATTCATAACAATTATTTGCTATAAAAATTAAATGACCAAACAAATTTCTAGACAACATTAATTGTTTCTTAGACTAATTTACGAGGGCTTTAGTTTTCTATACAAAATTATCTATCGAATATTATTAATTATCTTTAGCAACTTATGGTTATGATTAAATTTCTAAGCAACCAAAATATTCTATAGAAAATGCATTCATTGCTTAAATTTTAATTATAATATTTATCGTTTTGGAGTCAGAAGTCTGTAGAGACCGAAGTGGCCCAGTATGTTTCCATTTCTATTTCCTCATCTTGTATATTCTAAGTAATTCAATGCAATGTCTTGTTATATTCCAGTAATATCCACAGTTTTAGGTATCTAATATCTGACAAGTTCTGAAAGAGGTCTATTTAACCATGTATTTGAAAATGCTGGGTATTATCAAAAAAAAAAAAAATGTATCGTGCATCATCTAGACCAGGGGCTTCCAAAAAATTTTTGGTTGTGTATTAGTTAGTAACGGAGAATGAATTTATTTAAAGCCGCAGAAAAATGTTAGTAATATACATATTTTATAATTTGCTATGTATGTTACCAAAAGCATTTTTGACCGCACAATATTTTTTGAGTGTCATCATCTGTTAACCTGAAAAAAAATAACGTAGCATCCGCTAGACATGTGCACTTGTCGAAGTCACATCGACGACTGAATTGAAGAGCATAAAAATATGTCTTGGTAGTGGTATGCACAATTGTGCTATGAAATGGAAGCCCCTGATCTAGACGTATGATTACCAAGTGTATTATGATCTGCAATAATAAAATTGATCATCCTGAGTTGTTTTATCGTTATGCATTTCCAAATGTTTCTTACCGCTTCTTCACATAAATTCACTTATTCCATCGATTAAGGATAAAGGATTGTAAATTACATTTTCTGCATTATCTAAAATTTGCCAGTTTTGTTGTTTAGAAAATATTTAATTTAGAATTTAACCCGCATTTGTTGAAATAGTGGAATTTTTTTTTCTACAAATATTTTTCCTCAAGTATAATTTTCTATACAGTTTTAACCCTGAAAATTCCAGCGAGTTTGATACTGAGTATTGACTCCAGTCAGTTTAAGTGGAGTGAAAATTGGTATGTAACTTTTTCTTGTAAAAGCAAATAAAGTTCAATGTCATTAGGCTTCACGTTAAACCTAAATTTAGTAGACCATTTAGAAAGTATTTTAAGAGAAAAGCTAAGTATTCATAAGTTTTCCAGATTCCAATAAGCGGCGTAGAATGATCATAAAATTTGATTCCTAACAAGCAGCCACAATAGTGGAGAGATACCCTGCTTGAGGTGTACCTCTTGCTGTTATCGTTACACAAAGTTACACATCCTAATTCCAATATAACTGTTTAAGCATATAGGTCAATTTCATAAAAAACTTGCTTGCTTATTTTTAAAGTTTTTGCAAATTGGCTTATAAGAGTGGCCAATTTATGTAGAAATTTATGAAGAATCCGGTGGTACGCCCTCAAAAAAATCAATATTTTTGGATTTTTTTCAGTTTTTTTCTTGAGCGTCACACACCAAATATGTATAAAAAATCGGTAAAAATGCAAAAATATTACAAATTCAAGCTTACTACGATGTTCTTTTGTTTCTCAAGATTGACCTTTGCGAAAATCACCTTTTCGATTATAAACAAAAAATCACGATTCAACTTGATTTTTAATATATATAAGTCAAACTATAAATCCCACCATTAATGGCAGTATAGCGAAAGATTCAATATTGTTGAAGACAGTTTTTATATTAAAAAAAGCTGCTAAAGGTAAATTTCTTTACTTAGATAAATTATTTAAATATGTAAAAACTCTGTTTATTACGCCTATAGATCCAATTTTCAAGTCTCTTTAAACTGTCCACAAACAAGAAGTCTATACCTTCCTCATTAATACAGCTTCCACAGAAGTCATACATTGTGCCAATGATCAAAGTCTCGCTAACAAAGCTATTCGTTTATAATGATTGGCTCCAGATTGTTTTTGATACGAATACGAGTGGTCTATTAATTTCTGCATTAAATATCTCGATATTTTCTGAAAAGACATCCGCCAATCCCGACAATTTTCGAAATTACAAAACACATTTTTTAGCATTTTAACTGTCTTCTTTCTAAATAAACAGGATAAATAGCATAAAATGTGTGAATGTTTTTCGCTGCTATCTTGTATAACGAGTGGTGAACAATTAACAACCGGTTCGCTTAAAAAAATTATATTTTTGCCAAATTTTGATAAAAATAGCGAAAATTTTAAAGTCGCATCCCAGTAACAGACCACAAGCCTCTTGAAGGAAATGATATAAACTTTCGTTTAATAAAAAAGTTACGTTTTTAACAAAAAATAGTTTTGATTTTGCAAAATAAAAGTCAAAAAAAATTGTTTTATTTTTTTCTCAAAATATTGAAGAAAACGCTATCGAAAACATCATCATCCAAGAATCCAATATATGACCCAAATAAAATCATTGTACGTTTGGACAATGAACAACTGAACAATGCCGAGACTATATCGCCTTGATAAATACACATTATATAAAACCGTTAAAGCAAAAAACATAATCACCCCTATCGTGAATAAAAATTTCACAAACAAAAGGGAACAAATTTCCCTTTTCACATTTTTCCTATTAAAATTCAATATTAAAAAATAAAAGGGAACAAATTTCATGTAGAATTTTTTTTCACGATAAGGGTGAATATGCAACAACCGGTACGGAAAATTTTTAAAATTTTAACAACCGGTTCGAGGGAACCGGTCCGAACCGGCTGAATATCAGCACTGTGTATAACATTATCTCAGCATGAATTACGCTATATATAGTAACCGGATGTATTTAAATTAATATAATGCTACATCATACTTTTCTAGAGCCGTCGTTAAATATATGAATGAATGATAGATAATGCGTTTAAGCCAATCCGATCTATTCGCCATCACTATTAAAATGCCTATTACGAATTTGGATTTGGTGGTTATATACAGCCATGTCACAGAATTTCGTTCGCAAGTGGAATTAATTCCGTATTTTTCTTCTATAGAAAAAGTAAAACGAATAATTTTTACGCAATGAAACCTAGAAATTCGTTTTACTTTTTCTATAGAAGCAAAATACGGAATTAAATCCACTTGCGAACGGAATTAAATTCTGTGACATGGCTGATAATCCAGTTTTCCCAGTTCCTGTGCTATGTAAACGATTTTGAGAATATGAATATTGAGAAAAGAGCTTTAGGCAGCATCGTCCAATATGTGTCTGTTCTTACGATCACCATAAGCCTCACAATTTAAAGTAATGAATTGGCACATTTTGACACAAGAATTTTAATTACAAGAATATATTACTGGCAGCCTAAGATGTTCCAGATTATCTATTCAGAGTTCAATTTAGCTATCTAATATTAGTCCAAAGAACTTAGAGTTTTCGTATAAAGATAAGTTAATATCGTTAGGGTTTAAAATGCTTTCGCACTTACAGTTGATCATCACCAATTACATTGAGTAGTGTTTCCACTAAAACAATCACTCCTCCTCCTCTGGTGAGACTATCTTTCCGGAACCGCTTCCTGCATTACTTCGATTTACACTCTCCCATATCTGGGAATGCAGCATTTGAAGCCCGTATCAAGTTATCGGCTCATCTTCTTATGTCTCGTTTTATTGCATAGCATTGAGATCTATTTTCTTCTCACGTAATATGAGTTCTATGTATTTTCTTGAAGCATTCCAGGGGCCAAATTACCGCATTCGTGATCGAATGAGCTATCGTATCGAAATATGATTTCGATATCGAAATTATAATAAAATGTACTAAATTTCTTGCTCGATATCGAATGCCATAATCTCAAATAAGAAAATTACGATCAATTTTACTCGATATCGAATGCGGTAATTTGGCCCCAGTTCTCCTCACATTGAAGCATTTTCTCGGGTCTGACAGGACCAATTTGTTCCATCAATGTGTTACTTTCAGTATTCAACTTCAACTTTAGAGTTAAAAAATCTCGTATTTTAAAATATAAATAAATTTATATTTATATCCTGCATATCTAGCCCTATTTTAGCAATAAGTGAAGTGTAGATTCCAGAATCGATAGGAGTTCCTGAATCTCGTTATATGTATCTTACACAATCTGTTTGGTTATGCAACATTTCTTGATTACTCAATATGCTGATATTTTTACATACATATTTACAAACTAACCTATAATTATAATTCATTATCGCTTGACACGTTTAAAAGTCCAAACAAATAAAACACTTTTGCTTGCAAACTTCTAATTCCCATGAAAATTTAACATTTTATGGCATAAATTTGCAAATTCTAAACAAATAAAATTTATTAATGATACAAAATCCCACAAACATCAAAACAGTTTGCCAAGCCAAAAAGCAGCGTAACCAACAAAAAAAAAGTACACAAATTTGCTCATCATTTAAAATGTTATTTCATTTATTTATTAAAGAAAACATTTAATATTCATGTTTGTACGACTCCTATGACTACTTGCTACAACGATTACTTTTATTTAATACTTCTACTTGTTATACTACTGCTATTTGTTTTTTAACAAAAGGTTAAAGTTCAAAACTGCAAACGATTTCAAGCTGTATGAATAAAAATCAGCACTTGGAAAAACTTAAAAAAAAAAACAAAAAATGAGGGAAAAAGGCAGGCAGAAAAACGCTTCAATACACAAAACCATTGTAATGTCAAGATGTTTAAATGCCACCAGGCATTATTTACAAACAAAATTTAACCAAAAGCTACTAAAGAAATAGAAATCTAGGTAAAAAACGCCACCATCTTTTGTTGTTTTTGCAGTGGCTTTGTTTTTGTATTTTGTAAGTAAAAAGCTTTTAAGTACAAATCGTATTATACAGGTGCAGTTTATATTGTCAATAGCTATTTAAAAGTAGAAAAGACAGAAATAAATAGCAACGAAATGTAATATAGAAAAATTATTATGTTTTTGTATGTGTTTTTATTGTTACTAAACATATTATATATTTAAAATATTATTATTGCATTTAGTGACAAAATCAGTTGATCAGCCAGTATGGAAATTCAAAATCTTCTGCAAAGTTTCATCATATATAGATAAATGGTCGCTAATCAAGCTTTTGTTAATTTAGTGAATGGTAGGGTATCATATAGTTACAGTCAATTTTGTTTAGCCTCTCCTTTCCCCCCCCCCCCCCTCTTTTTCCATATTTAACTTCATAGTTTTATTTACTAAAAAATATTAAATGATTTTAAAGACAACAAAACTATTAGTTAATAATAATAAGTAAATTACCCAATATTAGTTACCGATACAAACGATTTTGATTTTTCTCCCCAGCTGATGCAAATAATTTTATTGCAGAGGCTGTTTGCTGGGGCTTTAAATGATGCCTGCCTGCGCTGCTCTAACGTTTATTACTTTCAACTATTGGTTGCAGTTTAATAATTTATGTTTTAAAGACAAATTTGTTTCTTATTTCTCTGTCATTATTTCTTGTATATTTGGTGTTTCGAGTTTAGGTTGAACATGCAATTTTATATTGGGATTTTTTTTTTAATGACACAAATGACTTGAACATTATAATAAATTAAGAAATGAATAAATAAGTATTGAAAAAGTAAACGACTCAAAGTAATAAACAATTTGTTATGCATGTTTTATTAGTGTCATATAAAATAACAACAATTGTGTTTAATGCCACAATTCACTGCATATCATTTTTCAAAGTGGCCATTTACTTATACAATCAAAAAAATACAAAGACATAAAATTAACATTAAATATTTTAATATCTACACCATTTGCTTTATAAGTGTCTGTGGCAAATACCTATAATTCAAATATTTAACAAATTCTTGTTTATAATAAATGTAATGGAAATGATATTTTAGCATTGTTAATTCTTCCAGTTGCCACGCCATTGCAAAATAACAATTAATTTTTATTATTTTTATATATATAGCTTTAAAAATTATAAAAAATTGTTTTTAATAAATTACACACAAACACATGCGCATGTAATTCAGATTTTTACAGTGTCTGTATTAGCATAAATTTACAACCACACTTTTCTGCTGATTGCTACTGCCAACAAACAACATCAACAATCAACATCATTTGGCGTACCAAACAACCACGTTACTAACAACCTGTTGTATGTTGTTGTTGATTGTTAAAATTACGCATTTTTCACCCATTTTATTATTATACGTCGTGATTTTTTATTATTATTTTATTTCTAGGTGTAGTGCATTACTATTGTATTCCGTAGAGTTTGTTACAGACGCGTGTTCTAAGTCATGCTAAAGCCATGTATTTTCTTTCCACTAACACTTTGTTTGGTTTTTTAAATGTACTGCTTAGTAAAACTAACAGAAATATAGAACTCGAATTCTAACAAAAAAGTTCTGTTATTGTAGTTTAACACAAAAGGCGTGATTTAAAAGCAGGTCAAGTAAAACTGTATAAATTGTTTTTGAACTTCAAAAGAAGGGGCTAGACAATACACACCCTATGCAAGGTAACAAAGGACTAATGATAAGAAAATCACCGTAATCAATAAAAGTTCGAAAGAAAATCTAAATTATTGACACTAGAGAAAATTTAAGTTGTCGATACTGTTCGAGAGAAAATCAAAGTTATCGATAACTTTTTTATAGAAAATCAAAGTTATCGATAACTTTTCTAAAGAAAATCAAAGTTATCGATAACTGTTCCAGAGAAAATCGAAATTATTGATAACTGTTTCAGAAAAAATCAAAGTTATCGAAACTGTTCAAGAGAAAATCAAAGTTATCGATACTGTTCAAGAGGAAATCAAAGTTATCGATAACTGTTCCAGAGATAATCAAAGCTATTGATAACTTTTCTAAAGAAAATCAAAGCTATTGACAACTTTTCTAAATAAAATCAAAGTTATCGATAACTTTTCTAAAGAAAATCGAAGTTATCGATAACTGTTTCAGTAAAATCAAAGTTATCGATACTGTTCCAGAGATAATCAAAGCTATTGATAACTTTTCTAAAGAAAATCAAAGCTATTGACAACTTTTCTAAATAAAATCAAAGTTATCGATAACTTTTCTAAAGAAAATCGAAATTATCGATAACTGTTTCAGAAAAAATCAAAGTTATCGATACTGTTCAAGAGAAAATCAAAGTTATCGATACTGTTCAAGAGAAAATCAAAGTTATCGATAACTGTTCCAGAGAAAATCAAAGTCATCGGTAACTGTTTCAGAAAGAATCAAAGTTATCGAAACTGTTCAAGAGAAAATCAAAGTTATCGATAGTGTTTAAGAGAAAATCAAAATTATCGATAACTTTTCCAGAGAAAATCAAAGCTATTGATAACTTTTCTAAAAAAAATCAAAGTTATCGATAACTTTTCTAAAAAAAGTCGAAGTTGTCGATAACTGTTTCAGAAAAAATCAAAGTTATCGATACTGTTCAAGAGAAAATCAAAGTTATCGATTGCTGTTCCAAAGAAAATAAATGGTATCGATAGCTGTTCTAACGAAAATAAATGGTATCGATAACTTTTCTAAAAAAATCAAAGTTATTGATGACTTTTCTAAAGAAAATCAAAGTTTCCGCTATGTTTTCTATAGAAAATTAAAACTATTGATATTTTTTTTGTAGAAAATTAAAATTTTATATTTTCTTTGAAATATTGAAGTGATCGTTAAGTTTGCGATATAATAATAAATTGTCAGTAAGTCTTATTGTTACTAGTTAATACATTTTATAAACAAATTTTGCATTAAAGAATTACAATAAATATTTTACCATTATTGCCTTAAGAAAAATGTCTCCATAATTTTCAACAAAAATTTAAGTTATTGAATTTTTCGCTAAAGAAAATTATACATGTTATATGATATGTACTACTTCCAAAGAAAAGTAAAGTTATTGATAACAGTTTTTAACATTTAAGGTCATTTTCTAATTAAAGTACATACACACAAATTTACCAACTCTGTCCATAATGAAAATAAATTAATAATAATTTATCATCTAACAACACATTATATGAACTTGCAACAAGTTAACTAAAATTTATATAAAACACACATTAACTTTAACTGCAACACAACATAAGCTTACAAACATAAACAACTGTCTAATTTTGAATATTTTTTTGAAAAAAAAAACAAAATATTATTATTAATACTTTTGAAATTATATGCAAGCAGTTTTTTATAAAAATTTAAACACCTGTTTTCCTTGTCTTTGGTTTAAATTTATGTATGTCTTAAAACACACCCATAGTATAATTATACCCTACACCACCATAGTGGGGAGGGTAAACTGGATTTATGCTGATGTTTGTAATGCTCAAAAATATTAGTCAAACAGCCACCTTAATGTATACCAAGCTACTTAGAATCACTTTCTGTGCCGATTTAATGATGTTTGTCAGTCCGTTCTTTTGGCTGGCTGTCCATGAAAACTTTGTGCGAAGAAAATTTTTAAGAAATTTCGATAAAATTTAATATGAGAGCTTTATTTGGCTCAAAGATGTTTGGGATGGAATTTGATTCCAATCAGTCCATTATGTTATCTATCGGTCATAAATGTTTGATTTATGCACGTATCTAAACAAATTTCGCCACAAATAAGTTTTACATGAAGCCAAATTATACCTAGAAATGTTGTGCATATAGGTCTATTATTGACCATAGCTCCCATGTAAGGCCTACTTCCAAAAATCTCTTGAAAATGTTGGTAGCCAAATAATATACAACACAAATGTGTTTTATATATCACAAATCAATCGGTACAATTTTATGATCATCGGTCCATAATTAGTCATAGCTTACATATAAGAACTTCATCTGAAAATCATTTTAACATGCATAAATCCTTTAACAGTGTTGATATCGAGGTAACACAGAAGTCACGCTACCATGGGCACTCCCATTTCTGAAAAAGTGTTTTTACTCGCATACTCGATGTAGGGTTCACTTCCTTACTTCTTTTTTTTTTAATGAAAATTACACTGTTAGAAGGAATTGTATGTCTAGAAGAAATAGAAACAAATGCTGCCAAGTTTTTCATATTTTTCTTAATACTGTGTATATGCAAATTAGTTAAAAAAAAGAAAAACAAAATATAAATAATAATAATAATAAAAATAATGTTACAGAAGTGGTGGCAGTTGCTGACTATACATATAGTTGGCAAGTAGCTAAGCTAAATAATTGTTCATGCTTGTGTGCAAGTGTGTACTAGTCTATAAAAATAAAACACATTTGGTGTGTGTTTAATGAAAGTATTAAATTAAACCTTAATTGTTAATGAAAGTCTAATAAAACAAAAGACTTAAGCAGCAAACTTTAATAATATTTGTATTTACATATTTTGTTTCTTTTAAAACATTAGCAGCAGCCTTCGTATTTTCACCATTAACCATAAGTCTATTTAATACCTTTTAACACTCTTCATCTCTAGTCACCTTTATAGTTCATTAAAGTTAAAACATAAAAATCCCAAGTATATGATGACAGGTAATTTCCCAAATAATGTCATCTCTTAGTTAGTTTTTGGCAAGTTCCATAGAACTTGTTGTTGCAAAATGAATTGTTAAAAAAAGAATCGTGTCGTATTTAACAACAAATGACAAGGTTTCACATTAGCAGCTAGCTGCAAAAACCAAGAGGAATATATAAAAAAATAAAATTGTCAAACTGTTTGGTGGCGGATTTTGTGGCTGAAACAGCATGACACCCCAAACTGACTCAAAAAAGTCAAATAGCTAAAATGTTAAGAAATGAAACATGCCAAGCCACAGAAGAAAAAAACATTTATAGTGGTGTGATATTGGTGACACACTGTACAAAAATATTGCATTTTTTTAAAACAAAAACGAAGATTCTCACCTAATGACCTGCATTTTTTCGTTTGTTTTTTTTTTGTTTTATTACAAAACCCTACTAACAATTTATGAAAGAAAGTAGCAAATCCATATTTGTATTTGTAGATTTTGTGGTTAAAGTCTTTAAAGAAGATTCCAAAGAAACGTTTGCTTAAAATGTTTAGAAACTCAAATTAGATTTATGCATATTAAAGCTAAACATGTCATGCTTTGCATAAATTCAACACCAAAATGTTGTAGTTTTTTTTTTTTGTTTGGCCAATAGAATAAATCTGGCTGAAATAATAAACATGAAGATGTTGTTAAACAATTTTGTCTATGTTTAAAGAAGAAAGAAAAAATAAACAAATAAATATAAACATAGCTGACCTACTCTTTAAACACTAAGGCTATGAATAGGAATAATGGTTGGTTGTTTTGGGTTTGTATTTAATTATGAGTACATACCGACTCAAAGTACCAATTCTTCAGTACTCAACTACATTTATGTATATTTTGCGTTTTAAATACTTGATTTTGCGATTTTATAGTTTTTTTTAATGCTTTAGCATACATTAAGCATGTTCAACTTAAATTGTTCAAGAACTTGTAATAACACGTACGCAACAGCATCCGCGTCATCGGCTATAGCGAGAGTTACACCATCTTCAGCATTGCATGATGATTATCTACATATATATTTTTAAGCCAACTAGTAACGAACCAGCAACAACCAACCACTTCAATCATGTTGTAGATGTTAAATATTGCTGTTTTTCTTCTTATCGCAAGTTTGTATTTTAAACATACAATAATACTTAAAAGAAAACAACAAAGTCTTTTTAGTTAAATTTACTATAGTTAAGGTTAAATGTATAAACAGCAACAACAATATAGTCGTAGTACGAGTTGTTGTTGTTAAGTGCGGATAAAAAGAAGTTTAAAAAATATGAATCTTCATAAATTTAGCACAAAAAATTTCACACCTTCCTTTTTTTCGAAGACATCATCATGCCTGCCTGGGCAGCAGAACACCTCAACTTTAAAATATTAACCTTAAAACGGGAAAAAGGTGTTATTATTTAACAGATAATTAGAGTCATCTATCAATTTCATAGACAAAATAATAAGTTATAGAACAGTTTTTTGTTATAAAAAATTGTTATAAAAAATTTAAATGTCTACGATAACTTTTCCATAGAAAATTAAAGTTATCAATAACTTTTCTATAAAAAATCAAAGTTATCGATAACTTTTTTATAGAAAATCAAAGATATCAATAACTTTTCATTAAAAAATCAAAGTTATCGATAACTTTTCTATAGAAAATCAAAGTTATCGATAACTTTTCTATAGAAAATCAAAGTGACCGATAACTGTTTCAGATAAAATCAAAGTTTTTGATAACCTTTTTATAAAAAATCAAAGTTATCAATAACTTTTTTATAAAAAATCAAAATTATCAATAAAAAATCAAAGTTATCAATAACTTTTCATTAAAAAATCAAAGTTATCAATAATTTTTCATTAAAAAATCAAGGTTATCGATAACTTTTCTATAGAAAATCAAAGATAACGATAACTTTTTTATAAAAAATCAAAGTTATCAACAACTTTTCATTAAAAAATCAAAGTTATCGATAACTTTTTTATAGAAAATCAAAGTGACCGATAACTGTTTCAGTTAAAATCAAAGTTTTTGATAACCTTTTTATTGGAAATCAAAGTTATTAATAACTTTTCGATTAGAAATCAACGTTATTGATAAATTTTCATAGAAAATTTAAGTTATCGATAACTTTTTTATTGAAAATCAATGTTTTCGATAACTTTTCTATATAAAATCAAAGTTATCGATAACTTTTTCTATAAAAAATCAAAGTTATCGATAACTTTTCTATAGAAAATCAAAGTGATCGATTACTTTTATATAGAAAATCAATGTTTTCTATTAAAAATTAAAATTCTTTTCTGTTGAAAACTAAAGTTATCGATAACTATTCTATAGAAAATTAAAGTTATCTATAATATTCTATAAAAAATCAAAGTACATTTTTACTACAAAATTAAAGTTATCGAACAAACAATTTCCTTTAGAAAGTTGGTTGTGATTTCTCTATGACATTTAAAAATCTCTGTAGGTTTAAATATCACCAGTAACATAAACTAACTGTGCAATTTTGCTCAAAATATAAAAAAAAACTACTTATTGAGTTTCCTTTCTGTCCTGGTGTTTGTATGCTAGATGGTGTTTTTTTTTTGCTGCTTTAGGAATTTTGTCTTATTCTCGTAATAGTATTTTATTTAACTGCAGAAACCTGGCAGCTTTTTAGCGAAACTTTCCCATTGATGTTTTCGTACTGATTATATTTAATAGTGTGGAAGTAATTTCATGCCTGTTATTCATACACTCGAACAGTTTCATACACAAAAGCCATTCAACATTTTAGTGTGACCACTAGAAGATGTTTTTTTTGCAGATTTTTATTTTATTTGTTGCTATTTTCGTTTCTTAACTTTGCAATACAAAAAAAGAAGAATGTCAGGTTTTTTTTTTGGTGTTTGAAGAAGAAAATATTTGCTAAGTTATTTTTCTTAATAAATTATGTGAAATATTAAAGGGGGAAATAACAAAATTATGACAAAACCTGCGTGTTTGAAGTTCAATTCGTGTACAGTAAATGTAATCGTATGTATGTGTTAAGAATGATAAATATGATATTTATGAAAAATTGGTTTGGAGAAAAGTTTGCTTTGAAAATGAGGTGCTAAAAAAATAAATTTCCATTGATAATTTAAGAAGCCTTTGATAAGTGGCTGTATCAAATGCTTGATTTTAATATGGGCACAGGTGAAGAATTCATTTGGCATAATTTTGTTCAGGCTCAACTTCAGTTTAATAGCAATAACTTTAATTTATAATTGAAATAGCAATTTCTTCAGACTACTAGCATGAAAAGCTTTTGAATATCAAGTAAGACTTTTTCCAATTTGAAAAATATAATTGGGGAATAATTACCTTTTTAGTGCACTAAACGAAACATTTTGTTATTTTAACTTACTTTGCTCTTCTTATTTGCTACATTATCAAATTTTTAATAAAGTATTGTTTCACTTACCTGCAAATAAAAATAATAAAAAGAAAATATTAATATTTAGTCAATATATATAAAAACGCAATAAAATAATTTACAAAGTTGACATAAACGAACTTGATCTTTAAATTATGGACCAATAAACAGAGTTCTATTGCAACTTAACATCATATCAGTATAAAATATCAATTTAATATTTATTTTTAAAATGTCAAATGTTTAAATTTATATAAAAATAAATAGCTTAAACTAATAAATATTTGCAAGAGAGACAAACCTAAATTCTTTAAGTGGTTGAGTTAAACAAAAACACTAACAATATAAAAATCTTTGTATAAAGTTTCAGACAAAAGATACAAAAATATCTGAAAAAATCATCCGGCGGTGCTTAAATTAGGCCGAAGATTTTGTTTTTTTTTTGCTTAAATGGCACAAGTGTTTTTTCGTCTTTAAATGTCGTTGATGGTTGGGTTTTTTTTAATTTTTATTTAGATTTTTTGTGTCTTGTATTTTTAGCTGTTGGCGGTCACTATTATTTTGTTTTTTTTTGTAACTCTTTTTGCCGGAGTCTGCAGCAACGGGTGTCTTTAATATCAGGGCTGGTAACGTCATTAAACCTTAAACATTCAAATGCTTTAAACTGTTTAAAAGTGTTTGGGTTTAAAGTAATTTTGTGCTTTTTAGAGTTTTATGTAAAAGTTGTTGGGGTTTCTTTTGCTGGTCTATTCATCTTGATGCTGTTTGTTGTCTCTGTGCTTTTTTTTTTTATTTGAAAAATCTATAGTTTAAAGACATAAACTTTATAAAAATTGTTAGCTCAGAAAAAACATATAATAATGAATGAAAGATTTAAAAATAATTACTATTGCGCTGGAGAGTTGTTGTGTGTGTTAAATTATTTGTTAACTGGCAGCTAAAGAATTAAATACAGAATGAGTAAAAGTTTAAGTGAAATCATTTATTCATGGCAAAATGTGGGATTTGTCCTAGAAAAAAAGATGTGAAAAGTGAAACTACTCTCCAAAGTAATAATAGATGATTTGTTTATGGCAAATATAATAAGAGAAAAGCAAAAGATAAATAATTGCAAAATAATTGATTGTCGAAGAAAAAGAAAACATTTGTGTCTTTTTATGGATTAGTTTTTTAATTAAGAGATCAAAAGCTATAAATTAGGGTTAATTAAGACACACATTATAAAAATAGAAACCACCGGCATATAATTCTCAAGGGTGTTTCAAATATAAATTGCAATTTACAAATAACAAATTTGTTACCTAAATATCAAGCACTCAATATTTAAGCTTGATATAATACTTTCTAAATACTTCCGTTTAGGCTTGGGAAATCTTAGAGAATTCAGTTCGATGTCAAACATAAAACTTTATGTTTGTTGGATACATATAAATATTTTTCTAATGAAGTCCGAGTTATACATAGAATCAGTTGACAATAGCGCTTTCACACTCTTCAATTCTAATCTTCAAGGCAAGTATTTATTGGTGAGACGGAAAAAGAGAATAATTTATATATACAATAGGAATACAAACTTGAAGGTACTAGTCAATTTTCCTATATCATTTTGTGATTTGCTTTCATGTCGATTTGCATGAAAAAGTAAGAAAATTGTATTGACGCGTGTGTATGAAAGCTCAAAAGGGAATTGAACAAAAACTGTTCAGCTAAAACTGAAGAGTGTGTAACAAGACTTAATCATATATTCAATACCACATAAGATAGCATAAATAATTCTTGATTTTTTTTTTATTATATTCAATTGCCAAACACTAATTACCTTAATTTTCATATTTACATTAGATTTATATAACCAAGTCTTTCTATACAACTACGGTTTTATGTGCAACTTAGTTTATTTATGGGTTTTAGATAAAAACTGAAAATATATAACAAATGTACATTATTTTTCCTCTTATGATTTGATAACGATTTGCTAAAGTGTTAGTTTTTTGTAGTTTTTTTGCATTTTTTTTTTTTGTGTATTTCTAAAATTTTGTGTTTTCCGCACAACTGTGTGGTAAGAAACTACAAATTTGCAATATGGCTGTTAGCTAGTTTAATAAATTTTACGTACATAAAAATAAATTTCATATAATTTGCAAAATTATGTGTATCATGCTAAAGAAAAAAGTGCTGAAAAAATATCTAGATTAGAACTGGTTTTCTGGAGTTGCAAGACAAAAAAAAAAAAAAAAATAAAAATGCTCGCAAATAAGTAAGTAACTGCCTTAAATTTTAGTAAGACAATAAGTGCTTATTTGATCGATGGGAAGCTTTATGAAATTTTGTATTGGATTTTTTGCTACCAATTTGTATACCATAATTTATATTTCTTTGAGCTAAATTATGCAAAAATGCAGTAAAAATACTCTGACAAGCAGAGAAAGGATATATATGTTTATTAGAAGGCTAAATGGTGCTCTTTGGGACAGTGATATCATAACTTATTATTGGAAAAAGATGAATAATGTATTAAAAATTCTTGACAAATTGCTCTTTATATCAGTATTAACAGAGAAATCTACAATGAGGATACTTTTTCACAAAACCCAAACTTTGAAGAATGTGTTTTTTTTCTTAAGCCAGTTCACATTAAAATTTTCTAAACTACATTTAATAAAAAAGCTTTGTCAACTAGAAAACGCAACTACTTTCGAAAGCTACTTACAAAAGTTCTTAATAGTAAACGCTTTGAATTTTTTTGATGAAAAAAACTTATTTCATAGAAAAAAAGCTTTCTTCCTAAAAAGGTTTTTTTTAACAAAATTAAAATATATTTTTAGCGAAGAAGCTTTATTGGTAAAAATTATAGTTTTCTAACACAAAGCTTTTAGTTAAATAGAGTTATCTTTATAAAAAGCTTTTTTCACTTAAAAATATATATTTAATTTTATTGACAAGAAAACCTTTTTTACACAAATCAGGAACACTTCAAAAGATTTTTACCTAAAAATTTCCTTAAAAAGCTAGATTTACAAAACGCTTTTTTTACACAAAAAGCTTTATCGCAGATATTTCACACACATATTTTTTTCGTACTAAAAGTTGTTTTTATCGAAAAAGCTTTATTCACAAGTAGTTATGCCCTTCATCACCATAGCGGGGAATTTGGATTGATGTTTGTTTGGGATTTGTATTGATGTTTGTAACGCTCAACAGCCATCTAAAAGTAGACTGATCTGCCCGGCTGGCTGTCCATGTAAAGCTTGTGCGTACGTTGCAATTTTAAAGATATTTCGATAAAATTTAGTATACGATAATTTTTCAGCCTAAGGATCCAAGGGTTCAAAATTGGTTAAAATCGGTCTATTATTTAAACTAGTACTCATAGAAATGTTCTCCAGAACATGTCTGTCAGTCATACATTTCTTATTTATGCACGCATCCACACAAATTTCGCCACAAATAAGTTGTACATGAAGCCTAATCACATCTGAAAAAATTGTGCAGATCGCTTCATAGTTGATCATAGCTGCCACTAAGGCTGCCAACTAAGGCCCTTTAATGACCACAAATCTTTTAAAAATGTTAGTATTCAAATAACACAACACAACACAAATCATGAAACCTAATTTTATAACTTTCGATCCATAATTAGTCTAAATCTCTAATTTATGGAAAACTGTGTTTGAACATACACTGATTGTATGGTATTATATGGTTGGGCTTGACCGACTATACTCCTTCATAATAGTTTTTATTACCGAAAAAGCAGCCTTCACGGAAATACGCTTACAAGTCTTTATTTACAAAAAATCTTAAAAAAGTTTCAACCGGCTAAAAAAGGTTTTTTGAAGAAGCTTTATTTACATGAAAACTTTATTTTACAAAAAAGTCTTCTTTTAAAAAAATAGCTCACTTGAACATATTATCTACCTAAACAATACGAGCTTTTTGAAAAAAAGCTTTTATTGCCAAAAAATGCTTATCGCTTTTACTGTAAAAATTGTTTTTTACATTAAAAAAATTGTTACACAAAAATACTAAAAAAACTTAATTAGAAATCATTTAAAATTCAAATATATAGACACAAATCTTTCGCCAATATATTTTTGTGTATTAAAAAATTTACAAAATAAACACACAAAATTTAAATAATTTTAATTAGTTGAATTCAGCTCAAAAACAAAAAAAAAACAAATAAATATTTTGGTATTTTGTTTTATTTACAAGTTTTTGGAAACCAATATAAATTTTACATTTTCTCAACAATATTGTTTGTATTATCAGCAAGCTAGTATTCAAAACTAAAGTCAAACTAGTGAAAAATTTTAAAAACTTTACACTCACTCAATTAATTAACACTTCCACACACTGTGATGACTAGTGGTTTGTTCGATAAAAACGAAACTTGCTATGGCCTAAAGAGAAGCAAATTAACAAACAACAAAAATATTAAATAAACAAAATTAGCATACTATTCATGTTTTCTAAGTAAAAAATAAATTAGACTTTGTTAGTTCTTTAAAAGCGCAAAAATCATCCCAAGTCTTAAAGTATTAGAAAGTTAAGCTAGAATTATGTGTCAGAAACTACAAATCGTCTACTTAATATTATAAAATGTTGATTATAAAGCCAATTTTTCATTTGTTTTCTGATCGTTGGTTAACAAACTAAAAACAATAAACAGAATTAAGGTCATTTAGGCAAAAAATCATTTTCAATTACCAAACAAATTTTGAAGACTTAATAAATCATTCAAATAATTGTCACAACAATTATATTATACTTTAGAAACCGCTTCAGTGATGAAAACAATTTTATGTGATTTTTTAGTTTTCTTTATCTTTAGGTACATGGATGTATTGTAATTTCAAATTGTTTATGACTGGGGTAGAGAGAGGTGACCTTAATCCATAACGTTTGATTTAACAATAGATTTAGCAAATTTAGACAAAATATAAGCAAATTAAAACAGAACTAAACGGCGCCCACATGTGCAACCAGCTGAGAAACTGAAATTGAAATTGGAATTAAAAATTCACTCAATATCAATTTAAATTTATTACTTTTTTTTGGTTTTGGTAACCTTCAATCAAAAGCTACTGTTAATGTAATTTATTGTGTAATTTTTTTTTGTGAATAAATTGGTTCAGTTTCAATTTCAAATTTGGATTTTGTTGCTTTCATATCATATCATTATTATTGTTTGTGTTTGTTGTTTTTCCTTTAGTGTCATTACCAAAATGTTTGAAAATAACCATAGCCAACTTGAAATTTGTTCCATATCTGTTATTGTTTGTTAAGATTTACATAATCTTTGATTATTTTTAATTCAACACTGGCTGCCTTTATATCATTCACTAACCAGCATGTAGCCTACACCTCCACTTGGAACATTTTGCTTATTTGAACATTTTATGCCAATACAAGAGTACTGTAACCATAAATGTCAAATAGTTATACTGTATTACAATTCATTTTGTTTAATATCGATTTTATTTTGTTTTGTTTAATATTTAGGTAACGCTGTAATTTGAAAGGTGTGACTTACGATGTTTGTTTAGTAAGTACATTTTTAGTTTTCATATTGTATTGCTAATTCAAGTGATAACAAAAATGGCTATAACTATTTATTAAGTAAACATATTTCCCAAATTAACAAAAAAAAATAAAAACTGAAATGAGTGCAATTTGAAAAAAAGAACTTATAGGTATAATCTTTAAAGTGATTTACGGGCTATCACTTCTTTGCTTAAAGATTTGCGTTATATTTTATTATATCAATACGTACTTAATATCAATACTTGTAAATGACTCATGCATGTTAAAGGGGTTTTTGAGATGAGGGTCTTATATGAAAACTTATTTGTGGCAAAATTCCTTGTATAAATTAGACATTGCATTAGGCCTAGTCAAATAAATCGATTCAGAAAGTAATTATGATATTAGATAAATAAATTTTTTACAAAAAACAATTCAACTTTCATGATCATCCACCATAATTCAAAATTCAGCTCAGTTTTAGGCTGATATTCAACTTAAATTCTATAATTGTAATATTGATTCATGAGAACTCTTCTATGAGCTTTTAGATTCGACTTCTTTTAAAGAAACAAAAAAACAATTGAAATATTTTCTATTTAACATCTCTGCCGTTTATATATCGATTTTACTGCAAACGGAATGATAAGCTTATTTACAGCTGCTGACAACTAATTGGAAATGCTAGTGTAGAACTAGACAGATCTCATGTTTTGTGGGTCATTATTTTTTAAATATTAAAATAACTCCTGTAGAAGATTTCCAAAGGAAATCGAAATATCGAGTTAATTATATATAAAAATAAAAAAAACTTTCATAAAAAACAAAAAGTGACCTCAAGCTTAAAAATTATTTAATAAAAAAAGAAAATATTTCAGTTTTTAAAACAAAAGACTTTTAAGCAGCAGGTTAGATGTTTATAAAAAAATGCAATGACAACAAAAGACTTAAGAATTAAACCTGAAAGTTAAGAAGCAATAAAATTGTTTGAATTTTGAACTTATACAGCCATGTCCCAGAATTTAGTTTCGTTCGGAAGTGGAATTAATTCTGTATTTTACATCTATAGAAGAAGTAAAACGAAATTTTTTTTTCGGATGGAAATCAAAAACGAATGAGTTTTAGAAGTCAATTTTTTCGTAATATTTCTGTATTGAAAAACTTTTATCTCATAAAATATAAAGATATTGGGCTACTAAAGTGAATCTTAAAACGAAAATTTTAAAAATTAGATTATAAATGCATTAAAATGTATTTAAAAACTGATTCGTTTTCGATTTCCATCACATGCCTGTATATTTAATTTGCTATGTGGATTTGTAATTTTAATCATTTCTAGGTTTTATTCCGAAAGAATTGTTCGTTTTGGTTTTTCTATAGAAGCAAAATACGGAATTAATTCCACTTTCGAACGGAATTGAATTCTGGGACATGGTTCATAGAAATAAATTACGAAATACAGCTTTTGACAGCTAATTGGAAATATTCTTTTTATATTATCATGTAATTTAATTAAATTTATTCTTTCTCTTCAAAACACTTGTATTATACTAACTACTCTTTTTATTAAAAAAATGCATTTGTGTTATGTCTTTGTTTATTTCTTATTCCTTTTATATTCTTATTATTTTCAATTTCAATTTAGTTAAATTATTACAAAGTTGAAATCGAGACAGGTAAATATTTTAAGTAAGTTGGACGGCCTTCGACCATCAGATGCAATGCGATTCATCTTTGTATCGTCGCTCCAAAACACATACTACCATAGATTAGCCGTCTAATTCCAAATTCTATTCGACGTTTTCTTTGAACTTCTTACACGTCAGCCGGGATGTAAAAATTCTAACCAAGTCAAGTACTTTCGGACAATCAAAGAATGATTTTACTAAATCTAATATGTTATCAAGTTTACAAGTTGAAAGTTTAGTTTTAAATAAAACCGGAAACTTATGATCTAGTCTTTTAAAATAAACATATGTATGTTTTTAGCGGTAAGATAATCAATATTCTTACGAAATTGAACTTGCAAATAATATGTCAGGATTTCTGCTGGCATGCGAATCAGTTGCTCACGACACCACCTCTCGAATGCAAATGTAATTAATAAAATGCTATGACCGGACTAAAAATAGCGACACAGTGAACAAAATACTTAAGGGGCGGTATTTGTAGGCGTGGCAGAAGAATAAAAAAATTATTTCTGGAATTGTTTTTACATTATTTTTATTCTTAGGTGGTGACTGACACAACTTTTTTTGTATGGAAGGCGAACCACTCTATTGTTCATATCAAGTTCAATAGTTTAATAATTTTAAACAACTACATATTACTGGCAGTAAATATGCAAAACCTAAACACAGAAAGCAGTGTACCAGTAATAAGTTTAACAACTTGGATCCGGTGGCTAATTGCCAGCAACCTAAATAGAAGCTTAATGATTAGTGAAATAATATTTTAAATAATTTAGTTTAGCTCCTGTAAGTGTAAATGTTTTGTGTAAAGTTTTTAATAATTATCAGAGAATATTTTATTTGGCTTGATTTAATTTTAATTAATTATTCAAAGAATACCATTGTAAAGTAATATTTTTAGACAACTGGCATATTGGAATGCATTTTCTACCCTGCCAAGGGCGTCATCAGCAATGCTTGTTGTCCAAGATCGACTTGTAAATATCATGTATTTAATTCACCATTATTAAGAAACAGATGTCGGAAATTAATCATATTTCTTTAATGATTTTTAAAAGTGTTTCGTCTATGTACTTAAGGGTTGAAATTCTTATGATTTTGTTTTTGTTATGTAATTCCATAAATTAATGTGACTCTTTTAAATTCCTACAATGGGTGGCAATCATGTTAAATCTAAATTTAATTATGGTAATTATTTAATTCCAACAAGCACATCATTTTATCTGTTTTTAAATTTAGATCATTTGTTTTGAAAACTTATCTAAAACTACCATAAAAAGAAAACCTTAAATCTAGGCTACGCTACTGCCCACTTACGGCAAATATCTACAAACTGACAATGAAATATCATCTAATTTCTACAAAAAAGCAAAAAAAAAACTTGTAGCATTTTTTATCAAATTTTTTGTTCACCCACATCTCTGGCAAATAGGAAAAAGTCATCCTCATTTTTTGTTTTACAATACTGCTGTGTGGTGGGTTACTACCCCATCCTTTTTTTCTGAACACAATCAAACTAAAAAACGTGATGTATAAATTGTTATCTCAACATTTTATTTATTTTTCTTAGGTTGGTGGTGCCGGTTGTTTCTCGTAACGTCTTATCAAAGTCAAAAAATCAAATGTGGTTTCTCTGCATCTTCTATGCAAGCTAAATTTGTTTTCCTTTTTTTTTCTAAATTCAGTTAGAGGTAAGATCAAATGTTTATTTTTATTTTTGTTTTTGCTTTATTATTATTTATTTCCTTTTTTAGCCAAAGAAAAAATTCCTCTTATTACGGATTCACTGTTAAACTTTCTAAATGCAAAAAAGCGCAACTAGTAATAAAAAAAAACAAATGCCTACAAATTTGAAAAACTACAACAGTTATACATACAAACTAACTAACAAATTTATGTTGAATGCTGCAGCGGTTGCAGCAGAATCCACTACACTTTTAGTATCAAACAACTAAAACTACTTGTTCCATGTTCATTTGGTGCTACAATATAAAATCTTGTGTTTATAGCCATCCATACAACAACAGTGTGGTATGGTATGGTATGGATACGATACATTCACATTGAAAGTGGGTCATTTTAACCGACAAAATACATTTTATATTTATTTTTTGTTGTGTTAAAGCTTCGAGCAATTGTATGTTAAAAATCCAACAACATTAACAAAATAGCAAATCGAGTAATATACAACAACTTCTACAATTCTGTTAATAAAAATTTTTGCAAATAAACAAAATCCTGTTTTCTGTCTAACAAGATTTCAGTGATTACGGTAGTGGAGCTGGTAGCTTGAGATTATTTCTCTAAACATAAAAATTGTTTTACTTTTTTTTATAACATTAGTTTACAATTAATATATGTATGTATACGTATATTGCATTTAGAATATATAAAATATTTTTATAGTTCTCTTAAACAGCTAAATCAATTAATAAAATTATATAGAAAAATAAAATTTCGGGTTTTTGTGGGTCATTGTGCGGTCAATGAAGCGAAACAAAGAACAATGTAATGCTAAATAATTGAAAAGCAACAAATTGAGCAATTTTATTATACAATTTGTTGCTGTTTGTATTTAATGACTTAATAATGAAGAACGCAGTTTTATGTTTTTTTTGTTTTATTTATAAGGTAAGAGTAATTGTTTTTAAATTTTTATTATAAAGAAAATATTTTAGTTTTTAAAACAAAAGACTTGTAGGCAGCTGGTAAGTTGTTTATAAACAATATAATGACTTTAAAAGACTTAAGAATTAAACCTGAAAATTAGAAAATAATCAATCAATAGTTTGAATTTTGAATTTATAGAAATAAATAACTTTTGGCAGCTAATTGAAAATACTCTTTTTATATTGTTGCTTGATGAGATTCATTACAAAACATTTAATGTAGGTTTTCTTTTGAAAACACTTGTATCATTCAAATTAGCTGTCTCGTTTTCTTTGATTTCAACTTTATAATAATTTAACTAAATTGAATATTGAAAAGGGAATTAGAGATAGCCAACAACAAAGCCTAATGCATTTTTTAATAAAGATAGTAATTAATACAATACAAGTGTTTTGACGAGAAACCCAATAGGTAAATTTTATTTATTTTTTAATAAATCTCATCAAGCAGTAATATAAGGTGTTCTTTTTTAGATGCATACGAGGGCGCTTCGGAAAATTCTTAGCCCAGCAAAGAAAGAGAAGTTAGTTAGTTTTTCAAAAACATTTTTATTTTTCAATATAATCTCCTGAAACTTCAATACACTTAGTCCAATGCTTATCTAGCAATTCTATCAAATGGTTAAAATAGTTTTCCTCCAGGCCTTCAAAATAGTGGTTTACAACTGTATTTGCATCTTCATTTGAGGTAAAACGCTTGCCAGCTAGGATTTTTTTTAGATTTGCTAAAAGTCACTGGGAGCTTAATCAGGAGAATAAGGTGGGTGATCAAGAAACTCGTACTTTAATTCGGTGGTTTTAAGAAATTTTCGTTCTTATTGGTTTTTGGTCGACTGTTGACAAATGCGGCACCCATCTTGCAGTAAACTTTTTCATCTGTTGTTCTTCATGCAAAATTAAATGGACACGATCAATTGAGATGCCAATGATTTAAGCTATTTCACGCACTTTTTTTCGTTGATCATTTAATATCATATCACGCACTTTGGCTACAATTTCTGTTGTTGTTGTTTTTTTTTAACATACATTACGTGGTTCATCCTCAATGCTTGTACGTCCAGGTTTAAATTTAGAAACCCAATTTTTTACTGTTGCATATGAAGGAGCACTTTTCCCTAACACATTCACCATATCATTATGAATTTCTTGTCCCGATAAATCTTTTTTATTTAAATATTTAATGACACCACGAGTTTCTAATTTTTCCATTGTAAACAAATCGCGGATGCGTGTTTCTGAACACCTGTTTCTATATGAAGGAGTTGTAAGATCGAAAAGAAATTTAACATGTGTTCACAGCACAGATGTAAGATATTTAACTTTTTTCTGTTTATACCGCGCTTTCTGTTCTAGGCTAAGAAGTTTCCGAACCGCCCTATTAGCACAACTGGCGGCCATTTTGTCAGCTGTCAAGTGATTTATGTTTGAAGTCGCTAGTCTAAGCCGATAAACCCAAAGCAATTTACCACTTGGAGGAAAACATTCGCTGCGTTATCGCCGATATACAGCCACAAATGTTCGAAAAAGTCATCGAAAATTGCACCTACAGATTAGACTACGTCTGAGCCAGTCACATGCCAGAAGTCAAAATTAAATTGTAATGCCGAAAGATTATCTTTCAAATAAAGTAAATTTCATGTCAATTTAAAAAAATCGTCTTTGTTTTATTTATATTTCAAAGTTTTATACATTTAAAAACACACAGAACCATGATTTGGAAGAGTTGTTTAAGTGTCAGTCTGTTCATGTTGAAATGCTGAACCAAACTAAACATAAATCACTTAACAGCTGACAAAATGGCCGCCAGTTAAAAAGGTATTGCCAACTTTAAGTTCTATACATCTAAACAAACCACCCTATATAAAACGAGAATTTGCAATTAGTTGTCATTGTTTCTTTATTCAAAAATCTATAGAAAATGCTGAAGATAAATAATGCAGAGATTATGGTATTTTGGGCTAGGATTCCATAACTGAATGAAAAAAATCAGCTTAAGCTTTAAAATGAGCTTCACTATTAATGCCAGACTCTCAATTACAAGGGAATCAGAGTTCTTGCATATCAGCACAAGAAGGGTAATTTTTAACACAATAGTTTAATTCCATGATGTTAATGGGTATATTCGAATATGTGTTACAGTCAATGGATCGAGTACAGCCTAAGTTACATTGTCGTCACCAGTAAATAGTTCTTCAATTGTAAGACACATTGTTGGGTTACATTATTTCTTTGTTTTCTAAAAACACAAATTTAAGTACAACAAATACAACTTGACAACAGGTGATTAAATATACAATATAATAAATTGAGCATATATTTCAACAACTCCGCCCTTATTCATTGTGTAATTTCTTCACATAAATTCTAACAATTATGCAAATATTTCTCAGGCTTACAAAAAAAAAATTGACTACAATTTAAAAAATATTTTCAGAAAACAAAACAAAATAGAAACACAAAGGGGTGGGTCATTTGTAATGTTTAATTTATTGTAGACTTTATAATTAACAAAAGCCGTCACAAATTGCTTTATACTAATAACAACAAGCTAATTTTTTAATTGTTTAATTTTAACTAATAACAAAACAACTGATTTAATCTAGATTATTAAAACTTAACAAGATATGAAAATTAAATAAGAAAAATAATATTCTACAAATTGAATACACATCTGTGTATTTTGCTAGTTAAATGTATAATAATTAAAATAAATCTAACTGTTAAAAGTCTAACTATTTAGCATTCCAGCTTAGAACAAAACTTGTAATAATATTTTAAAAATTCTAGGAATAGTTTCTAATGTTTAGTGCCAAACAGATTTGTTTATGTGCAGCTATAAACTTTCAAAGAAATAACAAGAGATTTTTTGCTTTATATCGGTGAGTGGCTGTAAACAATCTTGTGTTTAACATCTACATACCAATTAACTACAAAATTGTTGGGAAAGATTATTTCAGCTATTCTTTTACTTTTTATTATATTATTCTTGTTACTCGCAGTTAATTTCACAAGAGGGAAATAAAATCAAAAACAAACTTATATAAATGTCAACGCATCTTAAAAGTTCTCATAAATTATATTTCTTTTGAGTTTTGAGATTTGCTTATATATTCCACGATCTTTTGGGAATGGTTAACTTTGCTTGTTAATTTCTTAAGTATTTTAAAACTTCTTTTTTCAAGTTATATTGTGCAATATTTAAAAAAAATTTTATTTTTCTATAGTATTTTAGGCATATTAGCAATTGTTTAAACAAGAGGCGTTGACAAAATCATAAATCTTTTTTTAATTATGTTGTGCTGACGTTTATTAGAATAGAAGAGGGAGGAAAGTAGAATTGTTATTTTACTTTTTTTTTGTGTTTTAAGTAAAGTACTAAAATGAGTTTGAAAACAATTTGTTATTATACAAAGTTTTTTTAATAGTCTAATGATGGTCTTTAATTGTAATAAAATATCTGCTAGAAACACATTAAAAACACATTACCTATGCCATCCTTTATTTAAATATTAGGATAAGATAAATATCTGGGAAAATAGTTTATGTTGTAAACAAATTATGCTCGTTTCAAAATGTGACAAATTCTAAACACGTCTCTTGTACAATCTCTTAAAAACAAAAGACTTAAGACGGAAACTTTCCAACAGAATACTTCATCAAATAGATAGATGTCTGTGCATGGAGAACCACTGCAAAATGACTGGCCTGATTGTAAAATAATAGTACATACAATTATTATACAGAAGAATATAGTATTTCAACATATTATACTCGAAATCTTACTGTGAGAACATTTCACAGTTTTAAATATTTTTCAAATCTACAATTTCCATTAAAATCTAAATTTTCATAAAAATGGACTTAAAACAAACATGACTGTGCTATTGTATAAAAACCTGTTCTCTTCGTTTTAAACATAAAAGGGAATTGCTATATACATAATATGAAACAAAATTATAATTTCACTTTTTAGCCGGATATTGAGTAATTTTTTTCTATAATTATATTAATTTCAAGACTACCAAGTTTAATTCTATATTTCATATTCATCACTTACCAACAACTTCAGGCCTTTCTTTCATGTAATACGTATAATCATATCGCAAAAACTTAATTGCTAATTACTATAGAACAGAATAATATTTAAAAAAAAACTTGAAACCAATGACTAACATTTAGATTTAAAACTTGATTATTTTATAAACAAAATATAAATACCCTTCCTGAAGACTTAAAAAAAACCATCATTATTGCTGTTTAATTTATATGATTATTTTATATTCCTTTTTTTTACAATTTAAAACTTTGGCTTTAAAAAGTACTATTGAATTTTAGGTTTAGTTAACTATAACTATATATTTAATAAATAAAGACTACAACAAGTTTATGCTATTAATACCAATTTTATTGTGGGGCAATTAAGATTAAAATTTTACGTTGTCTAGTAGAAATTGCTAGGCTAAACTAATGACGGTCATATAAAAAGGTTATAGAGATTAAATATGCATAAATATCAAGTTTTAATTGTTGTTTAAATAAGGAATTGTTTAAAAATATTTTATGAAAGGATTTTTCACTACACCTTTGTATAGGCTTAATGTTAAGAGAAATTTTATTAAGGAAGTAGTTAAAATAAGGAATTTTTTGAATTATTACTTTTCAGAAAAAGGTGGAGAATTATAAGAAATAAGCTATTGATTATCTTACATACTATAAATTTTGTTAGTTTTATGATAACAAAAAGTTTTTGTGTTTTGCAAATTTTAACAACTGAAACTTTGGAATAAGACGTAAACTTTAGTAGAAGACGTAGTTTTTGGTAGAAGACGTAGTCTTTAATATAAATAAATAAGTTTTAAGTAGAAACGTAGTCTTTAGTAGAGGACTTATTTTTAATTAGAAAAAGTAGTCTTTAATAGAAAACGTGGTCTTCAATAGAACACATAGTCTTTATTAGAAGACGTAGTCTTTAGTAGAAGATATTTTTTTAACTAGAAGACATAGTCTCTAGTAGAAGACGTAGTCTTTAGTAGAAAACGTAGTCTATTATAGAAGACGTAGTCTTTAGTAGAAGACGTAGTCTTTAGTAGAAGTCGTAGTAATTAGTAGAAGATGAAGTAGCTTTAGTAGTGTTAAGTAGAAGACGAAGTTTTAGGTAGAGGACGTAGTTTAAAGTAGAAGACGTAAAAGTCGTAGGTCTTAGTAGATGACATATTATTTAGTATAATACATGGTCCTTAGTGGAATACATAGTCCTTAGTAAAAGACATAGTCGTTAGTAGAACATATAGGTTCATAACCATAGACAAATACTAAAGTCGGTTCTTTTTAAAAACAACTTTAAACTTAAAACCTACTTTTAATTATTTTGTAACTATAGTAAAAATTTCAGGTTGTTTTAAGTTAAACCGACTTTAACTGGGTGCCACCTCATATGTAGCAAATTATTTCATACAAACTGTAAAGAAATATAAGCAAGTGGCAGCTTTAAACAGCTGCCATTAAAAAAAAACAAAAATCGGCAAAATAATAAAATTACGCTGGAAAATTTAAGAAAAGTGTTTGCGGTGAAAAAATGGAGAAGGTAAGATTAATATCATAATTAGGCTATTTTGGCGTTGATTTTTTGATAACTCTTTACAGGAACATCAAAAACAAAGAGAAAGAGAGGCGAATTGGGCTACTGCAGAAAGAGCATTTTTTTTCTTTTTTACATTTTTGTACACATCCAGTTTTTGTTGTTTGCATAAACAGCTGGTTGATTTTAAAGTGATTTTAAATTATTAAAAATCAACTTTAGCTGGTTTTAAATTAAAAGTATGTTTTAACGGTTAAAGTATACTTTTACGTGTCTATAGTTAAAGTAAAATGTGCTTTTAACAAAAGTCAACTTTTTAACTATTAAAGTACACTTTTTTTGTGACTATGGTTATGGCCCATAGTATTTAGTATTAGATGAAGTCTTTGGAATTATATGTAATCTTTAATATTGCTTGATTCAAGCACTATATTGTCGCTTTATAAATTGCCACCTCCGTTGACATTACCCAAAAGTGAGAAATCGAAACAACATTCTAAAAGCTCTTATTGGCATCTCTAGCGGTATGAACAAAGGGTCAATAGTATCGATATTAACATAATTAAAAATGTTGTGCCAGTATGCTGCTCTAGAATTCCTTTTGACAAAACATACGTTAGTAAACAATTGTAAATATACACCCCTTGTAATGTCATAAAGTGATAGGATACTTCCCAACTACTACTGTTTGAATTATTTATTCCTAGCTCTTTAATGCATTACCATGCCTGCCTCCAAGGCCTCAGTACAACATTTTTAGTTACCATCCAATGATACAAACACAAATAATCATAATAATTTTTTTGAATATCAAACAATTATGTTTTATTTTTCGAAATTAAGGTCTAATATCTTTCAAGAAAAACTCTCAGCAGTAGTTAATAATTAAATGAAACATTACATTGATTTCAGTATAATAACTGCTTACATATAAGACTTTCAGAAATTAATTTCAAGAACCATTAAAATTCATTAATATTTTGTTATGTTTTAAAGCGATACAAGTAATCCTTAAGCACAGTTCTTAAACAAAAATAAAGCATTCTTAACGGCGAAGTTTAAAAAAAACTTCAGTAAAATTTTGGCTAGATTTAAATCACTGTCATTACACAAAAGCTGCAATGGATTGAAAGCAAAGAAATCAAGCGATCTCAATGGCAAAAATATATAAAGTTTCAGCCAATTAAACAATATTGAGCAATTCTCAAAAGAAAGTTAAAGCGGAATGGAGTTTGCCAAAAACTGTTAGGGATTTGGAATAAGCTTGCAGTGCAGGTAGATCGAATTATTATGCAACAATTAATGCAATCTATCAAAACAGAAACATAGATTTTTAAATGAGGAAATGAGTTTTAGTTTCTTCTTTTAGCCTTTCTTGAATATGAATTAATGAGTATGAATTTGTAAATATTATTTCATTTATGGAACAATATCTATATATTATTATTGTTATGAAATTCTAGATACTTAAGAGCTTAATGTATTTAACTAATTTATAGCATTATATTGATTGCTTGTTATGTCGCATTATAAATGCTTTAAAAATCACTCTCTACCCTGCCCGGACTAATTCTAGCTGCCTACAGGTATTTTAAATTCATTTCAAACCTTAACATCTTGCCTGCTATTACTATTTGTTTGAAATCAATTTTATAATTACATGTTTAGTATTTTATTAATTATGTTTTGTTTTTTATTTAACATTTAACAAAAACAAACAACTTCCTCTTTAAATCATCAGCAGCATCATTATGTGGGAGTTATTGCATCTTCATAACAAGACATTTTTATTTGTAATTCAAAATTCAAAAAAGTACCAGCATCAATTCATTCATGTTTCCATTATTTATCTGTAAAAAAAAAACAGTCAACACCCACTATTTTCTTTGTTTTAAAACTTAAAAGTAGAAAGGTGTCATATTTTATTGCCGCTTAATAAAAATTTAAATAAATTTAGTTTTTTGTTTCAAATATTTTTATTACACCATCACTAATAACTGTGTAATGTAATTTACTTGTGGTATAGTTGAAGATAATAATGATATAAATACATTTATTTATGAATTTGAGCTAATTCAGTGTGAAAACAAATTTATTGTAAGTTATTGAGGAAAACCATAAAAATATAAAAAATATAAGAGTGTTAATGCGGGGAGTGCCGCAATTTATGTAGATTTAGTGTACAATGATTACTAAAAGGAATTATGGGAATATTTTATACTAATTTCGAAATTATTCATGGATTTCGCAAAAATTTCAATAACAATTATCTACAAATATAAATTGTTTGCAATAACTTTATATGATGGGAAAAAGCCATTTACACACATCTTACTTAATTTATTTAAGCTTTACTAAACTTAAACACAATTTTTGGTGGTTTTTATAAGAGTAGGTTTAATTAATAACAGAAACAAAATACATATTTGCCCACTTATTCATAACGAAATGTGTATTTTATTTAACTCTTATGTGTGCACCAACGTACCCGGGTAGCTTTGGCGTTTTCAGTTTAAGTTTTGTCATTGAAATTGATAACTTGTATATTGAAACTTTTTGAGAACTAATAACTTTCAAATAATTTAATTTTTTTTACAGCCGTACGCCTTGAGTTTTTTTTGTTAGTTGCCTGAAAGACCAATTTACGTTAGAAAGCGGTCATTGCAAGTGTATTACTTGAAGTTGTTAGTAGCTTTGCATGAATAAATAAAAGTCTGTATAAATTATAAACAAAAGGAATTTATTACATCCTATTTGGAAACAGAAACATAAAACCTACAAAATTCAATAAATAATGAAAACAAGTGAAATAAAATTTTAGCGCAAATTTATCGAGCAGTTTGTACATATTGGTCGTCGAATCGAGTGTTGAGTGCAGATTGGCTTGGAGCACCCAGTACAAGCTTTACGAGTCATTCTCTGCTTCATACGTAGCTGCCAGCACTCGTAACAGCTTCCTACTACTGGAATGCGTCCGCTTGTATCTTTTGTTTGTAAAGGGGATGTTGCAGTTTCAAAGTTTGAAATATAAAAAATTTGTATTGCAGATGATGTTGATGACTGTGAAATTATTTTTGTATAGTCCGAAGCTCAATATTTCCTGACACATACCGATGCTTAGATCTTTTAAGAATTTTCCACGACGATCACTAGACTGATGGTATATATACACTTCCCCTTGTTTTTAAATAATTATTTAATGTTTAACCGGTCACATAAAAACTTCAATCGAATTTTTGATAACGGCTTTGTTAACATATTGGCTGCTTGCTCTTCTGTTGACACTTGCTGCACCGATAAATAACCATCAGTAACCATATCTCGAATAAAGAAATGGTTAATAGCTATGTGTTTCGTACGTTTATGAAACTCAGGGTTTTGTGCCAAAGGAATTGCTGCAGTATTGTCGATTTGAATACAAGATATTTGATGAAAATTTATTACTTCTTTAAAGAGCCTTAACAACCAAACTAGTTCCTTTGCAGCTTCGTTAGCAGCAACCATTTCAGCTTCGGTAGTAGATGTTGAGACCATTGCCTGCCTCTGACTTAACCATGATATGGCACCACCTGCATACGTCACCACAACACCAGATGTTGACCGACCAGTAGTAATACATCCGCCAAAATCAGCATCACTGAAACATTCTAGTGACTTAGGTCCATTTTTATTATAAACAATACAAACGTCTAAAGTTCCAGGATTCTCTAGAGACCTTGATAAATAACCCACACTATATGCCAGGTCTGGCCTAGTTCCCAACAAGCACCAACTGCTTGTCAATATGGAAATTCAATACTCTCTTTATCATTTTCTTTGTCATTTGTAATAGAAACTTTCTCCATTGGCGTAGTAACAGGGCGACATATCTACTCCTCCTTTAGTTTTGTTATTTTATTATCCAAGGTGGCGCAAAAGTAATCCTCCTATCAGAAAATGCTATACATTTTGCGAGGCCCCTAATGTCAGTTCTGTTTTGACATTTGTGTAGTAAACACATGTGAAATACACGTTAATAAACAATGTTACGCTACACTGCTCCAGAACGCGGAATATTGCTGACTATTTATTTGACCAATAATCGGTCGGTGACAGCCAAAAAACGTCAGAAGTTTACTTTTGCGCCACCTTGTATTATTAAATCTGTTAACTACGCTCCATCAATATATTTAGTGCCAAAATGTTTTTTCTCTACTTAACTTTTATATAGATACCCAGGTACCTAGCAGCGCATTAGAAGGTGTTTTTTTTTTTGCCGAACACATAAGGATTAAGGTTTATAAAACCAAATTCTTAAAAAAAACTTGAAAACTAAAAAAAAATCATTAATTTAACGAACAAACATTTGAAATTTTTTGCAATAATTTACCATAAAAACTCAACAAATACCTTTTGAATTAATAACTACTAAACAAAGACTTTACCATAAATACATTATAACAAAATGTTTACAATTTATTATTACAACTCATATTCATAAAAGTTTTTATTAACCTTATTCCAAATTGCAAACTGAGTACTGCAAAACGAAAACCATAAAATTATACATTTTATAATCGCACATAACTATGACAATTTGTATAAAATATAAATAAACAAGTAAACATTTAAACATACAAACATAAACACATACCCTAAAAATCCTACTAAATAATAATTTAGTTAAAGCAAAACCCCCAAAAAATAGACACAACCAAAAAACACCATACATAAACTTAACAATTTAATGACTTTATTTGTGGATTTGTGGCAGGAAAACAAAATTTCAAGACACAAAATTTAAGCAAAACTAACAGCCATAAAAGAAGCAAAAAAAAAAATACTCATAACAGACAAACAGATTCGCACATAAATAAATAGCCGCAAGACAAACACTATGAACAAAAATTTATATGTTTTTTTATGTTTTTCCAAAAGGAAATTATAGTCATTTTAAACAATTGTCAATGATTTAAATAAGGAATATGACCCCTTCTTTAAAAGATAAACAAATACAAATACAAGTACATTACATACTATATATACTCGTATATACAAACAGCTTGAATTAGTAGAGTTTTGTTTTGCAAAAGGAAAAGTTTCTAAAACTAATTTCAATTTATGACTGATTTGCAAAGCCCCTATAGAGTTGTAAAAATTACCGAGTTTTTTCTTCTACTTTTTTGTATTAGAATTTATGATAGAAAATCATGCAATGGTATTATATACATAAAATTATTGCATATAGATACTAAAAGCCATTATCATTTATACACTTGATTATGGTTTTAAGGTAGAAGGAAGGAGTAAAAGAAATAAAGATAACAGCATAATATAGTTTTTAATGAATAAACAATTAAGTGAAAGTATGCAAAATTATTTTGTGAGAAAGGCTTAAACATACAGCTGTTGACAACTAATTTGTCTTACACATGAGTCTGGCCAGACCCTTTTCAGTTTGAAATGTTATTATAATGTATTTAACTCTTAGTTGGAGACTTGAAATTTCAGGTATTCTTGTACAATTTGAAAAACTAATCCTGATAAGGTTATAGAAGGACAATTATACGAATATTTTACCAAAAAATCAATAAACATATGTACATAAATAAGCAACTTCATCTAGTTAATTTATAAGGTACAAGTTTTATTAAAACTGTCGGTGCACTTTTCACCACCTCTGCTTTATGTTTGTGTTGATAATAATAAAAGTTGTGATTCCCCTTTTAACATACATATGAATTCACATTTAATTAAAAACAATATTTTTTTAATTTTAAATTTAGTTAAATTATTATATTATACAAAGATGACACCAAAACAGACGAGACAACTAATTAAGCAAATATTTTAAATTAAGTTTTTATTTTTGTGATAAAAATTTCGTTGAATTTCGATAACTATTATTTTTAATTTAATGTAGATATAATAAATTTAATATCAATATTTTTTAAATTGATAATGGGAACAGGCAAAAGCTGTATTAGTCCTACATACCTACACAGCTCCCTTTTTGAGCTTCATAAAGCTGGCAAGTCTTATACAGAAATAGGAAAACATTTTAAGTGTTCCAAAATTGGTTTTTAAGCCTTACCCTGCTAACTTTCCCCTCCGCAAAAGGCCCCTAAATATATCAGCCAAAGACTCAGAAATACATCCTGCTGCGAATTGCAAGAACAATTATATGTGATGTTATCTAAGCGAACTATTTCGCGCTGTTTGTTGAAAGATGGGCTTCATAGAAGATAATACTGCTGGAACCGTACAGCCTAGGGATTTTAACGACAACATATCAGCATATTTTGCAAACTCATCTTTTCGATTTTGTAGGTAAGAGCGTATGTATATCATATGGATAAAGTCACTTTTCAGCTAGATGCACAATTCCAAAATCATGAAAGAATGTCTTAGCGTGCAGAATTCTCCCGATCTCAATCCGACTAAGAATTTGTGATGAATTGTGAACAATATCGATTACAATATTAACACCAATTTATTTGGACGAGCTGTAGCAGCGGGTGCAGCGCGATTGGAAGTGTATTCAAAAGTAATTCATTGAAAAAATTTGTAAAAATATGTAAAATGTGTTTTACAAAATGGCCATTATTTTGTACTAATTATTAAAAATACTATCATTCCCTAAAAATAAAAATTAATTTTTATGTTTTTTATTTTAGATTCCCAAATTATCATTAAGTTTTCCAAAGTTAATATTGATGAAGATATTTTGGATATATGTAATAAGGCAATCACGAGTTTGGCTCATATGACAGCAATTTAAAAAAAAAATGGAAATAGATTTGACTGCCTTTGAATAGCTGTAAACCAGAATAAACCAGTTAAATATATTGACATATTTTTTGTTCCTCTAAACTTGTTACTAAAACTGATTTCTACAATATTTACTTGTAAAAAAGGCTCCAAGGAAAGTCATGTTTTTTTTTAAGTGCATTCTGATTTTGTGTTGTGTTCGAAAACTTGACTTTTTTCATTTGATTAAAATTACACTAAAAATCCACTTTCTGTTTAACATTAAAAGTTTTTATAAAATACAAATTAAATTGATTTATTGAATAAAATTACATGTTGCGAGATTTAAAGGGAAACTTAAGTAATACTTGTAAATTGTTTTACCACTTACGTGTTGTTTTTTGTTGTTAAAGTTGAATTGATTTCCAGGCGTTTTTTGTTTCTGTAGGAATGATGTTCACAGCAAACTGGCTGGACAATAAACAGAGTAAAGCCACTTAAAGTTGGCGTTGTTGTGTGATGGGCTAATTTTCAATTATAATGCCATGTAATCAAGAACTTTGTGTTTTACTTTAGTTTTATTTGATTATATTTTTGGTTGGTTGGTTTGGTGGCAACAAACGCAGTAATCGTGTAAAGATGAATGTTGATAAAAAAAAAGTTGCAGATGAAGACAAGTAACAATAAACGACGAATTGTTGTTATTTCCCCACAGATGCTTATAGATTTTTTTTTTTTTTTGAAATTTTTTCTTATTTATTATTTGGTTTTTATAAAACCAAATAAGGGCGTAAATGTAGTGCGTGTTTACAATAACAATAATAAGAAATGCTTGTACTTTTATAAAAATACAAAAAAACACAGCAAAATAATAATGATAATGTTTACAAACAATGGAATACAGTCGAAACGAAATATAAAACCCGGCACGATGGCGTCTCTCCTTCGTTTAAATGTTGGTCGTAGACTTATTTGCAATACGTACGTATAATCATTAAAAAAACGCGCGCGTACATTAACAAGTTTTCATCATCATCATTAGTATTATTAATAATTATTTTTGTTTTATTTATTTAAAAACATAAACATACAATATTTTAATTAAACATTCACTTTTTCTTATGTTTTAATAAAAACTATTGCTTTTCATTTATTTATTTAATTTCTTTAAGAACACATTTTTTAGAAAATTTTTCTATTTTTTCTATTTTTTTTTTTATAAGCTTGACAACATTTTATTAGGAATAAAGTTGGCAATTGCTTGTGACATTTTGTTGTTTATTATTGGCCATATTTATGTTTTTGTTTAGTTCCAGATTTTAAGTTTCACTTTTTTCGCGGGTTTTACATTTGATTAAGTTGCTGGTTGTGATAAAATTTTATGCCTGCAATGAAATCAGAGATGAAAACAACAAAAAAATTATTAAAATTATGTCGAAAATGTATATATGTATATATAAAAACAAGTAAGAAAGTATAGTCGGTCAAACCCGACCATATAATACCCTACACCCAGTATATGCATAAAACAGTTTTTCAGAAATGTGCGCTATATGGGAGATTTGACCTATTATGGACCGACCATCCAAAAATTTAGTGTCATGACTTCTGTGAATATAAATATTGTGTATGTTACGTGATCTCGATATAAATACTTTTAAAAGATTTATGGAGGTTAAAGTGATTTTCGGAAATGGGCCTTATATGGGAGCTACGATTAATTATGGACCGATCACATTAAAAATGTACCGTATTGTTTGTATACATATGAGATATATTTGTGTTAAATATTATTTGGATACCAACATTTTTGAATGAGTTATGCTCTTTAAAGTGATTTTCGGAAGTGGGCCTTATATAGAAGCTACGAGTAATTATGGACCGATCTGCACAAATCGCCGTGATTTGGCTTTATTTACCACTCATTTGTGATGCAATTTGTTTGGTTTCTTGCGTAATTCAAACATTTATGATCTTTAAACCCTAATTTCGGGAGTACATTTATATCGGGGCCAGGTGAAATAATGGACCGATTTCTACCAGTTGCAATCCCATCCATCCGTGGTCCGAAAAAATATCATGTGCCAAATTTTATCGAAACATCTTCAAAATTGCGACCTGTACTCTGCGCACAAGCTTTACATGGACAGCCAGCCAGCCACACGGACCGACGGACATCGTTAAAGCGACTCAGAAAGTGATTCTGAGTCGAACGGTATACTTTAATATTTCTGGGCGTTACAAACATATGCACAAATCCAATATACCCTCCCCACTATGGTATTGTAGGGTATAAACAGCAATAATTTATCAACAGCAACAAATAATTGTGTTATATGAGGCTGTACAAGAATTTTATGCACCTTACTATTTAACAATTAAGCTTAATTTAAAATCAAGTTTTAAAATTATTTTGTTTATTTATGTGAGGAAAGATTTTTTATTGAAAGCTTGTTTTGATCTCTAGATTAAAGAGTTTTGGTGACAAAAGTTTTTACAAAACTTTTATCCGAAAAGCTATTTTTGTAAAAACACTTTTCTTATTTCTCTCTAAACTCTTTGAAAAAAACATTTTGAGGCATCATATTTTGTGAAAAAAAATCAGTTTGAAAACAAATTGAAAAAAAACTTTTTAGGCAACATTTTTATATGTAAAGGTTTTCCTTTGAAAGAGTGTTCTTTGAAAGAGCTTTTTATATGAAAAGCTGTTGGCGAAAAAGATTTTCTATATAATAGTTGAAGGCCATTGTAAGTGGCATAAGCCCGCGGGCGTTAACAGTATTACCAGTGAATAAAAGTTTTGTTCGTTTACAAAATTAATCAAAGTTTAAAGTATCGCAATTGACTTAATTTGGCAATGCTGTGAGAAGCGGCCGGGTGGCAAAGTTGAATTCTGTTTAACCTTTTTCTTTGCCGCTTTAAACGATGTTGCCATACACATATGTATACATAATATGTCACATATGATTTTACTTTAATAAAAATAAAACGGAAAAAATCGACGACGAAAAATTCATTTCAGAAATAAAAAATACAAATTGTTGTACAAATCGTTGATTTCATTTATGTGGTAAACAAATGAATTTAATTTGTTTAAATATGCCGCACTCATTTGCCTACCCACAAAAAGTACACGGAGAAAAAATATGGTGTGGTAAACATAATCTGAGACCAACATATTATGATAAGATTTATGATTGTAGTCAAAACATATTATGATGAATATAAGTATCCTAAAATATCATATTATGATCAATTAACATCGTAATATTTTTTTATTAATTATAATTTGTTATTATCTAATTTGATATTATTATAAAGTAGGTCTTATATAGGCTAAAGTAATCGTATTATAATCGTACTTTATCATAATAAGTTAAATTAATATCATTTTATTTTTACTATTTATCATATTATGATTTTATAAGTATTGTTAGTTACTCGTATGTTTAATAGATTTTTACTTTCTAAAATTTAAGATTATTTCTTTTATTTAACACTAATTTAGGTCTTTAACACTTCTTTGATATTTTGTATTTTGTAGCAATATTTAGCATATTTTAAATACGAATTGTTTTTCAATTATTGAAACATTTATATCCAAATAAATAATCCAATATCACGCAGACAAACTACTGATGAAAATTGTCCAATGTACAAAAAACATAAAATTTTAAACTTCTGAACACTCACAAAATCAATTAGATTTAATATCAAACTTTTATTGTGTCCTACAAGTATCCTATAAAGGTTTTATTTGTTGAGCACAACATGAGCGACATAGTCTAAAGAATTGTCTTCTTATGATTATGATTTTACAAGACGAATGCAAAGTTCTAAATATGGCGCTTTAGAAGATCCAGTTCACGACTAGATGACTGTCTAAATCTTGATTATTGTATTGAGTAAAATTTTATATAATGACTAGTTGAGTGACAAAGTTTTTAAGGTTTTTACTTTGAAATACTAATATTATAACTTTCTAAATAATACCTTCAAATATGTCTTAAATAAAACTCGGTGGAATGCAATGAAAAATATCAGAAATAACAATTAATAATTATGCAGGCAACATTATCTTTTTGCATATACAATTATTAACGTCAAAATTGGCGCACGTCTAATCTTTGACGACAATATTCTGGAATAATTTGTCTGTAATCTGATCATTGAATATGTATAATAACTCTTAATTGTAATATTGTGTCCATGACAAAAATCTGGGGCCAAATTACCGCATTCGATATCGAATAAAATTGATCGTAATTTTCTTATTTGAGATTATGGCATACGATATCGAGCAAGAAATTTAGTGCATTTTATCATAATTTCGATATCGAAATCATTTTTCGATACGATAGCTCATCCGATCACGAATGCGGTAATTTGGCCCCTGAATATTTTCCATTAACTATTAAACTTAGTTGACGACTAAAAGGGAGACTTGTAGTATTTAATTAAGCTTTTCCGACCCATCACCCTTGTTTATGGCAAGATAAACAAAAATATCCTCTCTTTTATCCTGTTGAACGTTGCCTTCTGTAAAATTGTGATTATGGCAATATCTTAAAGTTCTCTCAATTTAATGTGTGTGTCTTCTGTTTGACTTTAGACAGAGAGAAAAAGTCACACATTTTGTATTTTGCTAATTAAACTTCTGGCGACAAGTTAAGCGACATACTTTTAAAATTCTGACATTGTTTGCTATTGAACGACAAAATTAACAATATAATTGTTAAAGGTAAAAAGGCAGCACACGGAATTAAATTGCTACTGTACCAATCCACTATTTTGTATTATAAATACCACACTTTAAATATATTAAATACTGAATGTTTTATTTTGTTAATTCTAATCTGTCTTATTACAACATAATTCTCTATATACATATATTTATTCTGTCTCCGCTGTCAATCACAGTACAATGCTGATGTTGATCTTCTTGACGGCGTTGTTATGTTGGCAGCTTGTGCTGGTCGCCACAGCTACGATAGCATACAATCGTCGAAAAATTTATAATGAGGGTGACATTGTCGCTCTTGCAGTTTGTCACAATTTCAGTGACACTTTTTACAAATTATCACTGTCGTTTTACTTAAAATGCCCCTTTCATATTGTTGTGAATTTTATTTATTTTTTGTCTTGTATCCTTTCAAGTCTTAAAGGCTTGGCAAACTGAGCCAAATATTAACAAAGTGTAGGGCATTTTATAAACACAAAAGTACAACAGACAAATCCACTACGTTTAAATATTAAATACTCAAATACTATACATATGCCACAGCGTGTAATTTAAGATACTACTCTGTAAGCCCTCATATTATCAAGCCAGTACAAACAGACAGACAGATAGACAAACCAACAGTCATTGCAAACGTTTAAACACACGTTTAACAAAAACAGCAATATATACTTTGTTTAAAAGTTTGAATGTCTGACGTTCTGTCTCAAAATGTATGCTTTAGTTCATAAAAACTGATGTGTTTTGTGCTGCAACAGAAAAAATGTTGCAATATTCATTTTTGTTAAGCCTTAAAGTTATTTTCTGTTTATTTTTTTCTTTTGTACTTTTTGTAGAAAAATTATTGTTATTATTGTTTTTTTTTGTAGTTTTTTGTTTACTTCTAAATAAATAAACTAAAAGCACTTGTGTTATTTTTTGTTAAATATATTGTGAGTGTATTTTGTTTTTGTGAATTCTTTTTGCTGCCAATTTGTGGGACCATAAAAATATTTGAGTTGTCATTGTAGAATTAAGGTACATATTTTGGTAGTGATTTGTGTGGTCGTTAGTGTTTATGGTATTAAATCGCTTAATTTCTTGCTGTTTTTTTTTTTCAGAGACAATCTCTGAAATTATCTGTGAGTCTGTTTGAAAGTAGATTTCAAAATATTTTCGTTTATTTAGCAAATGCTAAGCTAAAAAAATATCATGTACCAAGGGAATCATAAATTTACTTGTTAGAATGTATTGTTTATTGAAAATAAATCTTTGACAGAACTTATTGGCTTGCAGCATCTTACTGTTTGAAACTGTGTTTTGGGTAGAGTATAAAGTTTCTTCAGATGTGCTGTACAACATAAATGCTGTATGTTGACATTAATATTTATGAATATTAATTTTATTTATTTATTTATTTCATTATATGTTGTGCTAATCGCGTTGATTGCATTTGCTTATTAGCAAATTAGAGTTATTTTGGTTTTTTAACCCTTATCCTGTATTAATGGGTCAAAATTGCCCAAACAGTTTTTATTGCTCATTTATACTTTTATTTTTTTTTAAACTTTTGTGCAATTATTTTTTTAGTGAATACTATTGAAATTTTAAATATAATTTTTGTAGGTCAAGATCAAAATTGCCCAATGCAACAAAATCAATTTACGCATGCGATACGAGCTTAATAAATATTTTGTTTGCCTTTACAACATCATACCTAGCAACAAAACAAAAAAAATTAATAAAATGTATTGAGAATATACACAAGTTACGTTCATCAGTATTTGGTGATAATTGGATTCCTGTAGACGACATAACAATGGAAGCATACTTTTGTGGGTGAGTGTATTTAGATCTCATGGTGAAGCTTTAGAATCATCCCTAAGGACGACAGTAAAGGCACACTGCTATTCAAAACCACGATGAGTTTGCGGCGATTTCAAACTATATCTTGAGTGATACGGTTTGAAAGACGAGTTCATGAAAAAATTGATCTTTGGAGTCTTTGGGAAATAAATCTATGAAAAATATTAAATCCTATCGAATGTGTGACAGTGGTTGAGTAGCTCGTAACGTATCGTGGACGATGCCCATTCAAGCAATACATACCATCAGATAATTAAAGATTTGAGAGAAAATAATGTAACAAGTGACAAATTTTTCACTTGCCATTAACTGGGTACTGAGTTGTTAAAACGATGTATTACAATGGTTGGTACTGTTCGAAAAAATAAAACTTTTTTGCCAGAACAAATTTTGCAACTAAAAAACACACCTAAAAGCTATGCATACTTCCTATACAACAAAGAGAACAAAACAACTTTAGTGGGATATGTAGCAGAGACCTGCAACGAGTACTAAATTTTCGAGTATACTTAATCATGCACATTGATTTTTATGATTTAATCGTTTTTGTTCAAATGCACAAAACGCTCGTTTACGCAACCGTTAGTTTCAATCATTCAGTTTTATTCACTTGTTGTTTTTTGCGAACATGAATATTCTGACTGTGTCGTTAAATGTATGAAGATCATTTTACATCAAAGCCAACGTGTTGTTAGCGGAACAAGTGTTTTATTCAGTAGCAAAAGTAATTTTATACTCGACAGTGTCGACACCGAGAGAATTGTTTAAAAAGTATAGTTGCCAAAGGCAACTATATTTTGTCAGGGAGCCGGAAAGGTCGTAGCGTCGCAATAATAAAGACTGAAATTGTAACTTTTTATATACCTTGGATTTCATTCTTAACATTTGAGGGGGGAAGAAGTTATAGCAATATTTTTGAAATATTAAAATTTGTAATGTTTTTCGAAAAAATACATACATTTAATGAAACAACGTATGTATTTAAAATATAAAAATATATGACGTACTTACATACATACATATTACAAATTTTATCATTGCTTTGTCAAATAAGTTTTCTTTTCGACGAAATAAAAAAATGCTAACATGTTAAATAGGTAGTAAATGCACATTTTTTATGTTTTCATATTTTTCTGCCAGCCGCTTTTTACTTATAAGAGGCTCGTGTGTTTTTAGTTCAATTCCAATCAGATCATGCACAACAAAGCCGACATGCAAAAAACAAACTGTGTATAAACAAGAATTTTTGTTTTCAAACATTGCAGTTCGAACCAAGTGTTGGAAATGATTTATACTCGTTGCTGAATTTTCTGTGTGTGCATAAAAAGTGAATAAGCATAAAATTGAATCATACTTGTTTGTATTGTTCTTAAAATTCAACGTTAGTGAATAAGTCGGCTCGTTCATACTTGTTGCAGGTCTCTGCATAAAAAGCGAATAAGCATAAAATTTAATAATACTTGTTTGTATTGTTCTTAAAATTCAACGTTAGTGAATAAGTCGGCTCGTTCATACTTGTTGCAGGTCTCTGATATGTAGTACGAAATTGTTATAATACTAAGTAAGATCTCGAATGCAACACTGTTCATAACTGGGTTTAGTGAGCAAAATTGTATAAAATGGCAAATGTCAACAAAAGAAAACAAAAGAAATCATTAAAAAATCAATGTGAAGGTAAGTTTGTTTACATAGAAACACAACAATCATAGAGAGTATTTTTTGTATTGTTTTCCAACTGTCAAATGATTATAGAGTTAGCTAAAAATTGCGTATGCCTGAACACTTAAAATAATATTGTCAATTAACCAAATATTGACTCAAAAAATAAGAGCAAGTTGCAAAAAGACAGAAATAATTCACTTTTATAACGAAACGAAATCAGGAGTAGATCAACCTATAAGAACTTACAAATGCAAAAGAAGAACTAATCGATGGCCTCAAGCACTGTTTGTCAATTAAACACGTGCACAGTTCTATCTGTTAGTACCAGTTTCTCTTAGTTTGCTACTTCTGGTATGTATTGGTAAATATTTTCTTGTTTCTGGTATTGGTAAGTATTGTTATTGTACAAAATACTTACTGTGTGAGTAGATAAAGAGAGAATGAGAGTAACATATTTATTTTTATTTGTTTTCATAAAACAGATATGAACAAATACTGATGTTAATAACATGGTTATTTGTGATACTCGGGCAAATTGCTGAAAAAGCTGAAAAAAGAACAAACATGCGGCATAGACCTGCTTTGTTGAATGTTGACTAACAACTGAATGTAATATTAGTATTTTTACGCTCTTGTTGTGAGTATTGTTTGCGATCGAGTTGTGTATATGTAAATAGCCGAAAATCTTCGTATTCTGAACAATACTAGTGAGGACCACTGTTTTACATTATTTCTTTTAAATATTTTCAACGATACACAATTAATATTTCTTACATTATGGTATTTTTCTTCAAAAATATCTCTCGTACAACAAATATTTTGCAAATAATTGTGGTATAACAGTTATTTTAGAATAAAAAACAAATACAAATATATACTGGTACAAAATCAAAATTCAACTGTTATTGTTGGTATAAGTAATGTGTGTTACAAAAAAAAAACAAATACAATATTGTGTATTCTTTTTTGCTTTTTCATATCCATTTCAACAGATATGTATATGGTATATTTGTTTTGCAAATACTTTTGGGTATACTGTTGCACGTCTTTATTGTCAATATGTTGGCAATATCCGCTTATAATGCTTATGTAGTTTTATTAAAAATTAATTCAAACTGGCATGAAAATAAGAAATATAAACGACGCACATTCTTGGAATACTTAGGTATGGAGTTTATAAGCGGAGAAATATCTCGTAGACCAAACATGCCACGTAGTAGTCCTGCTAGACCAGTTGTAAAAAGCCTTCAAAAGGAGTCTGCTGAAGTTCCGCAAGCAAAAAAATTTAAAAAAGGGAAGTTGTTTCTTTTGCCCAAGTCGTTGTAACAGCACCAAATATGTCAAAAAAATGTTACGCAGTTTAAAAATTTATTTACAAAAAGCATTCTAAGACCAAAATTGTATGTAATGAATGTAAAAAAAATACAAAAAAATAAACCTGAATAAATCGAGCCATAACCGCCGAAAAAATGTATCCCACAAACTCAAAATTTTACAGGGGAAGGTTTTTTTTAAATAAAATCAGTTTGAATAAAGCCATTATTTTAAAATTTATAATGTAAATATTGTTTTGTGTAATACATTTAATTTTAATAATTCTAAATGATGTTGAACTATCGATTTCGATAAAAAAACAACAATCGATTATGGTGTGGGATACATTATTTTGGCGGTTATGGCTCGAAATATTTGAATATTTTGTATTGGCCGAATTGGAGCCACTAATGTTATATGCGTTTTTAGGGTTAAATTAAGCGACAATAAATACTGATTAATTTAAATAACTAGTTAAAGGTAAATTAAGCCGCTTATTCAAACGCTACACAATTTTAGTAGACTTAATGCCAAAAATATTTTTATTGCATTTTTAACAATCTTTCATGAAGGTTAAGAAACTGTTGATTTGAAAACTTTTTTAAAATTCTCGGTAATATTTTTTTTTAAAATACCTTAAAAGATTTGTAGGGACATTTCAGGAATTGCTTTATAAATTTTCTTATTATTATTTTGTTTTTGTAACAACACGTTATAAAGTAAAGCAAAACCTCCCGCATATGATGTTTTGTTTGTACAAAATTCAACACTTTTAAAGCTAAAAAAAACTTTATAACGTCAATAACTAAGTGAGAATTAAAGACTTGTAATTTATTAAACACATGAATACCGCATTTTTAAGATTTTTTTTAAACAAAGTCGATTTGGAATGTTCAACTGTAATGCTAATTTCGATAATTACGGCAATGTTACTTTTAACAATGTTATGTTGTGTTTAATAAAGTGACTGACAGTTTATTGATAAACATTGTGGCTTGTCTTTTGGCCAATATATCTCCAATTGGTGGTTGATGGGACATTTCGGAACTAAATTGAAAATTGTGTACACACTAGTCCGAAGACAAATGCAATATATAGCACCACCCTTGACTTTAACCCTTACGCTAACACCAGGGCCTGGCCAGGCATTTTTGAACATTTTTATAGATTTTACTTAGATATCTTAGGCGGAGCCCCTTAGTTTTTTAAGATCTCTTTAATGAAGGTGTTTTGTACAAAAAAAATTAAAAATTGGTCAGAACATGTTTGTAACACCAGGGCCCAGCCAGGCCCTATACTATTATGTGGAGAATGCACCAAATAAAATCAACACAAAAGAGAAAGAGATTAAACCAATTTATAACTACATATCGACAGTTCAATTCCAAATCATGCTATGTAGACTTAGCATGTTTTTAATTTTTTTTGCGTTTTTGAATTTAGATTTTTTCAACTTAAATTCTGTCAAATTTTGGTTGTCATTGGCTAGTCCAATCAATAGTTATAAACAACAAAGTTCTACCTCATATGGTTTTTTAGATATCGTCTGTAAACTTTAGGAGCTTTTCCTGCAAAACTCACTTTTTTGACTTAGCATGTTTTGGAATTGAGCTGTCGATATATATTTTGTGTTTTGTATAAAAAGTAGAATCAATGTGTTAGTATGTCTCAGAAATTAGTTTTTTATTGTTGTGTTTGGCGGTTAAGTGTTACAATGAGTACTGAAGCAGACAAAATCTTTGAAACAGTTTCAAAATCGGGCCCTAAACATTATGATAGATTGGCAGGGACTATTGCCGATGATATAGAAAACGAACTTTAATGAGGTCGATGGAAATGAAAATGATGCTTCTGTTGTAAGAAGTTGATAATGAAATTGAAAATTTTTAATTTAAAACCATAAAAAATATAAAAAGTCCCAGCTAGGCCCTTGGGTGCGCTTATGTGAACACATTTTGTTGTTTGTTAAAGGGTTAAAGAACTATTACAGATCTCATATCAAGTCCCTTTGAGAGATTGTTCCCTACAGTCCTTTCCACCAGCAAGACACATTAAAAAACCACTATCAATTAATGGTCTGGTAAGGCAGTAGTTAATTTTTTACAAAACTCAGCAGTTGTATGGCAGAAATTTCTCCGGTTTAATGTGCCAATAGTATCAAATCTTATGATCAAATCAGAGAGAAATTTCTAATTTTCTAAACATTTTATTATTTTTATAAACAAATTTAATCAAATTATAAAATCGATAATTGAAAAACTTCGCTAATAGCATTAAAAATTGCTAATATATTACAAACAAGTATTTATGTTAGTCTTACAAATATACAAAAAAAAAAATCAAAAAAAACTTTCAACACAGTTATTTTTGCCACAAAAATATTTATACATAAAATCGCAATTTCACACTAAATAAAAGTTATGATTTTATCTACGAAAAATACCTATTGACCTTAATAAATTAATTAAATGAAAAATAAAGGTTTAATCTAATACACGAAAATCAAACATCTTTAATTTTTATTTCGTAATTCTCTCAAAGGGTTAATCACTTGCCTTATATAAAAAATACCATCATATAAATTACTTTAATAGTCAATAATATTAGTTTTTTCTTTATTCTTCTTTATAAAACCATCATCAAACTTAATTATATCATTATGTTAAAGATATTAAACTTCGAAATGATTATTGCCTTGGTTAAAATGATGACATCTTTCGAATTTAAAATAATAATAAACAAACTATATAACAAATAAAAATTATAAAACATTGAGGTAAAACTAACACATTTACACATTAATACAATGCAGGTGTTTTTTTTTTGTAATGTCTTTTATATTTTCAAATTAATTTGCCATTATAAAATGAGTTTCTCAAGAAAAAATAGTTTAATTTAATTTAAAAAAACAAAAAAACCAAATAAAATGCAAAACAAAAACAATCTAAGATAAAGCAAAAAGGTGTCAAATTTTTTACATTTTACCATAAACAATAAATTGAATACGAAACCTCTTCTGTGAACCAAAGAAAAAAAGAGTTGAATGATTTATTATACATTTATTGTGTCATAAGTGCAACAACAACAACATTTTCTTAAGCATCTTCAATTTTTTTTTTGTGGTTAAATGTTTAGGTATTTGTTGAAATTTTGTTTGTTTGTTTATAAACCAAATAAAAACTTAACAAATCACAATTGTTTTACGATTTTAGTCAGAAAAAAACACTGCGAATAACTAACAAAGAGATTTATCTGTTTTAACCATATAAAGTAAGGTGTTGTTATTATTGTTGTTGTTGTGGTGGCTATTCCCCCTTTATACAACAACACACAAATAAACCGCTCAATCTAAGTACAAATAAAAAAAAGACAAACAAACAAACAAACAGACATCAATTTTAAATAAAATTGAATAAAATGGAAATTCATGTATATTTGCTGAAACTCCTTAGAAATATGTATGTTTGTATGTTTAAGTAAAAGAAATGGAAATATATTGTATGGAGCGTAACGCATAAAAATGCGTTTCTTCTTAAGCGTTTGGATTGGATGCTGCTGTTGTATACATTGAATGCAATTGATATTTGTTTTGCGATAAAAGCAAATACTCAAAGGCCAATATGGTCAAGAGTAGAGAGTAGAAAATCCACAAACAATCACTTGAGGCTTTATTTGTTTGTTGTCTGTTGCGTTGGGATCTTTTTTTTTTTGCTTGTTATGCCACATTCTAAAAAGTGTAAAGAAAGTTTTATCTTTTGGCTTTTATTGTGTGTGTATTTGGTTGGTATGAGTGTGGTTTGTTTAACTAAAGAAGCAGGTCAAGTTGAAAAAAGTAATAAAAAATCAATCTTTGTTTTATTGGTAGTGATTTAACATGATTCAACATGATTTTTTTTTTTTTGTTTAGATTTTAGTTTATGATGAGTTTCTTCTAAATAATCATTTTGATAAATTGAACAACGAGAACAAGAAATATTTTCGTAAGATTCTTAAGTGAATTTATTTGTTATAATTCTAAAACTTTATTGAAATTCATTCTGTGTTCTTTAAAAAGCTCTTTCAAGAATCTCTAGATGTTCCAACCAAAAAAAACACTTCATCTCTTTAACTTACCATTGTTGAGAACTAGAATTCAAGATTTTCATTGTTTGAAATATAAATAGGCCAAGACATTCTGAATTTTTCAATTATTCTGTCATAAAATGTAAGGCTCGACAAGAAAATTTAACTCTTATAAATATACACAATTTTAAATTATTAAACTAATTATTCGAACTTTTTTCTTAAGGCCCAACTATAATATGCATAAGCAAGATTAAGCAAATTGCAAAAGTTAACGAAAAGGCTGTCAAATGCATAACCAGTTCAGAGTTAACTTTTAGGTGGCTACAATGACTTTGAAACTTTTTGTCCACAGTTGCTCATTTATGTTTAAAAAAAATGTTTTTATTTCAACAAAAACCCATTAAATGACTATATTTTATAAATATTATTATATTATTTTATAATTAAAAGAAAACTTCGTACCAGAAACGCATAATTTTTCCTTTTTTTTAATTTATCGGCAAAAGTACTAAAATGTACAGCTGTGGCAGCACTACATTGTAAATAATAATAAACGTTTACATATGTTTTGTTAATTTTCGTATTGTGTTTGCAAAAATGGAGAAAAAACTTAAAAATTTAAATAATATAAAAATATTAAAGTTAGCGCTTGAAGGCCTGTGCACATTACAAATAAATAAGTGAACTACACTGTAAAAGAAGAAGACGCTCTTGTTCTGTCAGAGAAATAAACCGCGACAGAAAGACATTTTTGTTAAAATAAAAAGGGCCTCTTTTATTGTAAAGGCACTTATTTTTTTCCACATTTTCTATTAAATTTAAAATAAATATATTTTCTTCCATTTTGTTCAAAACACAAACAAACAACAACAAACAGCTGATTCCGTACAGAATGTGCGATCAGTTTCGCTTTTTGCTTAAGCAAATGACAGTTGAAAAACTTAACGAAAAGTTTCGTTAAGTACATTATAGTTTGCCACATACAATTTATATGTATTCGCACGTTTGCTTAAGCTAGCATATGCACATTATAGTTGGGCCTTTAATTAAAAATTTATATTTTCTTCAATTTAATTACAATTTCTTTTACTTATATCTTATTTCTTTTAATATTTCACTACAATAATGTAGATGCTTCAGGGAAATTAAATAAATTTTATTTATAAAAATTTTAAGAAAATATATGTAATAAAACACGTCCGTTGTATTTCACATTCAATCTTATGGCGTTTTCTTTTCTGGCAAAAATGTTACACGTTTTTCCCACTTCGCATCTTTTTTAATTTTTTTGTGTTCTTTTCTGAAAAAATATCAACACTGCTAAAGTGTAGTGTGTTCTTTTCTATATATGTCACACTATAATTTAAAAAAATGGTGCACCTTTCACACTCTGTATTTTTAGAGGGGGAGAATCGCACGATAAAACAGTTGACCAGTGATGCCAACTTTTGAGACTCAAAACGCGTAAACATTTTTGAAAAAAGGGCTAAATGGAAAAAATTGGCAGCTACAACTGACATTTGTTTTGTTTATGAATGTGTATTTGTGTTAAGAAACAAAAAAAAATATACAAAATGGAAAATATTACTACTTTTGTATGTGCTTAAAAAATTTTTGATGACTTGTTGAATTCATCTTCATCATCTGATGATGATAAAATATTTTATATGATTATGGGAAAGTGAAAGGCTTTGTAGAGAACGTAATTAATGAATACTCTGAAGTTAATGTATGTCAAATTTAATAGGACAATATCTCCTACTTCTTATATATGTAATGTATGTATATATATATAATTTTTATACCTAGTTTAAGAAGAATTTGCGTATTAGTCGGGAAGGTGCCATTGGTCTTTTTGATAAATATTCATTGTCTTATTTCAAACGATCTTATCAGGGAGCTATCTGCTTCTTCTTTTTTAACAAAAAAAAAAAACAGCTGTACATGATAATAAAGTGTTACACTGTTGTAATTTTATGTTCTATTCTGACCATTAAATATGCGACATCTTTAAAATGTGGGGTAAACATTATAAAAATGTACATAATAACGGTGTAACATTTTATTTCAGAAAAGAAAACACCATTATATTATTTTCTTGTTACAATTTGGTACTTATCAACTATGACATTCGTTAAGTTATATGTACAACATAAAATAATAAGAATAACATTAAGAATACATGAGTTAAAAAGAGACAGATATATTTACATAGAACAATCCAGAAAAACGCACAAAAAATATACACCGTTATCCCAAATTCCTGCAAATATAACAATAGTGCAATATACACCGTAATCCTAGTATACCCTATACAAATATGTACATTACGACATATATTTTTTTTATACACAATTTTTATAAGAAAAACAAATTAACCGTCACAATTTCAATATGAAAAGAGAATTTTCTTAAAAGACCGCCAGAATTTCTAAAAGAAAGACTGTTTCAATTTCTTTAAGAATATTTGCCTATGTTTGACTAAATCGAAAATTTCTATAAGAAAATGGAACTGCTTCAAAATACAGCCACTGTTTCTAATAAAAAAAAAAGCCCATCTTAGGTAAATACAATAATTTTCTTTAAATACCGCCACACTTTCTATAAAAAAACAAGTAAAAAAGTATAATCGGTCAAGCCCGACTACTATAGGTTCAAAAAAAGTCTTTCAGAAATGGACGATATATAGAATCGATGACCTATTATTACTTCTGTACATATAAATATTGTTAAAACTATTAAATTTTATTTTGACTTTTAAACGACGAAACACTGTTGAACGATTTATACATTTTAAAGTAATTTTCAGAAGTGAGTCTTATATGGGAGCTTTGATTGGCTTTTATTTTGATATCAACATTTTTGAGAGATTTATGGTCGTTAGGGTGAGTTTCGGAAGTGGCCGCATATCAATTATCTTCACAAAACTTATAAATGTGATTACGCTTCATGTCAGACTTATTTGTGGCGAAATTAGTTTGTTTATGCACCTAAATCAAACATTTATGATCGATAAACATCTATTTCGAGAGGCATTCGTATGGGAACTAGCTGAAATAATGAACCGATTTCAATCAATTTCAATTCAGACCGTACTTGACAAAAAAAATATCATGTACCAAATTCTATCAAAAAATCTTCAAAATTTCGATCTATACTTTTCACACAAGGTTTACATGTACAGCCAGTCAGACGGACCGACATCGTTAAATCGTTTCAGGAAGTGATTTTAAGTCAATCGGTATACTTCAAGCTGATCGTTGGCCTAATATTTATGGGCGCTACAAACATCAGCACAAATTTAATATACCCTTCCTACAATGGCGGGTCAGGGTATAATTAAACTGTCTTTTCAGATATCTTTATAAATAGACACAATTTTTATAACAAAATCGAACCATTATAATATACTAATACTATGTTTCCATACATACATGCTTCGCTCTCTATTCATGCTTCACACCCCAATCATGAGCGAAACAACCTTCACCATACAAAATTGTAAATCTACTTGCGAAGCACGAAAAATTGCACTTTTCTCTAATTTGTATCGCAAGTTTATCTGCACCAGCTGTAAAAATTTAATATTATTGTAAACAAAGCAAATTATTTTCTTTTTGCTGAAAGTAAAGAATGTAAATACGTACGAATGTATGTTTTTTTTTTTCAAATAAGCTAACTAATTTCCACTCACTTTTTTTGTCCATTAAGAAAAATTATTTTCTGTTTTTTTATTCTGTTTGTTTATTAAAAACAACTGTCAAATCGAATCAAGTTTATTAGTCATGTAAACAGCATGATTCATAAACATGATTCAGACAGCGAAGCAGGTGATTCAAGTCATCGTGGAAACATGGTATAACACAATTCCTGGTAGAAAATCACATCGGCTTTAACAAGCGTAACAATTTTCAATAAGAAAATTTAATTTTGTTTAAAGACCGATTTCATACAAATCTTTGCTGATAATTTAAGGCAATATGTGCTACGTGCAAATAAATCACTTGTTTAGACCTTGTGGCAATCTTTATTATTAACCAGAAGAACAATTTTCGGCATTTACTTTGTTAAAATAATTTAGTTTTAATGTTGTATAACGCTGTTAGTTGTTTCACGAATTAGGACTTTGACAGCACATAACCCTAAATAAAAAAAACATAGATGTGGGCACAGACCCGGAACGCAAAATTAGCTGCCTACCAAAATGGGTTTTCACTAAAGTCGTTATTCATATAAACCTTTTTAGAAGTACTCTGATTTTCGTAGAAATTTGCAGTGTGGAGCTTTTCATAATGAATTGCCAAACAATGCAAATAAAAAAAAATGTTTTAATGAAGCACCCATTTAGACCACTTGTCCTAATTTGATGAATATATCTAAAAAAAAATTGTTAAACGGAAATGAATGTTATTTTCTTATTAAAACCTTCCAATTATTTATGACAACCATAAAAATTAAATAAATAATTTAAATCTTAACGCTAAATTTGGCAGACACATCAATTATATGAAAAAAATATTTTGCAATCAATTCTTAAGAAATTTTGCAAGCTGTGTTTCTTTTTAATAAATAAAATCAACTATGTTCATTTTTGCTGAATTTACATGAAATATGATATTGAAAATGAGATATGTATGCAAATTGCACCTGCAGCAATTGTTTGGTTATTACAAAAATTTTATACAAACAAACATAGCTACAGGGACAGACAAGAAAAATTAAAGAAACATATTCAACGTTATAAAAAAGAAACATGATGAAAATGCAAATTATTGTTAACAAATACTACTGAAACTGCTGAAGCTTAACTAAAAGACAATTTTATTGTTAAACTAAATCCGCATTTGATCAAACATAACTAATTCGCAATTAAATATAAATGGGTCAGGTTTTTATAGCAAGAATTTTGAAGTAAATATAACTACGAAACGTTTTGTGTTAATATCATTAAAGTAAATTGATATCGAAATGTCCCAACCAGACATGACGAGTCATGAACGAACCTTACTTTTTCCAGAATCTATTACGATCTCTTAAGGTCTTAAAATAGACGCAACAAGAAATTCAAAGCCTTTTTAAATATCAGCTAGTTTTGATATCTAGAACTAGCAATTGTAATTTAAATTAAACTTTGAACTAAAATAAAGAAACTGAACAAGAAAGAGCTTAGTGATTAACTGATTAAAAAAGCTTTAAGCTATGTATAGTCGGTTGCCAGACCATACAATGTTCTCAGATCTAGCAATATACTGACATTGATAAATTGTTAGCAAAAAGTAAATTATCAGTTCAGACGACTGTAAGAAAACCTTACAATTTCATTGGCACACAATTGTCACACAATGAATTTATCTGTCAACCGAAATTGTCAGTTCACACGGTTGTCGGATTATTGTGGTGCAAATATTGTCAAATTCATTGTGAGGCATTGTGTGTGTATGTTTAAAAATTTTAAATATTGTCACGGAACAAAAAAGAAATTAAAAAAATTTTATCTGTATATGTCCTAGAAAGTAGCGAGGATGAAGACAAAATGACAAAAAAAAACGCAGCTATCCATTCTTTAATTCTTTTATTTTCTTCTCCTTTTTTCCAAAATGTTATTAATGCACACTTTTGTTTATTTATTAATTTATGTATATACAGAGTTGCATTTAGAAATAATTTCTCTGACAATGCTGTCATTGACAGATGCATAAACTTGGCACATATGACAATTAAAAGTGTTTGGAAGACGAAAATGTTAAGTTCACACGGTTGTTAGACATTTTCTGAACATTTTTGCGACAACGTTGTAAGAGCTGACAACCGTCTGTACAAAGCTCACAAACTATGCTCAATTATTGCAAAATATATATTTTAAAAATGTTTAACATAAACGTTTTCTTAATTATATGTATTACTTGCAGCTTATCTAAAAAAGTGTGCCTAAGTAATATAACATAAGTATGTTATATTTTAGATTCAATCAAATAATTACTCAATTTAAAAACCACTAGTTTGCTGAGATTTCAACACAATTATTAGATAACAAAATAATTAGTGTGTTTTTCATTAAAATATTCAAATGCAAAACTAAATTACTAACTATCTCATAAATATGTACAGCTTTAAACCTGAGAAATAGTTTGTGTTTGTGTGTGTTTTTTTTTTCTTAATTAATAATATTTACATTTTTTTTGAATAACCATAAAAATTAAAATATTTGCATACATTTGATAAATAATTTACTTTAAATGGCTGCTGTGTTAGTATGTCTATATTTTGGGAAAAATCTTTATTAAAATAATTCATAGTATTGAGTTTGTTTATAGAGTTCAGTTTCTTTGGTGTTTTTTTCTTCTTATGCAAATAAATATTTTTTCTATTTTTTATTAAAAGACAGTTATGAAAATTCTTAAAAACATGTTTAACCGGCTGTAAACCATGTTACTGGCAGACATTCATATATCTTTTTCTTATTTATGTTTAATAAATTTTAACACTTGCAAAAAGTTGGAAAAAATTGGAGTGTTTTTTTTTTTGTTTTATTTTATTTTAAAGTGACCACAATATGTTCTGCATATATAAAAATAATATACCCTACATTCTATTAAAACTATAAACTATAAGACATGTAGGATTATTTCTATTTTATTTATTTTACAGTAAAATAATCAATGACTTACAATTACTTAATGCTATATTTTAAATGACGTCAATATACCGTTTGCATTACTTAAGGTACGGTCACATTTGACAAATATTTCCTCAAAAAAGCGTAACCACTTGTTTTAGCACAAATTTGTTTGACGTTGTTTGCTCTTACAAGAGTTTTGCAAGATCAAACAGCATCAAATAAATTAAAACTAAATATTTGTTGTGCTTTGGCCTAAATAAGAAAAGTTTTTTTAAGTAAACAAATGAGTTCAAATAAATGTTATTTAGTGGTTACGTCATTTTCGGCAAATATTTGCCAAATGTGACCGTACCTTTAGAAGTAGTAGTATAATGACTTATTATTTATTATGTAGATATTGGCACATTGTGTTCTTACTGATAAATGTTTCTGTGCTACCTAGCTATCAATTCGTTATTTAAGTCATTACTTGTAACTAGTTTTAGTATGATCGCTTGCGTAAAGTACTTATTTTCAGCCTGTTAAAATATTGAATTAAAATGTTACTGTGTCAGTAGTGAAGTGTCAAAATTACTAGGCCATTAAAGTTTTTGCAATTTTTAAACGCTTAAGATTTTGGTTCTTCCAAAATCCGAAAATTTTTAAAATATTTATCACATTTAAAGACTTAAAACTTATCCAGCCCTTAGCCCGGTTTTATCGGACAATAACGTCCACAATTTATGAAAGTTTTCATTACAAGTTTACCACTTAGTTGAACTATTAATAAAACAAAATTATTTAAAAACATTCAAAGCAATATCTTTCCCGATATCTATGCGTATGGGGTATAAAAGAAATTGTGTACCGATTCTTACCATTTTCACCAGCGGCCAAATTACCGCATTCGTGATCGAATGAGCTATCGCATCGAAAAATGATTTCGATATCGAAATTATGATAAAATATACTAAATTTCTTGTACGATATCGCATGCCATAATCTCAAATAAGTAAATTACGATCAATTTTACTCGATATCGAATGCGGTAATTTGGCCCCAGAATGTTATTTTTTAGTCTAGGAATTACAGAATTTGACGGGATTATTTGCAATACTTTTAACGAAAATATCAAAGAAATGAAAAAGAAAATATATTAGTTTTTATGGAGGCTCATAACTCTGGTTATACTGGACTGAATTTACTGATTTGCAATACAAAATTGCTAAGGAAAATGGAAAATGATTTGGCCGTGAGAGTGTTTTGCACAGACATATGTACATAGCTTAATCGATTTAGTTGACACTCAGATGAATTCTACTCAATGTTACACACGAAATGACAAACTTTTAAAATATACAACTAGTGGTTTCGCTTGACTCTTCCGAATTTAAACTATTTTTTAATTGAAATTTTTAAATAATTATAAAAGTTCGAAATTCTCTAAACTAGGCTACCAAAGTGGGCATCAGTTTTAGAAACCATAATGTTTTCTATATTAAGACTATATGGTAAAAATTAAAAATATACGAAAATTTAAAATGTTTGTGGGAATTTAGTTTTGCTAAATTGTATATTTAAAATCTGAGGTGGCTCCCTTAATTGCTCTACTGCTTTGTTGAGCCTATGTGATTTTATGTCAATCAGATTACACAAATTTAAATTAAAAATATGTTGTTTCTGCTCCAAATTACAAATGTACTATATAATGCATAGTTCCTATAAAATCCGGCCACATTGCAAAAGATTAAAAAAAATTGGTGGCAACATTTTCGTTCTTTTAGTGTTTTTTTTACATTACTACCATCATTCTGTCAAGCAGTGCTGAGCAAAGAAAAATCGTGACAAACTCCATAAAAATCAGGGTGGTTACTCTCTATTGCGATGCGAAAGCAAATGCGATGCTATAACCGTACAATTTGTATGCTTATCGCATCGCATTTGCTTTCGCATCGCAATAGAGAGTAACCCCCCTGATACTGTGTGTTTAATAATTGGTAAAGAGCTAATGCTTTCAAAACGTATTGTAGTTATGCACAGATTGTAATTAAAAATAAAGTGAAACTTTTATTAAAATAAACAAGGAAGTATACCGATCTAACCAACAATGATCGTTCAAAAACATACAACACCAGTGTAAGTTCAGCAAGCAAAATACGTGTGGAGGCTAGATTTTACTGAAAAGCATAATGGTGCTGTTATAAAACGGGCTCACATTCTTTACTACAAATTTTTAACAATATTCAAGGAACATATAATTTTAAATATTATCTTTCAACAGTTTTTATTTGGGTTTTTGAAAATATTAAAAATCAAAATTTACAGAAAAGTGTACTTAGCACATTTGCACCTTAAGCTAAAGTTACCCGGTCAAAAAATTTTAGATTTTAAGTACTAAAAAGAAACCTGCTTACTGCCCCTTTATTGGTTTACTGTAAAGCTTTAATGTGATGGAGAAAATAAGTAAATGACTCCTGTATTAATGTAATTAAAAATAACTGATGCAGAGAAGCAAAAATTAGAAAAAAAATTGGCCCTTAGGCCCAATTTACACGAATTAATTTTTATTGAAAAGATTGCTTCAATTTTTTTCTTGTAATTTCTTCGGTATTCAGAGAGCTCAATTCTTATAGCTTAAATCGCTCATATTTTTATTTGAGAGTATATATTTGTATACACATATGTAATACGAACAAGAGAGTAACACGAATTGCTAGTAAAATCAAGTGTGTTCTCGTCTTATCTTCCCCTCACCACGATGTCTAAACGGAATCAGCTTAGCTTAAAGAATTGTTTCGTGTAAATTGGTACGATGAAGCAGGTTGTATTGTAGAGACATGCTTCCAAAGTGGGAAAAAATCATGCCTTCTAAAAGTAGGTCGTAGGAGGAAATTTAGTTTCTCTTTCTTTTACAAAACTGCTTACAGGTAAGCTCCAATAAGCTGGGTATGTACCCATATATCAGAATATAATTATTATTTTAATTAATTTTAACCAAATTAAAAGGTATAACTTTTTTATGAAATTATATTTTATAAACATATAATTCCTATAGTGTGTAAGAAATTCATTACTACTTTCCATACACACAAAGATCAACGCTTTGTATTCTTATTACAAAATATATTTTTTTTAATTTTTTTTTAATGACTTAAACATTTGTGGGAGCCTTGCTGGTCAACCAGTGGCCAGCCAGACAACAACAGCCGCTGGACTGATCATTCAACCATGTGTAAATTTAAAGTGGTTTTTAAAGACTTCTGTAGAGTTTTAGAAATATAATTCTTGTACACCTATGAATAAATATATTTACACACAATCATATTGTACATATACATACATGTATTATGTGTGTATGGTTTTATTTCTTGATCAACTGTTTAACATGTTTTATGTCTATAGAATATTAAACACTACTTCTAATAATTTTACACATAATATAAACAAATATTAAAAGTTTTAAGTTGTCATTGGTTACTGGTTATATGTAGGCGTTTATAAATGATACGTATTTGATATTTAATCCAAGAGTTTTATCAATCTCAAACTTGTTTCTATAGTTAGCAATATTTTTTTTTTTTTTGGCATACACTCAATTATACATGTGTTTTTATGTTAATGAATGGCTAGTTTGTGTTGGAAATAATAAGGAATTGTTATAGTTTTTATGGTAAAAATTAAGTAAATGTTAATAATAGAGTCTTTTTTTTTGAAAAATGCATTGTTATTGTGCTAAGAGTTTTATTGTAATTTAAACAAACAATTGATTAAAAAATGTGTGTTTATTTTATTAACACATGTTTAGTTATGTAAATTTTAAAAGATGTTTTAATTAATTTTGTTACATTTGAAATATTTATAACAAAACAGTGACAAATGTAATCTAGTAACATAGTATCAATTAAGAATTAAGAATCAAATTAAATCAAAATTTCTATTAAAAAAATATAAAAAATATCAATTAATACATAAGATTTCTAACAAAGACTCACGCCCCTCTGTGATGCCCTAAGTAAATTAATATATATCGTCTAAACTACTAGAGGTCTTGAAAGGTAAGACTTAAGACACAAACTTTTTATCGTATCTATTTTTTACTCAATCAAGTTTGTTTATTCCACAATCAAGTTTGTGTATTAAGTCTTATCTAAGCGAACGTTATCTTTCGACATCGTGAAATAGGCCATTAGTGTCGGTAAAACATTTAGAGACGACCCAAGCTTTCATAAAATTAAACTTTGTGACATTTCAATTAAAATAAAAAGAGAGCGACTTGCTCAATGTTGACAATCTTAAGCTATGTACAGAACGTTGTCAGATCTTACAATATTGTCAGAAAAATATTCAGAAAATGACTAATAACCGTGTAAACTTAAGGGTACAATTTTTATACTCAAACGTTGGCAGAAAAAATCATGTTCAGTACATTGTAAGACAAAAATATTGTCAGACATCAAACAATCGTGTGAAAATTTTTTTTTGCCATATAAGGCAGATGTAAATGGCGAGCCAATTTAAAATTTAGATATCAAAAAACGCATTAAATTTATAAATTCAATGTGTGTAAGATAATTGTTTACTTTTTTATTGTTAGATGTGCACAGTTAATGCGTATGACAATAGCAGCGTCGTCAGAGAAATTATTTCTATTTGTAACTCTGTATAAACATATATAAATAACAAACAAAACTGTGTATGGATCAATATCCGTGTGGTCACATGGAAGTATTATAAAACTTATGTAGGCAGTTGAGGCATGGCGAAGTGTATGGGATGCTAGTTGCGTTGGATAAAAACTTCCCAAATATACATATTTTTATGGCAAGAGGTCGCAGATATCATAAAGCTCTTTCACTTAAACTTTACGGGTTTATTTTTGTGTTATTTTGTCTTTATCCTCACTACTTTCTAGTACATACATATGCAGTTAATCTTGTTGTAGTTTTTCTTTTTTGTTCCATGACTATGTTTAACATTTTTTGTGTGTGTACAGTTCTGGCAATGCCTGACAATAAATTTGAAAATTTTTAACATACAACAATCTGGCAACTGCGAGTGCTGACAATTTCTGTTGACAGATAAATTTATTGTGTGACAATTATGTTTCTTACAATCGTCTGAACCACGAATTTACCTTTTGAAACCCGTCTGTATCTAGCTTTAAGTTACTTTACAAATCCTACAATTTCGATCTAAGTTAAATATATTAATAATTATATATCTTCTGAAATACTGTAGCAATAGTTAATATATGTAAAGGCTTTAGCCAAGCTTGCATAAAATCAAACTTGCTACATTTCTGCTCTATTTCGTAGCTGTTAACAATTACTCTGCTTAGAATTTTTTAAAAACATACAATCTTTGTTGGCTACAACAACAATCACCGTTTAAATATTATCCATAATACAACAGCTAACTAAGTCTGCAAGGACAATGTTGAAAATTGCCAAAAGAAATTATTTTTCCAAGTTGCATCTCACATATTTGTTCATAATATTTCTTTCTATTAAATATATTTAGCTGATTATCAATACCAAAATACTCAGGAGAATAATAAACATTCTACCCAAATCATATTAATTTTGGTTTTGTATTTAGCAAGAGAGCGTGTTTTACACAGACAACTTAGCTAAACTAACTTAGAATTTGTGTAGTAAACACATGCGAAATACACGTTAATAAACAATGTTACGCTACACTGCTCCAGAACGCGGAATATTGCTGACTATTTATTTGACCAATAATCGGTCGGTGACAGCCAAAAAACATCGAAAGTTTACTTTTGCGCCATATTGTACATATCTGAAAAGTAGACAAAATTTCTATTCTTCTAATATACAACATTTTTAATTGCTCTTTTTTACAAGTTCAATTAATTGTTTCCAATTCAAACTTCCACTTAATAACATCTCTTTGGTGAAACAGCAAACAACATTTGTTTTAGTTATTCCTCAAACATTAATTGAAAATAAAAACACATCATGTTAAAGAAGTTATTCAATTTTTTAGAGAAATTTACAAACTTTTTCTGTTTTTCCCTCGATAAATGTTCAGGCATGTGTATGCCTGACTGCATGTGTTAGAATGATGAAATCAAATATTGTTTTTATTTGCAGCAAAAAGGTGGAAAAACAAACGATGATGACCGATTGTAATGAAATCAACAGCTAGCTATACATAAACGTATCTACAACAATAAGATACTTGTACAATAATATATTTTACGCTGTCAATAGTCAATTTTCATGTAACACCACGATGATCATTAATAAAGAACATAAATTGCATTTAAAAGCCACTACAATATTCGAAACTATGACAATACCACAAAAAAAAAAAAGAAAATAACAACAATAATAATGCAGGAAAATAGAGAGAAAACTTTACAGGGATTTCAAAGATTAGTTTCGTTAGTCATACCTTAGTTTACAAAGTAATTACAATTAAGATTAGTGAGTGAAATGTTCATACACAAACTTCAGATGACACCTGAAATATATGTGAAATGTTACTGTTTTCGATGACTAAAAAAGTCTTATTTATTTTTAGGAAACAAGTTAATTCAACATGGAAATTTTTCTACTAAAATTAAATTGTTCCACAAAGCTAATTACTAATATATTCTTTTAAAACTCTGTAAAAACTGTTGTTGTTTTTGCAATTTTCTTTTATATATGTTTATATTGTGTTCGTATAAATGTGTGTTTCAATGTGCAATATACATGTAAGCAAGCAATCCATCCCAGCCTCAGCCCCAGCCCCAGCCACATGTACTCTCGTTCAAATGTTGCAACGTACGTGTAGGATGACGATCTTGATTGCTCTTATTGACTGGTTGTTTGCGGTTGTTAAAATGTTGTCTATAATGTTAAGATGACTTAAATAAAAATAATAAAAAAAGATCACAAAACACAAAAAATCAGCAGAAACATCAACTAAAAACAAAGAAAAGAAAAAAACTTAAGAAAATCTCTAACATGTTGCTGCAGCAGCTTCAGCATCAGCTGCCCACTTGAGGATTGCAGTTTGTTAACTCTTACTTTGAGATACAGGGAACAAAATCAACAAAATCCGAGTGATGTACAAGTACTTGTATTGCATGAATACATGCATGCATGAGTATACTACAACAGCAATAACAACAAAGTATAGCAACCTTTAAACATTAAACATCCACTACTCATACGCCCCTCCGGCATTTTATTCTGAATTGAAGATTGTACCCGTTTAAGTGGAGTTTTTTTTTCAAATCTTTCATTTTATGAACATTATTCTAAAAGCGGGGAGTGTATGTCAGCATATGAATACAATTGTTTTAAAATTAAAAGCTTTTGAGGAGTTTTTATGAAAGCTTATTTTTTTTTCTACAGAAAATGAGGGTTTTTATAAAGGTTTAACGATTTTCTTTAAAAAATGAGAAGCTTTTTAAGATAATTAATAAATGAGAAGAAGCCTTATTATTTTGTAAATCAAATACATACTAAGATTTTATGAAAGCTTTCAAATATTCTATAGAAAATACTAAGCTTTTGTGAAAGCTTTAATATTTTTTATACAAAATACTAAGCTTTTATGAAAGCTTTAAATTTTTCTATTAAAAATACTAAGCTTTTTCGAAAGCTTGAAAACTTTCTATATAAAATACTAAGATTTTATGAAAGTTTTAACATTTTCTGTGGAAATACTAAGCATTTGTGTAAGCTATAATATTTTCTATAGATAATACTAAGCTTTTGTGAAAGCTTTAATATTATTGATATAAAAACTATGCTTTTGTGAAAGACTTAATATTTTCTAAAGGAAATAGTAAGCTTTTATGAAAGCATTAAGTCTTATGCTTTTAGACAGGCTTTAAAGAAAATTTACAGGAAATCTTAACTTTTATGAAAGCTTTTAGGATTTTGTATTGCTATCTATATTATTGCTTTTATGTGTTATAGGTAACATAAAAATCGACTTGGCGAAATATATATTGTATTAAGTGTTTTTTTTGATTTTGCTCAAACATTTCGTTAAACTTGTTTCCTATAGCAGCAATTCATGAGTAAAAGAGTTTGATTTTAGGTTTTTTTTTTTTTTGTCTACATGTTTAAATTCGATTTTATGTATTCAAGTTATAGCGCACAGCTAACCATTTACTAAATAAACATTTATATTACAATTTATTTCAAGTTTAATTTTTGTATACGAGTATTTTCCGTTTGTCTTTGCCACATCATTAGAAATAATTTTTAGTTTGTTGCCAGATTTTATGACGCTTACATACCAGCCACAGTCACAAAATGCGGGCTTAAAACACGAGCCATATGGCGTATTTTATTTTGTGTCTCTTTACGTATTGTTTGTAATTTAAGTATAAAAAGACTAAATTTATTTTACAATGCTAATAAACGTTTTATTTTCATTTAGTTGTTAAGACTATAATTTTTTTTTTGCTCGTTTATGTGCAAACAGAAATGATTCAGCCAACCAACCAGCCTTCCTACGCATTTGCTCATTTCTAAGATTTGTTTTACCCCCCTGTCTCCAGCAAACTTAGGCGATTATAATTTAATGTTTAACTATCTCAAAAACCAGAAAATAGTATTCAAAATATTTTTTTTTTCCTGTACATAAATTTCATTACAAGCGTCTTGACCAGTCTAAAAAGTTCACAGACTATTTGTTGTGAGTGCTGCGGTTTCGCCATGCAAATATAAAGAAGGAAATTTAAAGTTTAGTCATGCTGAAACCTTAAATCTCTATATTATCCTGTTAATTATGTTTGTATTAATTTTTTATGGTTTTTACAATATTTCTTTCTCTTATTTGTTTTTCTGTATCTACTGCTCTAGGTGTTTTTGATCAAGACAAGGCGGAAGTGTTTTACAGTGTTGATGAGATGACGTTGTGTGTTTAACATAAATTCACGGTGACTTTTTAATCCTGTTTGACACTTTGATGTTGATTTTATTTTTACTTACAACATTCAAAGTGACAAATCACTGGTATAAAGCAAATCTAAAATTTTTTTGAAATAAAATATTATTATGCATAGTGTAATCATAGAGGTGTTATGAAAAGAGATTTATTGGGTGATTTCTGTGCGTATTTGAATAGAATAGAAAATATTTTTATAGAACATGATGAAAACATTTTTTATACTTAAACATTTTCCATAAAAATTTTCATGCTTTTGTTGAAGACTGAAAATATTCTATGGAAAATATGAACATTTTGTCAAAGCTTTCTAATTTTCTTAGACAATTAAAATCATTAAGAAAGCTTTAATGTTTTCTGTACAAATTATAAGCCGTTTTAAAAAAACTTTATTGTTTTCTTTAGACATTTTAAAGCTTTAATATTTTCCATAGAAATGCTTAAAATTACCTATAGAAAAATAAAATTATTTCAGAAAGCTTTAAAATGAAAAGTTTTGTGAAAGCCTAACCCCATTATTCAAAAACGATTATTAAATTTAACAAACGTTTATTCCATTTTCATTTCATTTCATTTTATTTATCCATAATATTTACAACTTCATTTAAATTATGAATTAAGTATTTAAGTGTTAAAGATTTTTCTTTTTCAGCTTAATTATAGATACATATTTAACAAAATTTCTATATACATATATACAATATTTATTTGGAGGAGAAAATTGGCAAAAACCTATTTAATTTTTATTTTAAACTACTTACAACTTATACTACTTATATCAAACGTTTATTAAGACAGATTTCCATATAAAATTTGCCTTAATAAACGTTTGTTAAATTTAATAATCGTTTATGAATAAGGAGGTTAATGTTTTGTATAGAAAATGTAAAGCATTAAGAAAGCTACAAATATATATAAAATATGAAACTTTTAAGAAAGCTTAAAAATTTTGTGTAGAAAATATAGAGCTGTTAAAAAAGCTTAAGTTCCGTATCGAAAATTAGAATCTTGTAAATATTATATAGACAATTTAAAGCTTTTCAGAAAGTTTAAAGCATTTTTATTGGATGTAATGCTTTTAATAATGTAAAAAAGTTTAAATAAGTAAGCTTTAATTTAAAATTTTCTGTGATAAATAAAAGCTTGAATAAAGCTTAAAATATAGAAACTTTAATGCTTGTTAAAAACCGTTAATAAATAATTTTATATATTAGCCCTAAAAAAATGTCAACTATGATTTTAAGTACTTAAAAGAATGTGTATTTTATTTATTATAGCCATAAAAACATTCCTTATACATAAAATTCAATAATTAAAATTAAAAAAATTTCCCCTTAGCATTAAAAAAGTCTTTGAAGAACAAAAAGGTGCGCATAATAAAACCTTATTTGAAATACATTTGACAATTAGTTTCGATATAATAAAAATCACCACATGTCATTCGCATGCAAACACAATGACATACTAAGCAAAAAAAGGAGTTCTTCAAGCACATTAAACTCTACAAGAAATAATAAAAAACAACAATTAAATATATGGGCAATTTCACGTCAATTTTGAAAATCGATGTCTTCCGATTTGGATGAAATTTGCACCAAGGTTAGTACTATTGGATAGTATGCCAGACCTATAATTTTCAGCTCTATAATTCAAGAACTGTCGGAGTCAAAGTTGGATATTTTGGTCATACAGGTTTTTTTTTAAATGAGTGTAACTTTTTACCTATTGGTCCTAACAAAAATTGTTCAAAGGACTTTAGATAGCTATTTCATCAATCATTCCAAAAATATTTCTTTTTAATTTTAAAACAAATTTTTTTTTTAAATTTTTTTCAATTTGGGCCCTTTTTCCTCAAAAGAAAGCTTATACAATTTTCTTTAATACCTTTATAATCGGGATGCGAGTGGGATATCTATCAAAAAAATTATTTTTTAACTCAAGAATAGGATTTTTCAATATTTAACACATGTATCATTTTCATTTTCCCCCATTTTTTTTTTTTTTCAAAATGGAGTTTTTTTTTTTATTTTTCCTCAAAAGAAACTTTAGATCATTTCCTTCAAGAGCTTTGTGGTCACTTAGTAACAAGATGCATATCTATAAAAAAATATTTTAACTCAAAAAACAAAGTTTTTGAATTTTACCATATCTGACAAAAAACTTTAGACCATTGCCTTGGTCTAAAGTTTCTTTTGAGGAAAAATAAAAAAAAATCGGAAGACATCGATTTTAAAAATTGGGTCACTTGACGTGAAATTGCCCATATAGAATACAAAAAAAAAATACGTTAAAAGGCATGTAACATTAAAGGAATTTGATTTTTTTTATATGATTATAAAAAAAATTACATAAAATCAACAAAATCCCATAAAATAGAAAAAAAAACTAATAAAAATACACTCCCTACCTATAATTACTAAATGAATGCATTTTTGTTTTAAACAACAAACAACCAACAGCAGTAAAAATGCATTTAACAAATGCTTTAATGTAAAACTCATAATAACGCTTAACATACACACGTACTCAGACAACAAAATAAATATATAAAAACTGAATAAAATTAAGTGAAAAAATGTGGCCTATGAAATGTTGAAATGCATTGAAAACCCTTCTTGGCCACACAATTTAAATAACAATCATAGGGAACACACAAACTCAGAGGATTTTACGTGAACACTATTTAAAATGCCATCAATGTTTAAGTATGAATTTGTTTTTTGTATTTAATATGGACTTGTATTGTTGAGTTGCTATAAATATGTGAGAAGCACAGTGGATATTATGGGAAATTGTACAAATTAAAATTTTTTATTTAAAAATTATAAATAAAATCCCCTTTGTACTGCAGAAAAATTTCTTGTTAATTATTATAGTGTAGAGATTTGTTTGCTCAACTGTTTGTTGGCTTCCACTGTGTTTTAAGTTGTTGTTGTTATTATATTAATAAAGAAAAAAGAATAGTACAAAAAAGAGAGATACATATTCAAATAAATAATTCACATACAATGTAAGTATGGGGGTTTCACAGGAACTTTGTTTTCCAAAAAAGGGGATATTGGAACAATAACATGGAAATTTTTAGATTTTACTGGCTGACATATTAAAAGTTTGGAGGAGTGTCTCTACACTATGTAATGTGACAACACGAACTCGTATTCGAGCGGATCGTTAAAGCAAAAGTAACTACTTTGGCAACTGTTTCTATTTCGTTATAAATGGCTTTAAAATTAAAAAAAAAATTACTGCGAAAATGTTGAATTTCTCAAAGTGACATTTCCTAAAATTTGTTATATTTTCAGTCAACATAATCATACTTCTGAGACCGCTATTAAGAATTTGTTTTATAAATTTGAGTCGATTGGCTCGCAACATAGTGTGACAACACTTAAGTGTCTTCGATCTTATCGTTGAGATATTGAAAATATTGGAGCCCTGAGCTACAGTGTTGCAGAAGAACCGAATTTGTCAATTACTTTACATTTTAAACAATTGGGGCTATCTACATCAAATTTTGCTTAAGGATTTTCTTTGAAGCCTTACAGTATATAACTAGTGCATGAATTGAAGCCGGCTGATCATTCAACACCCCAATTGTGTTTTTGAAAGAATAATTTATTCAGACGAAGTTTAATGCCATTTTTCTGGATACTTCAAGAAGCTAAATTTTCGTATTTGGGATTTTGAAAATCTAAGGACAATCGTTTGAATGCTAAACGTGCCACTGTAAGGTGCTCTACGTGGCCTGAAAACGCAAGAATTCAGCTGGAAATACAGTTACTGTGAATGGATTACGCTATCGAGAGACGTTAACAACAAAAAGTTGGCCCATTATTGATGATATGGTTACTACAGACGTGTGGTTTTAACGAGAACTTGTTACACATATAGCGAAACAATGAATAAATTCAAACAAAATTTTCCAATCGCAAAATTCCGAAACTCAGCCGTTAATTTCCCTTCCCGATCATGTGATTTAATACCACTGGATTATGATTTGTGGGTCTATGATAGCAACCTTAAAACTCAAAGTTTGTGAGGTTATTAACGAAACAGAAAGCAGATGTTGCTAAAATATGATAAAAACTTTTCTCTGTCCGATACAATTTTTCATTTATACTTGCCAAACATTAACTAAACAAATTTAAAATATTTTCAAATAAGTTCTTTATTTTGTTTTATTTCGAAAAACAAAGTTCTTGTTGAAAAACTCGTTATATGTAAGTGTTTGATTGGAAATGTGTAGTTTGCATTTGTGTATATGTATATAAATATGCTGAAAAGATAAACAATAGCTTGTAGTTGTTGTGAGACAGATAAATAAACAAACACCTCACTCTAACCACAACAACAATACAATGACAAGTTCAATGGCCAACATTTTCTATACATTACACAACAACTACAACAATAAGCAAGTATTTATGTATGTACACGTAAAAGCATATAAAATTTATATTATAAATACAAAATTATGCCTGGAATACATAAAGTTTTTAAGCTCCCCTTTACATAAACATTCATCCATTGAAAAATACATACATACTCGTACATATTTATGTTTGTACCTGTGTATATGTTAGTGAACATATGCATCGACTTGGTTTCATTTGTGATCGTTATATTATTGAAATTGATCTCATGTGTATGAACGAGGAGTGCGATCACATACATTTTTTATGCAAAATTTAAAATGGCACAAAAACGTGTCAATTGCAATATAATACTTGCTGCTTTTTTCTACTTTTTTTTGCTGGTATGTACTTTTGCTTTGTATCTCTACTTAGTTATTATTATGCAAAATGTCAAATAATTTCAATAAAATTGTAAAAAAGAGGGATTGTTTTGTGCATTTTTTTGTTTTGGATTTTTGAAAACAATCCAAAAAATATTAAATTGCAAAACTTGTCATGTAAACAATATTATAAAAAAAAAAACAAGTCCGGGTACAAATTAAGGTTGAAAAGAATTGCTAACGCAATCTAAATTAATAACTCTAAAAATAAGCAGAATTTTATTTTGAACAAATTGTAATATAAGCTAAAACAAAAAATTTCTATTTTATTAATAAACTTCGTTTAAACTTAAATTTAACTAGAATTTTCTAATTTTCCACTTGAAATTGTCTATAACTAAAACGTAAAACATATAACATTTGTATTTTTTTCCCCTTAACATCAGCTGCTAAACATTTTCAAGCCTACCTACTAGCCACCAACAACCAGTTTAGAATTACTCAACATGATTAAAAAAAAAAACAGAATATCTCATGGTGTGCAGTTGCAATTGAACGAACTCCTTTAGTAGTCGTAACTCAACATACCAGAAAGAATTCTAAAACTACTTACCAACCAACCAAGCCAACAGCAATCTAACTACCAACCAAGAAAGACAACCCGGTGAATGATCATCATCGCAACATCTATAAAAGACGATTTATGCAAATGTAAAACGTGATTGATGGCTGGTAGTTGCAGATCAAAACCTTTGGATGGTCGCAAAACAAAAAAATGCAGCCACTAAATGAAACCAAAGAATCTAAGCTAAAACTACTAAATGAAGTGGAAAATATAGAAGAAGATGGTAATGATTTGTGTTAAAAATGGAAAAAAATAAAATTGGCTGCTAATATTTAAGTAGACAACAAGTGTTGAATGATTTTCGTTTGTCTTTTGTTGCTATGATATTTCAAAATGTTAAAACGAAAATTTTGTTTGTAAAGAATTTTCATAAATTAATGCAATAACGAGGTTTGCTTAAAAATTATTATTGAGGAATTTACTAGACATTTTTCAAGCAACGAAAATTATTGAGAAATTTTCTTGCAATGACAAAATTCTCGCGAAAAATTTTTAACAATTAAAAAATCTTTCAGAAAATTTACTCTGGCAACAGAAAATTTACTCGACAAAAAGCAAATTCTCGAAAAATTTTCTATAGAAATTTCCAATTCTCGAGAAATAGCAAATTTTCGAAAAATAGTAAATTCTAGAGAAATATAAAATTTGCATTAAATAGCAAAATCTCAAGAAATTCCAAGTTCGCGAAAAATAGCAAATTCTCGAGAAATAATAAATTCTCGAGAAATAGAAAATTCTCGAAAAATTCCAAATTTGCGAAAAATAGCAAATTCTCAAGATACAGTAAATTCTCGAGAAATAGAAAATTCTCGAAAAATTACAAATTTTAGAGAAATGTCAAATTCTCGATAAATAGCAAATTCTCGAAAAATTCTAAATTTGCGAGAAATATTAAATTCTCGATAAATAGCAAATTCGCAATAAATAGCAAATTTTCGAGCAATAAAAAATTCTTGAAAAAATCCAAATTTAAGAGATATATAAAATTCTCGAGAAATACCAAATTCTTGAGAAATAGCAAATTCTCGAAAAATAGTAATAGTAAATAGTAAAAATAGTAAGAGAAATATAAAATTCGCATTAAAAAGCAAAATCTCGAGAAATTCCAAGTTCGCGAAAAATAGCAAATTCTCGAGAAATAATAAATTCTCGAGAAATAGAAAATTATCGATAAATTAAAAACTTGCGAGAAATATCAAATTCTCGATAAAAAGCAAATGCGCAATAAATAGCGAATTCTCAAGATATAGCAAAATCTCGAGAAATTCCAAATTCTCGAAAAATAGCAAATTCTCGAGAAATAATAAATTCTCGAGAAATAGCAAATTCTCGAAAAATTCCAAATTTGCGAGAAATATCAAATTCTCGAGAAACAGCAAATTCGCAATAAATAGCGAATTCTCGAGAAATACCAAATTCTCGAAAAATTCTAAATTTGAGAGATATATCAAATTCTCGATAAAAAGCAAATGCGCAATAAATAGCAAATTTTCGAGAAATAGAAAATTCTTGAAAAAATCCAAATTTAAGAGATAATAATATTCTCGAGAAATATCAAATTCGCGAATAATAGCAATTTCGTGAAAAAGAGCGAATTCTCGAGATATTCAAATATCAAATTCTCGAGAAATTTACTTTCAAAATACTAAATTATAAAGTAATTTATTCCCAAGAAATTTACTTTAAATAGCAATTTACAAAGAACCAATTTTCAGGAAATTTTCCATAAATAGCAAATTCTAGAAATGCAATTTTTTTTCAATAGCTAATTACTAAAAAAAGCTCTAAACCCAAATCTTAAGAAGCCAACCCACGTATTCATACCACCAAAATGCTATTGGAATTGTTCAGCTATTCTTATAATTCTTTAACAAACCCAAAAACAAAATAAAAAAAGATTTCCTTAGTGACTTTTTAACCTTAAACAAACCGTGGCGTCACTCATCACCAGTCGCCGCCACACGTAATAAATTTCCATAATGAGGTTCAACTAAACGCGTGTAATCATACACTTTTTCCCAGTACAGACAAATACAAACGAAACGAAATTGACGAAATAGCTGACGTACCTAAATGGCTAACTGACTGACATGAAAGACAATCCAACTAAGTGATGAATACAGTAAGAGACAACAACCAACAACTAACCAACCTATAACTTAAACTTTATAGACATGTGTGTAGATGCAACAAATAGAAATGAAAAATATTTTCTTTTTAATGGAAATGTTAAAGAAAATTATTACAAGTCATGTTTCTTGCCAGTACAAAACAAACAAAAAAATATAAAAAAACAAAAACAAGAAAATCATACAATTTTTATTTGTTTAAGGATTTATGCTAAAAGTTGTTGGTTGAAAAAGTAAATGTAAATTTTAAATTTATACGTTTCTTTTCATTTCCTTAAGGCTTTGTTTTCCAGGCTTCTGCTTTTAGAATTACGACCAATAACAATTCCTGTATGTGTGGGGATTGTATGTACATAGCTTGAAATCGGATAGCTATGCCTGGATTTATTGCCATGTTGGGTCATTTGATCATCTGATGATGAAAATTTAAATAGAAAACAAAATTTGCATGCTTTCGTTTTTTATATTTAGAAAGATTTTTTCTTACTTATTTTGTTTTCTTCTAACTACATTGTTTGCTTTTACAACAAACTATTGATCTCTCACCGTAGCATCATTAAATTATCTCTATATATAGCAAATAATTCTAGGGAATTAAAGGTTGACTGACTGGAAAGAGAAGAATAAACAAGTAAGAAAGTATAGTCGGTCAAGCCCGACTATACGAGTATAATACCCTACACCCAGTACATGTATCAAAACGGATTTTCTCTATATAGAAGTTATGATCTGTTATTTTTTGTATTAAATTTTTTTCCGATATATACACCTTTAAAAGATTTATACATTTTAAAGTGATTTTCGAAGGGGATCTTATATGGGAGCTTTGAGTAATTATGGACCAAGCGGTATATGTGAAACTCACTTGTGTTGAATTGTATTTGGATACTAACATTTCTAAGAGAGTTATGCTCTTTAAAGTGATTTTCGGTAGTGGACCTTATATGGGAGCTGTGACCAATTGTAAACCGATCTGCACAAAATTTGTAATTAGACTAATGTCATGTAATTAGAGATATTTGTTTGGATACTTGCATAAATCAAACATTTATGACCGATAAACCACTATTTCGGGAGGACATTTATATGGGGGCTAGGAGAAATATTGAATCCATTTCAATCAATTGCAAACCAAACTGTCGTTGGACCGAAAAATATTATGCACAAAATTTTATGGAAATATCTGCAAAATTGCGAGCTTTACTCTGCGCTTAAGGTTTACATGGACAGCCAGCCAGGCGGAAGGACATCATTAAATTGACTTAGGAAGTGATTCTGGGTTAAGTTGAATGTTGGACTAGTATTTTTGGGCGTTACGAACATCAGAACAAATTACTCCCAACTATGATATTAAAATTAAATTAATTAAATTATTAAAATTAAATAGAATATAAAAAGAAGATTTTATGATTAATCAATTTTAAGGACGCTTCAAAAAGAATGTTCGAAAAAATATTGCAAACTCTCGAGAAGTTGACATCAAAAAAGGAATTTTTTAAAAATTGCCTACAAAATAGCAAATTCTCAAGTAATTGACTAGAATATAGAATACAAAGTAGCAAATTGTTAACGAATTTACTACAAAAAAAGCAAATTTTCGAAAAACTTACTAGAAAAAAGAAAATTCTAGAGCAAATTACTAAAAAATTCTCAAGGAAACTGAATACAAAACAGCAAAATCTCGAGGAATTTTCTGGGAAATAGAAAAATATCGAGGATTTGACTACAAAATAGCAAATAATTCAGGAATTTTCTAGACAATAGAAAATTTTCGAATAGTTGACTGAAAAATCTTGAACAATTTACAACAAAATATATAATTCCAGAAGAATTTATTAAAAAAATAGCAAATTTTTATAATAAAAAATATAAAATTCCAGAATAATTTATTAAAAAATAGCAAATTCCTTAATGTGTTTTCTAAATTATTTAATAAATTACTATAATTTGAAATTAATGAAAAAGTTTCGGTAAATAATACATAATCGACAATAAAAATAACAATAAGCCATAACTGATCATATTGTCATTTAAATTCTTTTGATGTTGCAATATTTATGTTATTTTATCTGGTTAATTTTATTGGCAAACATTTGCTAATATTCACTGACTAAATTTTTATTTATATATCTTACAATTTTCTCAATATATTTAAATGTATGTATCTACTATATACATATAGATTTTTTATTAATACACGAAAACGATAAATTTCATATGTCACCCTACCTCTTTGCCATTAATATGTAAATTTTCCTAGTTTTTTTTTTCTTGTAAAAATAAATGCAATGTTTGCTAAATGATTTAAAAAAACTTCTGGTCTTTTTACTAACTAAACTTCAATGACAGTTAAAAACAAACAATTTTAAAATTGAAAAACTAAATCACAAGTTATTAGAAACCAAAACCTATATAGCCAATTATAGACCATGAACTCATTGGCAATTAAGCAGCAAATGTTTAATAAATAAGTATAAGAAGCAGCCTTTTGTATTTTAAATGTGCCACAAATAGAAACAAAGTAACGTTTGTAAAATGAATTTGTGCTACTCAAAACTACTGTTAAATAAATGGAAAAGTTATTAAGACAAATTTTTATGAATCATTTGTTAAATTTAAAAAACATGACCAATTTTAGTTTTTTTTTTCAACCGGTTTTTTAATATGATAGAGCAAACATATAAACATTTAAATGCAAATTGTGCTAAACAGTTGGACATATTCATATTAAGAAACAAGGTTGGCTGTTAAATTTAACCAACAACAAATTTAACACTTCATTCAGATTTAGGGCATGTTAAATATGAGAGCTTTTGCTACATGGTGTATTAAGTACCAAGTGGCATAAAACATAATTAGCCAATGTTTTTTTCTTACATAATAATGCTAAGGTTGAAAATAAATGGGAAATGTTATAAAAAAAACCATTAATTATTAAAAATCAATTGAGCCTTTTTTTTTTAATTTGAAACCGTTACAAATTTCAGAAAAAATATGTTATTGGCATTGTGGTTAAAATTTACTTAGAGTAGCAATATTTTACATTTACACTAAACAAGCACTTGAATTTACAATTTATTTCATGTTCTGGGATTAATTTATAAAAATTTTTAATTTTTAATTGACTCACCAATAGTTATATTGAAATTTACTTACCTGGAAATAGAAGAAACAAATAATTTTAATACATATTGTAAAGTTATTAATTTTAAATTAAATAAAATTTAAAAGTAATTAAGTAATAAGAAATTGTATGTTTTTTTTTACTATAAATAAAAATTTACTGAAAATATTGAAAATTTTTTATTAGGAGCAAATCCTCGAGAACTTAACGCAAATTATCGCAAACTTTATTAAATATTAAATTCTGGAGAACTTTGCAAATTCTCTGGAAGTTTATTACAAACAGCAAGTTCTCGCGAACTTATTTGAAAAGCAAATTCTGGAGAACTAAGCAAATGTTCTGGAAGTTTATTAGAAACTGCAAATTGTCTAGAACTTAGTTAAAAAGCAAATTATAAAGAATTTAACTCACATAGCAAATGCTCAAGAAGTTTACTTAAATATGAAATCAAAATTTAATATAAATAGCAAGAAGAAATTTGCTTGCTAATAAATTTACTTTAAATAGCAAATGCTAGAGAAATTTATTAGATGTATACTTAAAAAAAAATGCGGGATTTTTTACATATTTTTAGCTTTTGTTTGTACAATTTAAATGTATTCATACTATTGACCATTGTTAGCTAGAACCTTTCATCTCATCTTTCTGGCAAAATATATGGATTCCGCGTCAAAAGAACTGCTCATATTTTGAGGCCAAGAACTAATCAAACCAATTTCGGATACCCTGTTTTGAAATGAAGCGTATTCTAGACAGATCATTCTGCATCGATCGAAACAAATATCATTTGGCCAGGGCAAGATCTGAACTAAAAGGCGGTTGAGGCAAAACTTCCTTATCACTTATTTCTAATTAGTTTTTAACAGGCATTGCAACATATGGCCGAGTTTTGTCATAATGGACTATTAAACTTTCACGTCTGGTTGCATATTCTGGTAGTCTTTTGGTCAAAGCTCGTTTCAAAAGAATGGTGTGGCCAGATTTCAGCAGTCTTTCAAGGTCTCCCGACTTCAATTTATATGGTACTCAAATTCTGGTAACATGTGTAGACCGTGAGGCCACGAACAAATCAACTTAATTACGGATACACTGTTCTCAAGTGAAGCCTATCCCAGATTGAGCGTTCGACATCGATCGAAGCAAATAGTATTCGGACGTGCCACTTTTTTCTAAATAACAGTTATTACAAACTAAGGCCAATCATTGCAATGATGGTATACGAGTATAACGCTTTCATGTCTGGCCGCATATTTTGGGCATTTTTTACGGCCAAGGCTCGCTTCAAACAAACCAGTTGCATTTAGTACAGGTTCCCTGTGATGGTCTGGCCAGGTTTGAGCAGCTCATAATTGAGAGGAACCTTTCGATCCCACCAAACTCGGAAAATTAGCTTAGTGTCATGGATTTTGCCAAGCTTCACATACGATTTCTTATTATTTTATTAATTAACTTAAATAATTTTATTCTATTTTCTTCGAGCTTTTTGTATGATTTTTTACACATAGAAAATTTGGTGTAATATTAAATTAAATAACTCCTGAAGAAGATTTCCAAAGGAAATCGAAATATCGAGTAATTTATATACAAAAATAAAAAATCTTTTATAAAACAACAAAAAGTGACCTCAAGCTTAAAAATTATTTAATAAAAAATTAATTAATTTATTAATTTTTCATCGGCATTAATGATTTGGTGTAAAAATTATTGGTTTTTAAAGCGTTTGAGTGGAGGTATTTTGGCTTAAATTCATAAGGTACAACATATTCCTGACTTTACATAATTCCTGCTTCTTTAATTTGTTTGAGGATCTTTGTGAATTCTTGGTTTTTGAACTTTTTTGACTGGCCTGGGCGATCTTTGTCTACTGTTTTAAAATCTCTACTTTTCAACCGCACAAACTATATTTTGCAACCTCGTTGAAACCGATGACACAGATTTACTATAAGCTTTGATGAGTGTCCTAATTGGTGTGCTTCAGCGGCACTTTTTTCAAATCAAAGACTCAAAAGTTTGATGTTTTTGAAGCGAAAGTGAGAATATATTACAGATATGTACCCTTCATATATAACATACTCGTATCACCTTACTAAAGACAAAAGTTACTAAACATATGCCATCTGTTATGAATTCCGCATTTTTTAAGGCATACACCCAATACTATAAATAGCTAATGCATGAGAAATTTACTGTAATTGGCAAATTGTCCAGAAATTTACTAAAAAAAAGCAAATAGCTAATATTTAAGAAAAAAAACTTCAAAATAACAAATTCTCGAGAACTTGGTAAATTTCTCGAGAACATGTTATTTTTAGACAGTTCTCTAGAAATTTTCTATAAATAGTCAACGCTTCAGTGTTCCATGGGAACCATTCATTAACAAACAACTACTATTTTTAGATGAGTCAAATAACAACTGGCTTTATTCTAGTTTAGATGACTAATTTGTAAGAATTGATTCAAAAATGCAAACTTTACTCCTGTTGTAGGCGTATTTGGTACACAGCACAACAGCAGTGCCAGCAGTAAAAAATACACAGTCGTCTTTATGTGAATTAACTGCACCATACAAGTGCATTGGCACCAGCAAACATTCTTCTAATCTTGGCTTGTTCTATAACCATTAAATTGTGTTTTATTTTTTTTACAATTTTTAATGTGTGTTGTAGTACAACTCATGTAAACTTGAAAGTTTTTTTTACATTGCAAGTAAATACAAACAACATATTTCTGTTATGTTGGGTCATTAGGATTTCGTTACAAATGCTTGGCTCTAGTTGTGTTAAATTTACTTAAAAAAAACTAAGTAATTTATTTCTTTGTTCTACATTTGAGATACAGATTTTGTAGAATGTTGCACTAACTGCATTTGAAATCTTGAGTTTACTGAGATCTTCTTAAACAGCAGGTTTATTTGTTCTTAAGTAATTTGGGTTTTATTTTATTTTGTTTTGTTAAGACCACTATAAATGCGTTTAATTAGGAATGTTTGACATGACTATTAACATTTGTACATTTAAACATATCTAAAGCTAGATTTACACGATTGAAATTTTCTTTAAAATTGATCTTGAAAATGTTTGAAACTCGTGTAAACGGCAAACATTTTTTAAAATTTATTTATTTAATAGTTTAAGGGAATGTGTGTGGTTTGACTAATGGCAGAGATTTTCATCTTAAATTATAAAAAGAAATATAAGACAAAATAAGTAAGCAAAGGTACGGTCACACTTGGCAAATATTTGACGAAAAAGACGTAACCACTGAATAAAATATATTTGAATTCGTTTATTTAGAACAAGATACAACAAATATTAGTTCTATTTTATTTGGTGCTGTTTGAGTAGACAACGCCAACCAAGTTTGTGCTAAAACAGGTGGTTACGTTTTTTTGACCATGGCTTAAGAAATAAAAGTATTAAAGAAAATAATGTTTAATAAGGAAGTTTAAGAATTCAAAAGTATTATTTCTATTTCACTGAAATTTAAAGCTACTCAATTACAGAGATTTTTTTATATATCGAGCCTTAACTCCCAGAAAGACTTAAACAACAAAATATTTGAATTTTAGTTTACAGGCAAAATCAATGATTTGTTTGTTTAAATTGCAATTAAAAAAATTATACAGAATTACAAAAAATGCTTATCTAGTAAAGTTTAGTGTTTTGCCTTTAAGATGTTTTGGCTGTTATGGCCCCATTTGTATATAAATAATGAAACTTTTTCTATATACCACTTTTGGAATTTAATTAAATATATCCAAGTCTTGAAATCCTTTTAATTGCACATAAAATATTGAAAAAACTACCTTATAAATTTAATGAACTTTAATTGTATTTTTCATATTTTTCTTTTCTTCCACAACATTTGAATACTCCCCAATTAAAAATGTATTAACACTTTTAACATCTTTAAAATACATTGATTAAAAACTTTTTTAATGGTTGTCAACTTTTTTTTTTGCATAAAGTGAAAGTTGAGACCAGTCCAACCAGCAAAACAAACAACTCAAACCGAAAGTCTGTCTGGTCATTATATTAAAAAATTAATGTGCAAATGTTTTCTAAGTATGATGAAAATATATTTTTATTTATTATCGTCTTGTGATTACTATAAAATTAACAGAAATAAAAGAAAATTTTTGCAAATATGCAACAAACAAGAAGTGGTCGAATGAGTATTTCACGAAAAAAAAAACAAGTAAGAAAGTAAGAAAGTATAGTCGGTCAAGCCCGACCACATAATAGCCTACACCGAGTATGAGAGTAAAAAAAGTTTTTCAGAAATGGTAGCGCCCATAGTAACATGACTTCTGTTCATTTTCAAATTATGTCCATTAAATTCCGATATATGCAAAGGATTTGAAAGTTAAAGGGTTTTTCAGAAGAGGGTGTTATGAATAATTATGAACCTATCGTTCATAATTAAATGTCCACGCACATTTATGACCGTTTTTTAGTTTGATACCGCTACCAGAAAAATCAAATAACCTTTTATTTATTACTTTTTTTTTAATTCTGACAATCATTAAAAAAGTCATCAATGTTTTTTTCCAAGGAATTTTGAGCATATCTGATCTATGTCTCATTTTGTTTAAAGGTTATGAGACTTTACGTGAAAGTAATAGGACTTGACACTTTTTTACTGTTTTGAATTTTTTATGAATTAAAAATAAAAAAAATTAAATTTTTTAGGCAAAAAATATTTTTTTTCTTCATACATTTATTTATAATGCAAAACTGTTGCTATGTAGCGAAACAGATTAAAGGAATTGTAAGTCATAATTTTTTAAATTTTTTTTCAGCAAAATCGGATTATTGGTTCTCGAGTTATGTCAAAAAAAAGGTGACAATTTCCCCTATATGATAGTTACTAACTTCAAATCGATATATCTCGATTTCTAGACGTATAACTTCTTTTTTTACCTATATAACATTTCCCTTTGGTTTCATCCCTTCCCGATTTTTACTGTCGCATAGTGTAATGATTTTTTTTTTATATCTGAAACTTATTTGTTTTGAATTTTATTTAGGTACCAACATGGCCATTAAAGTGATTTTCGGAAGTGGGTCTCATATGACAGCTATGACTAATTATGAACCGATCACCATACAATTGGATTTGTATATATATGAAACACTTTTATTTGGAATATTATTTGGATGTCAACATTTTCAAGGGAACTATGTTTCTTTAAGTGATTTTCGCAAGTGGGCCTTACATCGGAGCATAGTCAATTATCAACAAATCTGCATGAAATTTCTAGGTGTGATTAGGTTTCATGTACAACTTATTTGTGGTGAAATTTGTTTGGATACGTGCATGAATCAAATAATTTACGACCGATAAACCCCTATTTCGGGAGGACATTTGTATGGGGCCTAGGTGAAATAATGGAGTGATTCAAAACCAATATTCTTTGGTTCTAACCAATATTTCATACTAAATTTTATCGAAATAGCTTCAAAATTGAGAACTTTACTCTGCGCACAAAGTTTACATGGACAGCACGCCACCCAGCCAAACAGACGGACAGACGGACATAGTTTAATCGACTCTTAAAGTGATTCTGAGTCTATCCTTATACCTTAAGATAGTTGTAAGACTAATATTTTTGAGTGTTACAAACATCAGCACAAATCCAATAAACCCTATGGTGGTGTGTAGGATATAAAAAACTAAAAGCATAACCCACATGGTAATACTGAATAAAACCAAATGTGTTTAAATATCTGTGAATTTTATTTAAAAAAAAAACGCAAAAAATGGAACGTGTTTTTTTTGTAAAATATTATCGTTTATCATTTATTTTCGCATAATCATTATTATCTTTTTTTTTTTGAATTTTTTTCTTGTGTGTTTGTACCTACATTTAGAAAAAATAAAAATATTTTTAAATATTTTTCCGCCTTTGTTGTAATTGCTTGACTTCTTACAACTTTTGTTAAAGCATAAACAATTAAATTTATTTCTGTTTTTTTTTTATTATTTTTGTTTGTTACCAACATAATTAGCAATTTTAAAGCATTATTGTGAGAAAACTTGAAACTAGTTTAAATTATTATTCATTAATTCTGTTACCGTGTTACTCAAGTTACTAGACTTTGTTTTCCACTGCTGAGGTTTTGTGTAATATTCGTAATATCATACATACATACAGACATATTTTGTGTTAATTAGTTTTTAAGTAATTGTTATATAAGTGTTCATAAAAAATGTTTAAAATGTACTTTAAAAAAATTCTATTAAAACCAAGTAACTAACTTTTTACCAATTTTTAGAAATTCATATTATATATTCGATATACATATGTATGTATATTTGAAAATGTTTTAAAATCCAATTGATAGTTAAGTTTTATTAACTGATTGGTAACAGTTAAATATAGAATTATGTATATCTAAAACACAAAATGATAATTTAAACTTAAACTTGTTGTAACAAAATTTATATTATCTTTATTTGAAAATAACTTTATTAAGAATATTGTTATTTTCAATAAAAAATTTATCGAAAAATTTATATTTTAGATTTCTTGTTTAAATTTTTCAAATTCTCAGTCATGGTACGAACCGAGTTTTTCAAAGTCACGACTAGAATTTTAATTGTTAGAAAAAAATAATTAAAGACAGAAATATAGCCCTTACAGAGCCATGAACACAAACTAATATGATCGGACTAAAAATAGCAACACAGTGAACAAACTACTAAAAGGGCGGTATTTGTAAGCGTGGCAAAAATATAAAAAATTTATTTCTAGAACTGTTTTCACATTATCTTTAATCATATTGGGTGACTGACACAACTTTTTTTCGAACCACTCTATTGTGCAGTCTTTAATGCCGGAAACTAAAACTTATAAAGAAAATTATTGTAATTTATTTTAAAGTTAATGCTAAACAAAATTATTTACAATACAAAATGTAATAATTTTCAAGAAATAAACCATTAGCACAAAAAAAACTTAATTTTACACAAGTGTATCTTTTTTAATATTTGCACAAAAATATAAAAGTTTTGCATTAGCTTTTTTATGTTTTTGCTTTGTTTATAACATTAGTTTGATATTAATTTAATTGGATGTGTTAAACACTTTTTGTAAATTATCACACACAAATCAAATTATAATAATTCAAAAATGTAATAAGTAATTAAGAAACTGTCAAGAGCCACCAAAAACTTCACTTACAAATTAAGTTAAAATGTAATAGGAAATTGTCGACCAAACTACATACAAATCTACTAGAAAATGCACTTATTTTTGTAATCCGTTATAATTTTGCCACTTTCAAACAAAAAAATTAATAAAAATATGTGGATTATAACAAAATGTTATATATTAAAAAAAGTAACATAACAAATACTACGGAAACTTACTACAAAATTATACTAATAATTATTTAAAATCGTTAAATAACTTTTTTAAATCTATTTATTTGAAGTTATTTGTTTGGATTTTATAACTATGACCTTTTTAAGACAAACATATATGTATAAAGTAATACTTTAATTTATAATTAGTAATATATATTAAAAAATAAAGCTAAGAAATAATGAATTCTGAAAATCATTAGAAGTTTTTGCTGGAGATCTATTGATTAATATCATAGCATTAATTCAAATTCACGCGAATAACTTTTAATATCTTAAAGTAAATCAATCATTAGTCTTAAGAGTTCAAACCACAAGAGCGGTCCCAAAAAGCTATTAACGAATGCCAAGGGACGTTTCATGATATCACAAATGTAAAGATACTACAACTTTTTAACACCAAAATATGCTTCCATAACAATATGCAAACCCGTTGAGTTGTGGACAGCAACATGAGCCCTTCGCGATATTGGTGACATTTCAGCAGTAGAAAAATTAATAATCCAAATTTAATCGTCCGACGGTAAACCATATTGCTGGCGTCGAACAGCTTAAAAAAAAAAAATCAAAGAAACCATGTTAAAGAAACAATAAAATAGGGCAAGAAGAACGGCATGATATGGTGTTGCTTATATGATGGCACCTCGGACCACTCCGAATAATCCAAGAAAGAATGGACAAAGACAAATATTTGTGTATTTTGCAAACTCATCTTCCCAATTTTGTAGATAAAAACATCTAGCATGCGGCTGAAGCTGAAGTGAAAATCGTGAAAGAATGGCCAAAAACTCCCGACCTCAGTCCGATTGAGAATTTGTGGTCAAACGTGAAGAACAGTTGGGACAATACCGCTTAACTCGAAACCATTTAGAAGAACTTTGGCAGCGTGTTCAGTGTGAATAAGAGAATATTCCAAATGAATTAATTTAAAAATTGGTCAATAATATACCAACACGTATAATAAGTGTTTCACGAAATACTAATAGTCCCCAAAGTTTTTTTCGTGGTGCAAAGTTGAGTGCGAATTATGCTTTCCAACGGAAGGCTAATGTGGAATATAACAGAGGTATACAAAAATAAATTTAAAAAAAAAAAAATTTTTTTTTATATTTAACTAGAAGTAAATCTTCGAATAAGAAAAATTTTTTTAAAAATTATAAAAAACATTTTATATTTTTCTGTATTGTTTTAATTTTTATGCAATAGCAAGTGCACAAAGTACAAACATGTACTTATTTGTGTTCCCCACTGTGCAAATGATTTAAAAACTAATTGATAGTTAAGTTTTATTGATTAATTGAAAACGGTTTAAGATAGAATTATTTTGATATCTAGAATTTGTCAAATATCTTCTATAGAAAATATGTCGGTAGATCAAGTCTTCTATAGAAAATTTGTAGATAGATCAAGTCTCTATAATTAACTAATTTTCTATAGAAAATTTGTCAATAGCTCAAGTTTTCTCTTGAAAATCTGTCCATAGATCAAGTTTTTATTTGAAAATTTGTAGAGAGATCAAATTTTTTTCGATAGATCAAGTTTTCTATTGAAAAGTTTTCGATAGATCAAGTTTTCTATAGAAAATTGGACGTTAGATCAAGATTTCTCTTGAAAATTTGTCGATAGATCAAGTTTGTAGAATTTTTACAAATGAAGCAGAAATTGATTGATGTATAAAACATCGCACTAGTTTTTGACGAGGTATTCAAGCCCTCTTAAGACTGCCAAATTTTAATTTGCTTTGGATTTTTCTACATTTAACACTGATTTTTCTGGAAAATTTCCTTTTTAATTGTCCAATATTGTTCCGTTTGCAATTCTAGACAAGTTGTCCGGATTTTAGTAAGAGCAATATAAGACGACCTAAAACTTTGTAAATTTTACTAAAATAATTACTTTAAAGTTTAAACCTTAATGGTTGCCAATTGATAGCTTGAATTACAATTAGTTAAATAGAAAATTATATTTGATCATTTGTTTTAGGACGACTGAAATGTTTAACCAAACAGCATGTAAAAATTAATATACTGCTTAGTTAATATCTCTACTGAGTACTTGTTGGAATGAGTCAACATTAAATATAATTTTAAAAATTAAGTATGTAATACGTAATCGTTTAACACATTCATTTACATTATGAGTGTTTTTTTTTTTACAATTTATTGGAAAAAACTGAAACTTTTTAAAATCAAAAAATAGTCACGTTCTAAGTAATTCATATTTTTTTTTAATAAATAATACTTAATAATATAATTATACATTCCGGTAAAATTAAAATGCAAGTAATTTTCTGATAAAAATTCGACCATGAGTTGACAGAATAGCAAAAAGTAGTCTCGTGCTTCTGTTAAACACTAATTTTCTTAAGTTTAACGAGATTTGTTCCCTACTAGAAAAATCAGGCAATAACTTTAAATTCAGTTTCCATAAATAAATGACATTTGTTGATGCTATTTTTTAAATTGGTTACATTTTTATAATTGCTAACGTGTCATCATGTATTATACAATAATCTTGTGAGAAATATTATTTATGCATATTTTTTTTTATTTTGTGCCATATTTTTCAATAGATAATAAAACTACAAATATTTACACAATGATCACATCTGTAAAATTATTAAGCAAAAATATTTCTTAAACGTTTTTATTAAAAAAAAAAACACATACATACATTATTATTATATATTCAATATTTCCATACATGTGTTTTTTACGTTTTTAAAATATCAAATGTAATAAAAAACAGCAAAACAAAAACTTGTCATTAAATTCAAATTTAAACTTAATGATAGCAGAGATTTTTAACCGGTTTACAAGAAACTGAAAAGTTTTTACAATTTTGATTAAATTTTTATACTGTTTATAAATATTTTTGTTGTTTAATAAATTCTGTGTAAAAAAAACTAGTCATTGCCATTAAACTAATTTAAGTTTTTATTGTCTTTTGTGACACTGAAATATTATATAATATTTGCATATGAAATTATTCGTTTTATAAATTATCTATAATTTGTAGTCTAAATTCAAATTATAGCTTCAATTCTAGCACACTTTAGTGTTATTTTGTTTTAAAGGAGGAACTTAATTTGTCATTTTAGAAAAATTAAGAAACTTGTTTTTACTATTTGTATATTTTGGTGGAGGGAATTTTAAATAAGAGTAAAGTGCTAATAGCTTAAAATAGCGTTCAACAATTCATTTAAATTAGAATTAGTGTTTTTATATTTTAGGAAATTGAGTTGAAATCGTTAAATGTTGGAAATGTTGTGACACTAAAGGTACGGTCACACTTGGAAAATATTTACTTAAAAAAGCGTAACCACTAATTTTAGCACAATTCTGTTTGAGGTTGTTTACTTTTACAAGAAATAATATAAAATAAAACAAGTAAGAAAGTATAGTCGGTCAAGGCCGACCATATAATACCCTACACCCAGAATATGTATAAAACAGTTTTTTAGAAATGTGCGCTATATGGGAGATATGACCTATTATGAACCGAACACAATTGTATCGTATTTGTATACATATGAAATATATTTGCGTTCAATATTATTTGGATACTAACATTTTTGAGTGAGTTATGCTCTTTAAAGTCATTTTCGGCAGTGCACCTTATATGGTAGCTACGACTAATTATGGACCGATCTGCATAATTTTGTAGAGGTTATTTGGCTTCATTTACCATTCATTTGTGATGAAATTTGTTTGGATAATTACGTAATTCAAACATTTATGATCGGTATACCCCAATTTCGGGAGGACTTTTGTATGGGGGCCAGGTGAAATAATGGACCGATTTCCACCAGTTTCAATCCCATCCGTCCTTGGGCCGAAAAAGTATCACTTACCAAAATTTATCGAAATATCTTCAAAATTGCGACCTGTACTCTGCGCACAAGCTTTACATGAACAGCCAGCCAGACGGACGGACGGACATCGTTAAATCGACTCAGAAAGTGATTCTGGGTCGATCGGTATACTTTAAGGTGGGTGTTGGACCAATATTTCTGGACGTTACAAACATATGCACAAATCCAATATACCCACCCCACTACGGTGGTGGAGGGTATAATAAGACTAAATATTTGCTGTGTATTGTACTAAATAAACGAGTTCAATATATTTTATTTAATGGTTACATCATATATTTTTTTTAGTTAATGGTTACATCACATTTTCCAACTGTGAACGTACCTTAAGAAGTTGTTGAAGTGTTTCATTAGCATTTAAACTTTGCAATGAATATGATATTCTAGAGATGTTGACAATAAATAACAAATACTAGAGATATTGACTATTATTACTAAATACCCGATTAATTGACTATGAAACAGTAAATAGTCTACAAATTTACTGTAGCAATATCTTGAGAAATTTGCAAAAAACTGGCAAATTCTGGAGAAGTTTGCTGAATTAAAAAATCCTCGACTCTGATAGAATTACTTTTATGACTAAATCTGTTAATAAATGGAATTATTCAGACCTATACAAATTAATATTATTGTATTTATTTAATGTTCTTTTAGCTGATAGCAATTATTTATCTAAAATAAAGAATTTTCTGTTTGATCATTCCGGCTTATTTGTTTTATTTTTTCTTGTGTATTTCAAATGATTTGACTAAAATACAGCTTTTGTTTAGTTTTTTTGTGGCAAATCTTTGTCATCTTTTGGTTTTTTTTTTTAACTAAAATTTACTTATAGAGTTGTCTATGAGTCATCATATTTAATTTAATAAGTTTTGACCATAAATTTTGTTTACTGTTTGCCTAATCATGAGGCATAAAAGGAAACGATCTTTTATTTACTTTTTTTATTATTTGTACTTAAAAAACAGACTTTTTTAGAAGAGAATGGTTTCAATAATGAGTCATGCTAAATTGTAGATGATTTTAGACGATTTTTAATGTGATTTGTTAACGCCGATATGTTTTTTTGCTTTATGTTCTAATATCATAAAATTATAAAAGGGGTTAAACAGTTTACTTAAAATTAAACTTTTAAACAACATTATAATTTAAAATTATTATTAAAATTTACTTTTTGCAACTTAAACAAGGAGAATGGCTTTTGTTCCCAACATAAACAAATCTAAATTTTTTAACTCTGCTCTTGTTATTAAGTTGAAATTTGTTTAACAAAATTAATTTTTTATTTATTAATGATTATATAAAATAGTAAACGGAATTATCTAAAGACATATAGTATGAGTATGAGCAACTTGGCCTTCAACTCCGGGGTTAGTTAAATAATATTTGTGGTTAGTGATTAGGTTAAATTTAAAGAGCATTTTTTAATAAAAGATTTATTTTGTTTAACAAAATAATAAAGAATGATACATGTTCCCCATTAACAACAATGGTTATTTTTATTTTATTTTTAAATTTTGTTATATATAAAATATAAACATTTAATTATTAGTATAAAGGTGAAATCTGGCTAGTGAACCCCAGGTGTAGCTGTCCAGAAAAAAGCAAAAAACTGTAACAAATCCAATCAAGATATCACAGTTTTGGAAAATACACTTATTTTAATTAAAAAAAGTTATATGGCTTTTGTTCCCCACTCATAAAACCTAAGATTTCTCAAGTTTTTTAATATTTATTTAAAGACAAAATGAAAACACTTAATTCAAAATATCACAATTTTAAAAAACTCATCTATTTTAATATAAATATGACGAGTGACGTTTGTGGCCCACACAACAAAGTATTGTATTTTTCAAGATTTATTAAGGGAAAACTTATAACTGTATGATTTTAGCAAAATTACAGCCCGACAAAATAAATACTTTTTTTGGTGCCTTAGGGCGCGTTTTCACTATGTCACTTTTGTTGTCAAATTGTTGTCAAATTGTCCAAATTGTTGGCAATTTTATGAAAACGGGTTGTTATATGGCGTCATCTATGTTTGCAATGATGATTGCAAAAAACTAAATTTATTGATGACAAACCGTTTTTATACAATTGCCAACAATTTGGATAATTTGACAACAAAAAATGACATAGTGAAAACGCGCCCTTAGATTTCTTAGCCAGTTTATATGCATCTTGTATTGGGCTTCAATGCCTATAAATCACTTTCATAATTCACCCTTATTCTGTTTGGCATCGTCGACACAAGTCGACATCGTTTGTTGTAAATCCGTATTCTCGTTGTCAATATTGCCATTTATTGATGACTGTCGACATTCACCATTATTCTGTTTGGCGTCATCGACATCGTCGTCAATTTTGAGTCAACGACATCAATACAAATTTGGTATTCCCTAACAGTCTTGTGTCGACGTCGTCTTATTATCGATACACTCATATCTCATATTTAAATCAGCTGATTCTTTTTGTTTATTTTTTTGGTACAAACAAAACTTTGTGAATTAATGTGTATGTATGTATATTATTAAAATAAAATGATTTTTTTATTCGGATCCCAGCAAAGAAGAAAACAAGAAGGGATTTTTTCCTCTATGGTATATAAAACACCGGCTTTGCACAGTAAAATTTTCTTGTATTTTTATGTTGAAATGTCATAATCTTTCTTTCATATCTTTGGGTCTTTATTACCTACACGGTTATATTATATCTCAAATTAAACCTTAAGTTCTTGACTTATAAATATTGTGATTTGTTTACTTACTCATATAGACGTTTTTCCCGGATTTTTTTGATTTTTTTTAAAAATATTGCATCAAAAAAATTTACCTATAAATGGTCCACATAAGTAGGTCATGTTATATGTTATCGTTGCAAAATAGCTATCATTTTAAATTTATATCAGAATATATTAGAAACTTTGGAGCCCCGCCCATTCGAAAATAGGCGTGGCCGACAATAAAATTTTGGAAATTATTTAAAAAATGTCACTTAAATTTTAATAAAATCAAAACTATTGCATCCATATTAATAAGAAATATTGCATTTAATTGCATTAGGACATATCTGCCTATATATAACAAATATTGGAACTTTTGTTATTATCTTTAACATTTACATTGAAAACAAAAAAAATTGTAAATAATATTTTTTTCGTCATATATTCTGCTATATCTCTACAACTACGGAGTGGAGTAAATGTTAGGGCAGAATGAAGGTAATATTGTAGCTAAATTTTGATTTTTTTTCTTTTCACTATGCAGGTTAAACTGTTCCTCAGTTATGTTACTCAAAACTACGTAATTTTTTAAGAAAATTTTTATCTCGATAACTAGAGCTGATCCAAATTGAGTTAGCGGAATTGAAGAATGTAAGATGTATACAAATTGAGTAAACAATTCAAGGCACCATTTTTCGTCTTGGGCTGTGTTATAGTATGTAATTTGTTTTCCAAAAAACATGTCAAAACATTATTGTATAAAAAGAAATATTGTCTAATGATTACATATTACAATTGATTACTTTGTTCCCCGAAGCATTTTACTTAAAGAGCTACAACTTGCATAGTCTTCATAGCAGGAAATGAATAAATGTACTTAATTTAGGTAAACCAAAGTACTCTTAGTATAATAAGTTGACGTTTTATAAGTTCACAGCTTATCCTCGCTTCATAAAATATAAACATAAAGTTGTTGTATATATGAAATACTTTAACAAAATCACATTAAAACACTTGCCTTCATACACAAACTGAAATAAGCCTTGTTATAAACTTACTCATATTACATTTACCAACTTACTCACATGATGATAATCATCATCATAAAATATAAAATCACATACAATTAAATTTCTTTAATCGCCACCAAAACCAGACCCTGCAAACTTTTTTTTTCGTTACGAAATTTATTAAATTACCAAAACACAAAATGTTCCTCTATAATTTTTATAAGACTTCACTAAACAAAATCCTGGCAAAAAAAAGCCAGCCAGCTTTACATAAAAGTATAGAAGAAAAAAACTGTTTATTGCCAATGATGAACCTTAATAAACTTTGTTGCTTTTTAAATGCGGATGCAGTTCTGGCTTTTTTATCTTTTTGTCTTTGCTTTACTTGCTGAAAAAGCTTTAGGAGGTTAAATTCATTTGACCCCTGCAGGCATTTAAATGCAAGAAACATTAAGCAAAAAGGAAGACGACCCTTTTGGTATTTGCTGTAAACTAAATACTAATAAAACAACCAATTTTTCTTGTGACCACAAGTAAGAAACTCTCACTCTTTTCTTGCTTGTTTTCCTCCTTTTTTTTGCAAATGACAAGACAACGTCTTCGAAATAGGAAAAATGGCAAACGTACGTACTTTTGTTAAGCCAGCACTTTGAGCCAAATGCCACCAGTTATGAATGGTGGATGACAAAGTTATAAGACAAGGAAGTTTTAGTTTGCTGTATGTTGTTTTAAAAGCTTTTAGTTTTAGTTTAAAATTGTTTAAAATAGAAAATGTTTAACAAAGTTTTATTCAAGAAAAGATGGTTGGTGTTTTATACGTGTTTTTTTTTTTGGCCTACAGCTTTAAGTGGTTTTACAAAAGGGAAAGTAAATTAGGTTTACAATTAGTTTTGCACCATTTTTGTTTCAAAGTTCATACAATACATTTTTAAAGTAAAAGCCATTTTGGAACTTACACCATTAGCTTTGTTTCACAAATTAGACAAGGTTTGCCACATTTTCTGTCTTAATTATTCATCTTTTCTACTTAATTATAACTGATACAGTTTTAGTTCAGCTTTTAAAATAGATGGACGTGTTTTTAATAAATGTGTAAAATTGTACGATAGTTTTCACCTGAGGGACAGGCGCCACGCATAATATTTAAGTTATATTAAGTGATTTTTTATAAAAATAATATTTTGAAAGATATTAATGCTATTTTAAAAAATTAAATCTTAATGCTTTTAAACCTATTTACATAACTTGGTTAATTTGCTCAAAAATAGTAAAATATATCAGTAGTTTTTTTTGAATACAAAAAGGTTACACTTTAATAGATAGATTAATAGATTTAGATGTCTTGTAATTTCATTAAAAAATAGAGCGTGACTCAATTTTCACATCAAATATTTTACATCTATTTAATACGTCTTATTATTCAATGTATGAAACATTTAGAAATCTATATTTCAATGCAATCACTTTAAGATTTATGATTATTTTGGAAACATTTTAGATTTTCGCAAATAATACGATTTGTGTACAATGAAGAGCACAAATGAGAACATGTTTGTAGCTTGTGCAGAAAACTAAAACTAATAAATAAAATTTAAAAATGTTTTTCGTTATTTATTTAATGTTTAATGATAAACAAAATAATTTTCTATACAAAATGGAAAAAATATTTTTTGGCAAATAAATAATTAGTACAAAAAAACTTGCATTTACTTAAACTTGCACAAGTGTGTTTTTGAAATATTTGCACAAACAAATATCAAAGTCTACAGTTAGTTTTGTGTGTGTATTTGCTTTGTTTATAATATTAGTTCGATATTAATTTAATTGCATGTGGTAAACACTTTTTGCAAATTATGCAACTCAAATTAAATTATAATAAAATTTATAATCGCCCATGTTCTGAAAACGCAGCGTTTTTAAATCGCATACAGTTTTAAAAACGCATTTTAACCTGTTGTGAAATCGCTACGATTTGCTAGCGTTTTGCCATTTTTCGAAGCTATGTTCGAACAATAAAAATAGATGTTTTGTTATAAAATAACGTAAACAAATAAATAAATTAGAAATTAAAATGCATTACATTACTTTTCGAAGATCAAGTTGATCAGCTGTTTGCACAAATCGCTAGTTCAAAAGTAAACAATTGAAACCGACAATTGACAAACTCAAAGAAATTTTTTAAATTGCATATTTTTAATTAAAATCGTGGAAAAATGTTACAAGCTTTAGCTTAAATAAAAAGAAAACATATTAAATTTAAATTGTGCATCATATCATTTTGTGTTTAAAGTGCAGTTTCAATAAAATAAGCCAGATCGCTTCAGTATACACTAGCGGTTTGAAAACGCGTTTTCGATTTGAAATTTTAGGCGTTTTGCGTTTTTAAGAACATGGGCGAATAAATAATAATGAAACTGACATTGAGTACAATATATTCTAGCAATAATAAAAGGTAGCTTTCTTAAGCGAATAATAATTAAACAGTTTAAAGTAAGACAATCAGTGGTCTCAATTGTCGAAACTGCAAACCAGAGGTCCCAAAAAGCTATAAACAAATGCGAACGCACGTCTCATGACAACACAAATGAAAAGCAATATTCGCTATATTGGTTACATCTCAGCAATAAAAGAATTAAAACCTGCTTTGTCAATAAAAAATATTAAGACACGGTTAAAGTTTGCCAGAGAGCACAGAAATTGAACGTGTAATCTTGTGAGACGAATCCAAATTTAATCGTTTTCAATCCGTCGCAAATAATATTGCTAGCGTTGAACAGCCCAGAGAATTCAAAGATATCATGTTAAGAAACAATGAAGCAGGGTGGGAGAAACGCCATGATATGGCAAACATTGCCTTATCCATTGCAAAGAATCGAAGGAATAATGAGGAAAGAAGACTATCTGTGTATTTTCCAAACTCATATTCATGATTTTGTAATTAAGAGCGTCTATAATATGAATGAAGTTACTTTTTAACGGGATAGTGACCTAAAGCACACTTCCAAATCTTGAAACAATGGCATGGCGAACAGAATTTTCTTTTGATGCAGTGGCCATCAAAAAGGCCTGACCTCAATCCGATTGAGAATTGGTGGCCAAACTTGAATAAATTGGGGCAACACCGATTAACTCCAACCCATTTGGACAAGCGTTGATAACGGGTTTAGCGTAAATGAGTTTAGGATTAATTGAAAATTTGTTGGAGAGTATGCCAAAATGTGTAATAAGTGTTTTAAGAAATAACGGGCTTGGGACTGAATATTAAAAATACTTAATTTTTGATATTTCTTTAGTTAGGCTTTGAGTTCATTAAATTTAATTTTCATTAAATTATTTTTACTGAAGTAGGAAATGTTTTACATCTTGAAAATTTTATTTTTGATAATTTTTCTTGACTGGGATTCGAACTATCATTCCCTAAAGTTTTTTATTGTGGTGCAAAATTTAGTAGGTACATGCGGGGTGTTTGCATTTTGTCTGTATTTTTCCCAGAACTCAATACTTTTAATTTTGAATTATTTTGTTGGATATATTAAACATAAATTCTAGAATATTTCTTTTGCTACCAGATTTTTTCGGTCATAGTCTTTTGATTTTCTATCGTCTTTTCAGCTGTTTCGGTAAATATTAAAGCTGTGTTCAGTTATAATTAAATAACATAAAGCTGAAGTATAATGTGTGTTTTTGCTACCCCAATATTTCTGAAACTAAGAAGTATAAAAATTGTTATAAGAGCAGTTATCATTCATCTTGAATGATTTGCAATTAAGAAAAAAAAACAAGAGCTAGTACTTTTTTAACTTTTTAAAATGTTTCATAAATTAAACAAATTAATTTAGAAAATACCTTAAGTTTTAAACTAATTGCTCAATTTTAAGATACAATACAAGTAGGAAAGTATAGTCGATCAAGCCCGGCCATATAAGTATACGTATGTGTAAAAGCGGTTTTTCAGAAATGAGATTTATATAGGAGCTATGACCTATTATGGTCCAATCATCCAAAAATCTAGTGCCATGACTTCATGACTTTATCGCGATATAAATGCTTTTAAAACATTTATGGAAGTATAAGTGAATTATGGAGAGTGTCTTATGCAGGAGTTCCGACTAATTACGGACCGACCGTTATAAAAGTAAGTGTCATGATTTCTGTGTATGTAAAACATACTTGTTTTCCATATTATTTAGATACCTCTTTGAAGTAAGGTATCTAGTGTAGCAGGCCTTACATGGGAGCTATGATCAATTATGGACCGATCTGCACAAAATTTGTAGATGTGATTTAGCTTCATTTAGTACTCATTTGTGGTGAAATTTGTTTGGATACCTGCATTATTCAAATATTTATGACTTATAAACCATAATTTCGGGAAAACATTTGTATGGGGTCCAGGTGAAATAATCAATCGATTTCAACTAGTTTCAATATCAATCGTCCTTGGGCCAAAGAAATATCAGGTAACAAATTTTATCGAAATATCTTTAAAATTGCGACTTGTCACTGCACACAAGCTTTACAAGGACAGCCAGCTAGCCAGTTAGACGGACGGACGGACGTCATTAAATCGACTCAGGAAGTGATTTTAAGTCGTTATGTACATATTTGGACCAATATTAATTGGTGGTAGGACGTTTCAAATTCGTTTTATTAGCCTTTCTTCTTAAGCTTCTTAAAGTAGTCTTTTTTTTGTATTTGTCATAAAAAAATAAAACAAAAAACCAAATATATTTATAAACTTATAGCCAAAAAAAAGAGATTTATATAGGAGCTATGACCTATTATGGTCCAATCATCCAAAAATCTAGTGCCATGACTTCATATATTTTAAGGTGAATGTTGGACCAATATTAATTGGCGTTACAAACATCAGCCCAAATCCAATATACCCTCCCCACTACGGTGGTAGGGCGTTTCAAATTCGTTTTATTAGCCTTTCTTCTTAAGCTTCTTAAAGTAGTCTTTTTTTTTTTTTGTATTTGTCATAAAAAAATAAAACAAAAAGCCAAATATATTTATAAACTTACAGCCCAAAAAAAACTCTGCATAAGACCACAAGCTGTGCCTTATAATGGTTTTCCATTTATAAAACCGTTTGGTTTATTTTTATCGATTTATTTCAACGTTTAGTATTTTTCTTTCTTTCTAACAAGCCAGCAACAAATGCTTGCAATTGTACTCCTTCCCATTCCTATACAGGTTTAACAATTATTCAGAAAAAAAAAAATAAAAATAAAATCCAGAAACATATTTGACCAACAACCACTAATTGGTAAGAAAATACAAGCAGAAAAATGCCAATTGATCTGAACAGCGAATAACAAAAATAATGTAAACGGGAATCACAACGGGCTAAACCAACAAATTTCTGCTTGCAAAAAGGCCAGTAAAATACACAGTTAGATATTTAAAAGTTAGGTGAACATAAAAAACCACATTTGTTTAAATTATTTTTAATATTTCGATTTATTTATTAAAGTCAGTTAGAGGGGGCAAATTGTGTAGATTTACTAACGATTTTCCTTAAATTTTAGTTAATTGAAATTTTCAGTTTTACGTAATTAATTAACATTAGTTTTCTTTTGTTTGTTTGTGTTAATTCTTGAAAAGTTTATTGAACTTACCTACAAATGATTTTAAAAAGCAAATTAAGCCGTTTTGCTTTAAAAAAAAACATGTATTCTTAAAATTAAGTGTGTTGAATTGCATAAAAATTTTTCAATAGCTACAGTATGACCTCATTTTTATTAACTTATACAAATTAGGGAATATTTTGCTTTAGGTAGAAGGTAAATTTAAAGAAAACTCTTAAAAACTTAATTATTGTTGAGTTGTTTGAGGATTGCTTACATCAAGGTTTTACTGTATTTCTGTGCTTTTGAAATATTTTTAGTTTTGCTTAATAAGCTGGAAACTTTTTTTCTTAATTTTTTTCATTTCTTCATTAAATTTATTGATGTAGCAATTTATTGTTTGTTTGTATAGTAAGTATGTAGTTTTTACACGAGTTTGCACTTGTATAAAAGTTTGTACGGCTTCCTTTAAAGTACATGATGACATAGTCAGTTTTTTAACTTCTTTTAAGTTATTTTTATCTTCAATTGGTTTATTTTTTGCCTTAATCGTAATTATTTTAAAAAATTTGCTAATTGAACTGTATTTCTTTGAGTTGAACGAACTTTATATTAGTAGCATGTCAACAATATTTAAAAAAAATTAGCCTTAAATTGTATGTTCTAAAATAAATTATATTTTTTAACTAATTCGCTTATTTTTAGTTATTAATTCAATTAATTCAAACTTAATATAATATTGCGTTTAATAACATCAATATTTAAAGAAAAATCTATAAAGTTAAACATTTCATTAAAACAACAACATAATTTCCTAAACGGATCTGCCATCTCATAGTTTGTTCGAAAAGTTTTAACATATAGTGGATGATTGAATCGTAATTTAAGATAATTTAGATTTTAGAAAAAAATTTCAGTTATTAGGGGCTGTATTCTTCAGAAAAATATGCGTAGAGATGTAAAATAAAATAATAAAAAAAAAGTATTCTCCAAACCTCCGGATAACGCATCCGGTTATTTTGAGAAATGTCAGTAAGACAAAAGCTTGAAAAACCTTGGCTTTAATTGGAACATAATTGCAAATACTTTATATGTATTTCTTTAATACAAAAATGTTTTAAATAAATATTAAAATAATTAGTTTTTTGTGAGTGAGGAACTATGCGCCACTCGCCTTTTGAATTTTATAAAGCTGAAAACTGAATACCAAGTATTAAGAAATATAATTTAATAAGTTTGTTGTTCTGTGATTGTTTACGCCATTATTGGAATTTTGAAATAACTTCATTTTTTACAGCTTTGGCTATTTTTTAAGATTGATTTTAATTTTTAGTTCAAATTATACAACGACTATTGTTAATACAATATATTTAATATAAAGAAATCGTAATGAGTTGATTTTCAAAAGCGTAAAAAATATATACATATATTTTAATATGAGGGAAACATACACCACTTATCTTATTTATGTTAAAAGAGGTATAATTTTTTTCAATTTGTAGTTGTTTGTGAGTGCTTGCACCTGGGGCACATGCGCCATTATTTGTATTGTGAAAATTAACTAATAAATAATATTTATTATTACCTATGCGAGTATTTGCAGCTAGGATACATACATCATTATATATATTTAAGCGTAAATACAATCTTTAAAAGAATTATTGTATATCAATGAAATATAAAGTAAACATCGAAGAAGAATTTTGAAAAATTTAAAAACTTTATTTTTTCCATTAGTACCACAAATGGTGAATGTTCACCAGCTGAAAATAGACAAAATTGTAATAATTCACTTCCAAACTACATAGTTGTATAAACTTTACTTCTTTTTATATAAAAACGCCAAGTGGCTAATGTTCCCCACTCATAAAAAACTATTTTACATGACTCTCGCAAACACAAATAAAAATGTTAAAAACTGATTTTAAGATATATGGGCACAAGGGGCCAATATACGAAAATAAGATTTTTTTTAACTTTGATATTTTTACTAAATATATTTTATAGAAATTTTATAGAAAACGTAAAAATTTTTACATGAATACAAAGTAAGACGCAAAATATAAGACGCAGAAAGTTTTAATTTTACACATTTTTCAACATTTGTTAAAACAATCTCACTCCAATTACATATGTTTAATAAATATCAGCAGTATGCTGCAATGGAAGCGATGTTTCTAACTCAAAAATTTAATTTGTTTTTTTTTTTAAATATAAGCAATAGTCATTATTTTTGTTTATGACCCCCAAAAATACGACTGTTTTTTTTTAGCTATAGAATAAAATTATTAAAACCCTTGGTACGAGAGATCATAGAAGATTGATTATATGATCCCTTGTTAAAATGTATTAACTTTCTTAATTAATGGTCCCCTTGTTTTAAAATATAAGTATTGACAAAATTTAACAAATGCTAGATTCGTATTTTTAATTTTTTTATATTTTAATGTAATTTTAACTTTACAAACAAGTCATCTAAGTTAAGTACTAAACAATAGGTATGACATGTTAAAATATACAAACCGATAGATAGGTTTGCTTTAATATGTTTCCTTAAATCTTGCAAAACTTGCACTTTTTGCCTGTAATTCCTAGGAAAGTAACATTACAATAAAATCAAAAACGTATTTTACCTTTCTCTGATCTTTAATAAATTTCCAAATAACAAAAAAGTAGAAAAAAAAATCAAATAAATCAATAAAGTGCCTCAGCCGAAAAAAACAAACAACATTCAACACAATATTATCAAAACAAATAGAAAATAATAGTTTTCCAATTTTCGAAATTCAATTCAGGTTTTTTTTTTTTTTTGTGAACCTCAAATGTCACGTAAAGCTAATCTTCTTCCAGAGAGTATTATATTGCAAGCATGTTTAGAAAGAAAAATCTACAAAAAAGTTAAGTAACACAATAATAAAATAAATAAACAAAAACTACAAAAACCATAAAAATAAAAAAATAAGAAAACTAAAGATTTCAAACGAAAGAAAAAACGTAACTAAATATTATTGCTGATAGAAAGATATGGGACAGAAATCAAATAAGAAAAATATGAAATGAAATCTTATGAAGAGGGGTCATATAACCCATGATACCTGGGAAGCTGAAGCACGTAGCAAATGTACGAGTATAAGAAATAAATTATAGAAAAATGATGGACAAAGAAATGAAATTTTTTCAAAACTAAGAAAAAAATATAATAAAAATTTGTTATTAACAAATATTGTAAAATAGAGATATTTAAGCCAGACTAGTGTGGTCTTAGCAGAAGTAGAATACACATTCATATAAAGCCATTTTGTGCTTAGGTATAATAATAGACCTCAAATAATGTTTAAGTATATGTATCTTTGCTACCAAGATCTTCGTTTCCTAATGCAACTAGTATCCCGAGAAAATTTTTAATTTGGAAACTTTCTGTAAGGCTCACGCTCACATTTAATATACAAAAGTGAAATAAATGAAATTAGCCAAGAATGTTGCTAATTGTCCTACACAGTCTGATATTGCAACTCAACAAAATCGGTACAGAAAACCCAAAATTAGTAATTCTTATTTAACACTAACTTGCTAAATAAAGACATGCAGTCAAATTTGCTTAACCTTAATGTCAAACACTTACCCGGGTATGTGTTTTAAATACAATTTGATATTTTTTCGCCACCATTTGAGCTATCGAAATTTTGAATATGCTTCTAAAATATTGAAATTGTCAATACGCTCCTAAAATCTTGTTTTTTAATTATTGAAAAACATTTTTTTTAAATACACAAGCAGTTTATGGAAATCATCCTGTAAATATACAACCGGCATACACGCCCTCGTAGTTGTACGTATGTTTAGTTGTAATAAATTTAAATATTATTTTTAATTTTACATTTCGTTAAAAAATTGCATCTGTTTATAAAAAAAAAAGATTCACAGATATTCATAAAATTCAATTTTTTATTTGCATAATTTGTGCATTCAGTTTAAGCACGTATAGCAAATGTTCAAGTATGGTAACATTTTTTGCATTCTTTGCAAGCTTTTCTTGTAGATATTCTTTTAGCATATACATATCGATGGTCTCATGTAGAAAGGCCCTAACTCGCATATTTGAAACTTTACAGGAGAAGGTAAAAACATAATAGAAACTGTAATATTCAACATGTAACTATTTTTGTACAACTGCTTATAAAAGCGTTAGTTTTTACACTATTGCAATAAATTTTTGCGGGTGTATTTGCGTTAAATGCATTGGAATCGCAAAAAAACAAATTTCGAAAAAATAGCGAGTTAGGGCCTTTTTACATGAGACCAACGATATGTGTGTATCAATATCGTTTGTTCTCCTTTTTGTTGTGTATTCTCCAGGACATTTGTCCATGTTGTCAATTCCACCAGTAATATTATAGGCTTTTGTTTTACACCTCCAACTTTGATATTACAATGAGATGTAGATAGAAGCACAACCGATCTGTTTTTTTTTTTTTTTAATATATGAGGAATACATAAATCCAAAAACTAAAGATTATCTTCCTTTCGGATTACAAAATTCAGCTGGAACTAATGTTCCCTTTTGTTTACGGTGCCCAAGATATTTGTCTATCAACATCAAAAAAGATGCAAAATTGTAACTTGTAAAAAAATTATCACATAAAATGTTTTTTCCAATTCCACAAAAAAGTTTACAACACAAATCTTGAACGACTCGTTGATACTGATTTTTCCCCTTTCTCCAGAAGGCGCCAACACTGTATATGTATATTACTCCACTCGGAGAATAAGCTGTAAGAGTTCACAAACCCATCAGACTTTTATCCCACATTTTGCCGGTTTTGAAGGAATATACTGTGAGAATCCAGTTTCCCCACGGAATGGCGAAAGCTGCTCGTCAACCGTGCTACATAGTTATTTTGTAGGTTTCTGTTTAACATTAAAAATATGTCAGATATGGCAGCTGCTTTATCACTTTCATTGCGGCACTGGCGTGCATTGCCATTATCAAGTCTTATATAACGGCTTATGGCCTAAAATCGTTGAATACTCATCGGTGAACGATACAAAGGATGAGAACTATTTTTTTTTATAATATACACATGTTGCAACATAAGTAAATTCACTTGTAGACTATATGGCTTACCCGGGTATGATGGTTGTATGCATAACGAAAACTTCGCGGTTTTAGACACAAATGTTGAAATAACGTTGCGTTGCTTTCCCATTTCTCAGAAAGAATATTAAGAAATGCTTTAACATAACCAAAAACGTCTGATTAGCATATTACGGCCATAACTATTTATCAAGTTGTCTGTTTTAAACTAGTATAGAAAGTATTTGTAACAGAAAATTACAGAATTTAGAAATAATGAAAGTAATATTACTTCATTAGTAATTTTCTACAAGTCTAATTATTAAGTTTAAAAAGAAACCCAATAATTTAAAAGAAATTTAATTATATGTTTTATTTTTGTATTTTTTTCATATTAAAAGCTCTCATTAAATATTTTATTAATTATAAGCATTTTGAGTTTTTCTTTATAATAATGATTAGCATTATATTGTTTTAGATTTCGTACTATTTCTACCAAAAACAACACAAAACAAGCAGAACAAATTAAATTTTTATTATATTCTTAGTAATAGTTAAGTAAAAGATTTATATGCTACACAATCAGCAACAAGTTTTTGCTTTCAATTTTATATTTAATCAATATTGTTGAAGGCCAACAAGTCAAGTTTAATAAATAATGTTTTTCTATGTATGTTTTTTTTTTATTAAATAAATAGTAGAATACATTGCCAGCAAATGTTTCAATCATAGAGTACATACATATGTATGTACATATGTATAAAAGAATTAAACAACAAAAATTAGAGACACTAATGGGGGATTTGAAAAATTCAAATAAGAGTGTTTTTGAAAGCAAAATGCAATTAGAGTTAAAATTTGTAAAAAAAGAAGTATGTAAACAAAAAATCATAAAAAGCACCAACTGTGTAAGAACACTAGCAACCTGCAATTAATTTTATGGTCCGCTATAACTTTTATTGATACTAGCTTGTACATTACAGTGAGCAGCAGGCACATTTACATGAATGGCTGTTTTCTCTTTACCGTATAAGGGACCCCTTCCAAAATGCACCCTTAATTTTCATACCTTTAAATTGTACTTTTCTCTTATTTCACTAAGTTGTTACTTGTTTGTATGAAGAAACTAAAGGCTGGAACAGAATAGACGCTGTAGTAGTAGTAGATGCAGCTGACGATGTAATGAGTAGTGTAGCTTGAAAAAATGCGAACAGAATATTAAAGCTTTCTATATGGTTGCCAAATGACCTGTTTTAAAACACCTATTTTAAAAAGCGAATTATGCATGAATAATAGGCCGGGCCAATTTGTATGGAGCCGAAAAAATCGATTAGAGCCGCCCCCTAGGATGATTCTATGGACAATTCTAAACAACTTTGGTGAAGGAACTATGGGTCTATCTCGATTTTCGAGTCTCCCACTTTTCAAAAAATGATTTTTTTCCCTATAACATCATTTTGATTCGAAATTCGATTTTTTATTCACCGTTATATTATCTTTTTTAAGTGTATATGGGGGGTTTTTGGGGTCGAGAAATTAATTTTTGATCTTTATTTTTACCTATGAACACCACCAGAGGGCGTTTCATGCATATTTGTAATATTTTTCGTCTATTTTCCGAGAAAAAATGTTCGGTAAAATTGATATTTATTTTATTTTTTTCAACAGAAATTCAACCTAAAAAATAAGAACATGTGTAAAAAAAATTAATTTAGTGGAAAAAAAGCGGAATAAGTTATTTTTGAAAGTCTTTCTTGCTTTCAAGTCTGGGGAAAAAAAATCATTTTTTGAAAAGTGGGAGACTCGAAAATCGAGATAGACCCATGGTTCCTTCACCAAAGTTGCTTAGAATTGTCCATAGAATCATCCTAGGGGGCGGCTCTAATCGACAAAAAATTTGGCCCGCCTTAATGAATAATATGTAAATTTGTTAACTGAATGAGAATTATTCCTCTTGCGAGTATTAATTGTAAACATTTTTTATAAAAATTTTTTTATTCGAAGGTTTACTTCTAGTTAAACACAAAAATTTATTTGAAATTTATTTTTTTATACCTCTGGACACTCCCCTCCAAACAAATATTTTTCATTTTGGAAAACGTGTTGTATACCGATAAAAGTAAGTTCAACATATTTGAAAACGATTTGAAACAAATATAATTACATTTATTAAAATCATAAAAAAAACTTAATATTAATCTTTAACTCTTATCAAATATTCCCAGTTTAGCTATAGTTTCTCTCTGCACTATGGCAAACCATTATAATATGCAACATGCTTAAGACCTAAACTAAATGTTATGATAAAACTTATTATAATTAATTCATAGAAAACTAAAGAAACATAAACAAAATCTACTTACATTTTGTGTAGCTTTTAATAAAGTTGCTGCCAGTATTGAGGTTGTCACCTTTCATGCACAATAGTCGGCTGGATGGGGGGTCTTTTATATAATCCAAAAATTTACGAGTAAAATATTTAAATCCTCATCATACAAATACAATTTTCAATTTGTCATAGTCAACAAATTAAATTTGGCAGATACAAAGATGTTTGTAATTTTTCAAAATAAACTTGTAAATTTAAATAAGACTCTTTATATCTCGTTTAATATTATTGCTCTTTTCTTTGTATAAACACTTTATTTGTATTGTTGCTAATGCAGATGATTGAAGTTTTAAAAAATGGTTAAATTTAATTTAAAGATTATAAATATTATCATAATTATAATATTTTAAACACGTAATTCTCTACAACACAATTTATTAATTTATTTTAATTTTTTATTTTTGTATTTAAATCATTTTGTTAGAAATTTGAAAAATTTTAAAATTTTTTAATTTTTTCAACTTATTGTTAAAATGTTGCCCCTTGTTTTGAATTCTAAATTATAAACACGTCTCACTTACTTATTTAACAAATTATATTTTTTCGTTTTGTGCATTTAACAGATGCTTAACTCATTCACTGACATTTGCTGTTAATTTGAATTTAAGACAAATTTAGTTGTATGTATTTGTTTGTATGCTTTAGCAGCAAAACTGCTTATCTCTTCTTTTGTTTTTATTTATTTTTTTTAAATATTCTGTTTTTTTTTTTCGTTGAATAAAATAAGATTAAGGAGTGTTTTTTCTCGTTCTTTCTGTTTTCAAACACACGTTCCTTTGATTTCTTTGTTGAGGGTTCTGTAAAGAAAACAAAAAGAAATGAATAATATAAAAAGTTTTGTTTCAGATTAACAAGTTTTGATAATAATTATTTAGTATATGAGGGCACAAATTTGTATTTTAACAGAGTAAAAACAAAAGAATGTTTAACAAACAAAAAAAAAATATTTACAAAAAAAGATGAAATATTTAGACGGGGTTTTGACATGTTTATTTACATCTGAGCCAACAAACTAAACAACTTAAGTGATCATATTTTTCATTGTTTTTTTTTTTAAGACAAGTTTAAAAAGACATTAAAACGAATGAGTTGATTTTAGACAGCATTTTTCTGAAAGGTTTTTTTTTTATCAAACATAGAATTATATAACCCAGTAAGAATGTTGTATTATTGCTCTTTGTCGAGCCAGATAAAATAAGTTTTACATAACTATTGTCTCAATATTAATTTCTAACACTACAAAATATTCAATCGTTTCAACATTGTTATAAATCACTTTAAATCTTTAGTCATTAAAATTGTTTGTCTTGTACAGGTTTGTTTAATTTTCTATAAGAAATATTTTTATTCAAAAGGAATATGTATTTTAGTTAAATTCTTTTCTTGGTGTCGTTTCTTTCATACTCTAATGCGTTTTCACAGACAACAGACTGACGTCTTGACGACTTTAAAACAAGTTAAGTGTTTCTTTTGTATAAATGACAAACTTATTTATACTCTCATTCACTTAATCTATTTTTAATATTTTAAATAAATATCCTTTCGAGAATTTGTATTTTTTCAACCATGTCCTTTAAGCTAATTCTATTTACGGCACTCAATTCAGTTGCTTTCACTAGCGCTGTACAGATTTACCAATACAAAACAGCTCTGGTTTCCATAAAAGTTGCCAATGGGTGGATAATCGATGGACATTTCACGTCCACGGTCCACGTTATTAACCTTGAAGAGTATATGGAGATGATGGCCAATATATCAACCTTAGTCCAGAAATACCAAGTAAAAATAAGAAATTCATCTTGCACCACTTATCACAGATGCGCGAACGCCTCAACGAGCTAACTTATGTAAAACGTGGATTCGAACGAGCGGACGGTTTAGCCGCTAACGGTGTACTTTTTGTTATATTGATGTGAAAATAACGAGGTTTCATGTCATACAACCCCTGACACAATTCAATTATTGTGGGAGATTTTTCCTAGTCTCGTTTCAGTGATCAGAATTGGTATAATGTGATTTAACATTATCGGATTTACTTTTATGAGATTATTTGCAGCCACACCTCGATGCCAATAAGCCCATTACTATTTTTTTATTTATTTTGTTTTAAAGAGAAGTAACACTCAGGCAATTAAAATGCCTATATATTTGCGTTACTTTCTTTGAAAAGGGGATAGTTGAAGAAGAAGTAAAGCTGGTGAAAGAAGAAAGCTTTTTATATCACAACTCTGCAATTGCGCATTATGTTTGTTTTTAGTGCAGCAATGCAGCGCCTCTGGTGGCGAGTAGGCACAATAATGTTAAAGCTTGGTTTTATAGCCTTTCTTTAATTATTTTACTTCAGTGGCGTTTTCATGCTATACCAACAAAGGAGGGCGCTGTGACAAATATTAGTTATGATAGCAAACTAAGAAACTGATTGATGTTGTTTGAGTGGCAGCGGCTAGGAATAGAACCTGGGCCCCGATAGACTATGCGATAGTGTGCCAGACTATCAGTCAGAGGGTTGCGGATTCGATTCCCGCCAAAGACTCTGGGTGTTTTCTGCAGACAAGTAAAAAGCTTCTCAGTTTGTGTTTGTTAAAAAAAAATACCAAGTCATGCCTAATGATCAAATGCGCTAACTAATTAAGCTACATCTTTCACACCCAGTATTTTTTCCTACTTTAAATTTTTTTTATTAAAAAAAAAAACTTGAAAATTTAAATTTCAATTAATGAATATTTAGAAAATAATATTCATTAAAATCTTAGCATTTTAAATTTAAAATATTTTCGTTATGATATTCCGGAAGCGGAAATGAATACATTAATGTATTTGGTTTTAACAAGCCATCAGATTTTAAATGCTGAAAAACTCTGTATAATTTTATTAAATCTTTTTGAAAGGAAAATTTGGAAATTAACAAATTTCTCAGATAAAATAGCTTTCTAAATAGTTAAAGCATAAAAGCTTTATCTGATGAACATTTAGTTGTAGTAAACTTCAATACCGTTTGTAATGGTCTACAAAGTTCAAAACTAACCCGTAAATATATTTTCGATCACAAGAACTTCACTTATTTTAAGGCAAAAAAAAAAATAGATTAGAAAATTAATTTGAAAACTTTTGCAATGGTTTGCTAAAAAGGAAAACACAAACTTAACTTTTTAACCCTGGAAGGTTACTGTTCGTCGAGTCGACGAAGCTTATTTACTCTCTATCATATATGTAACTCATAAAAAAGAGTCAAATTCGTATCGAATTTTAAGATAGAAAAAAAAATTTGTTACATTATATTTTTTTTTATTTCTTAAATAAAATTCTTAAATAAAAATATTTTTGTTTATTTTTAACTTTAAAAACTGTTCCGCTAAAATTATTTTTAGAAATTGTTCGTCGATTCAACGAGAGTAACCTTAATGTACAAAAATGAAGAGTAACCATCTAGGATTAAATGCATATGTGGTAGAAACACCCCCGTATGATAGATTTTAGCTTAAGAAACATAAGAACTTTACTATAAATATTTCCTTAGCGAAATTTATCCTTTGATGCATTTGGGGTCCATATGACATCAACTCTTTTAAAAGCAAAAAACATTATCTGATCTTATCCCCTGGTCCACGATGTCGAACGATAACGTTCGCTTAGATAAGACTTAAGACACAAACTTGATTGTGGAATAAACAAACTTGATTGAGCAGAAAATATCGAGCCATAACCGCCGAAAAAATGTATCCCACAAACTCAAAATTTTACAGGGGAAGGTTTTTTTTAAATAAAATCAGTTTGAATAAAGCCATTATTTTAAAATTTATAATGTAAATATTGTTTTGTGTAATACATTTAATTTTAATAATTTTAAACAGAGCTCAGATTTACTCGATTTTACTCGCGAGTGAAAAACACTCGCGAAGAAGAGTACTCGAAGAGTACGAGTGTTACAAAAAGTTTACTCTCCACTCGTTTGTTTTAGGTGGGAGTACTCGCGAGTACTCCTTTTTAAAAATTAAGAGTGGGAGTAAAAATCTTCGAAATAGAGTGAGAGTTTACTCTTAAGAGTGAAATCGAGTGGAAAAATAGAAACTGTTTGTCTTTGCTGACTTGTGTGTGCGTGTGGTTTTTGTTACTTTTTCAGTCTTTCTCATACAGTGCGCGTGTGCGGAGCAATTAGTTTGTTTTATAATAAAAGTTGTATTATATTTTTAAAAGTTTACTTATATTTTCTATATTATAATGAACAATAAAGACATAAATAATGAAACACGAAAATATTTTCGTTATGACAGTGAATCGTAATCTTCGAGAAATCTTCTTCGCGAGCATTTTTGTACACAAAAACCACCGGTCCCTAACAATACATTCTGCTGCTTTTCTCTTCTCGACCTCCCAGTCCTCCCTCGTCAGTCACCTTTCCCTACCATAGTCTATACTTGCTACTACACACGCACACACAAATTGGCAAAAACGAACAGTTTCTATTTTCCACTGTATGAGAAAGACTGAAAGAGTACTCGGCAAGAGTATAATCTGCTCGATTTCGAGTGTATTTTACTCGCACTCGAAATCGAGCGAAGCATATGCGCTCTTATTCGAGTGGCATAGAAAAATAGAGTATACTCGATTTTTTTTTTCACTCGCAGGAGTACTCGCGCTCGAATTCGAGCGAGTTTCACTCTCTACTCGAATTCGAGCGAAGATTTCGGAGCTCTGATTTTAAATGATGTTGAACTATCGATTTCGATAAAAAACAACAATCGATTATGGTGTGGGATACATTATTTTGGCGGTAATGGCTCGATATATACGATAAAAAGTTTGTGTCTTAAGTCTTATCTAAGCGAACATTATCGTTCGGCATCGTGGGTCAGGGGGTTAATGTTAAAAAAATAAACTTTAAAACATTTCAAACGTAATTTCTGTGCAGAAATATTGAAAAGCCTTTATTGAATTTAGGGTCAATATACCCCCGGTTTTTTTTAGCGCAAATAAATTTTGTAAAGATACGGTCACACTTGGTAAATAAGTTGTTTACTCTTACAAGAGAATCGAATAAAATAAAACTAAATATTTGTTATGTCTTGTCCTAAATAAGCGAAGTTTTTTTTAAATAAATAAACGAGTTCAAATATATTTTATTTAGTGGTTAAGTCTTTTTCAGCAAATATTTGACAAGTGTGACCGTACCCAAAATTAATTTTTGTTTAGCAAAGAAAAAAACTTTTTATTTTTTTTATAATCTCAAATCAAAATAAACCAATAATGTTTGTTCAAAAATCTGCTAGAAAGTGTGTCTATAGTTTTAAATGAGACAGGTCCCTTTTTTACACAATAAGTCATAGAATACTTTTTCTCCCCCTAGTAACCAATTGCATGACCACTTCTGTGTAGGTTCCTTATTCTTTAGGTAATAAACTAAAACCAGTTTTTTGAAATTTAAAAGAAAAACTATGAAGAACTAAAGCTTATCTTTAGTTGGTATTGAAAATGTTACATTTTAATGATCAAAGTCGAATTTATACAGTTATGAAAAAATATTGAATCATTAAATTCATAAAAAGAAATGTAACAAATACTTGTTATTTTCAGTTTGGTGTTTAAATCTGATGAAGGTTTTTTCTTTTTCCAACTAAAAAGTAAAAATAATTTAATGACAATTGCATTAACTAACCGTAACAAACTCCTTTTCGCCACAAACCATTTTCATCGCGATTTCTGCTACACAATTGCCATTGTAAAACGTCCACAAAATATATTTAAACAATGCGCATTTTTGTGCAGAAATAATATTATTAACAAGAAGAAAAAACAATTTGAGAAAAATGTAGATCACATTTAAAAGCAGAAAACTAAAAATACTTTTAGAGTTGCTAAGTTCGTAAGTTGGTTGGTACATTATGAATGTAAGAGTATGTTTTACAATAACTATTATTTTTAGTGTGTTTCTTTCTGTTTTATTTTTTGTTTTTTTTTGGCGAATTTGATCATGATGTTTATATTTCTGTTGACCTCATTTGCCGGGCAAAAACAGTGAAAGAAATTGCGTTATTCTCCCAAAAAAAAAAAAAAATAAATAAAAAAAAAACAAAGAAAAACGCCGTTAAGCACTTGGCGGTAAAAGTGCAGTTAAACTAAAACAACAATGTCTCATTTTTTTGCATTGAGTTGGCGGTTTGTTTGCTTGTGCATTTCATTTTAAGTTTTATTTAAACTTTTATTTCTTTTAGCACTTTTTTTTAAAGGTAAACTTATTTGGTTTGGGAAATTGACTGGTCCGTACGTCTGGCTGACACTCAGTTAGCAATTGTTGCTTGGCTTGGTTTGTTTTTTATTAAATGAGGTCAATTGCATGCGCCGGCGACGATGACGACGCCGTACATAAAATCCCAAAACGTCATTGTATATTAAACATTGCAGTGTACAGTGGTGTGGTGTAGTGTAGTGCACTTTGGTGCCTGGCCATGATGGTGTTGTATGCCACACAAAAACCCACAAACTAAGAAGCACCTAAAGGTTTTCTGCCTCTCGCTTTCTGCTTTGTTTTAATTTAACAGTCAAACAACTTGCTTTGTAATGAAGATAATGATGACGACGTCTTTGATGATTATGAGATTGATGATGATGTGCTTACTGCAATTGTTGATTGTTGTTGTTGGTTGGTGGTAAATTGTTGGTTAGAGTATTGTAAATTGTTTCTTTTGTTTCAGTTATATTTCGTTGACTGCTTATATCAGTAGTAAGTACTGTAAGTAAAAGTTGGCTGATTATTTTTGCCCATTTTACGGTTTAGACTATAAACTAAAAAATACAACAATTTTACTACATAGCTGTATATCCCCTTTTAAATTAAATTTCTATTGATGATCTTAAAGCACATATAAGCACATACATACATGTATGTCCCTCTGTCCGTCCATCCGTCCGTCTGTCTGTCTAACTTCAACAAGTAAGTACTTCGTATGTTTGTTGAAAGTCGTAAAAAGGAAACAACTTGTACAGGAAAATAAAACACATTGACGTTTTTCATTTAAAATGTTTATCATGATTTTGACTACAACCAGTCAGAGGATTAGCCTGATTTTTTTTTTACTAAATTCAAATTCAGTTTATGAATATTCAGTCACTTCAAATACTGTGTGTACGAGTAGTTTAATGAAAATTAAATAATAGAAACTGAAATACACAAAAACGACAACGAAAAAAATTACCTTTCACTTTAATGTTTTTTAATTTTAGAGTTTTTCGTTTCGTTTTTTATTGCAAATGCTTTATTTGAATACAACATGTAGTGAATGAGTGTCTCTCGTATGCATCGCTTTTATAGAGGGAGTTTTGGAATGGAAATAATTGTTTTATTAGTTTTTTTTTTTTTGTTTTATTTGGACAATTGTTTTGCATTTTTCCCGCATATCTGTTATTGTTTGTTTAATTAGTTAATTATTTTTAAGACAAATTTATATCGCTAAATTTTGTGAAAATGTTGGACTGGACAATGTTTAATGACAAGCAATTAAAGGAAAAGTTTAATTAGCAAGTATTTTTGTTATTTTCTTAAATTATACCTATAGTTGTCAGAGATTGAATACTAATTATCTGAAACTTTTGTAAGGGGCATTGCAATAAATAAGAAAAAAGTAATCATTAGTGCTTTTAGGTAAAAAATATACAATAAATATTTTAAGCATTTAATTGTGTTTTTAAATATTGGGTATCAGTATAACTTAAAAAATCCGTTGTTCATAACAGATTTGAACGCGGTTTTTGTTTTTAGTAGGGATGCCAATCCCGAAATCCCGATCTCGAAAATTTTTGTTTAAAAAATCCCGGGATTTTTCGGGATTAATAAATCTGTAATAAATCGCGAAAATCCCGAAATTTTTCGGGATTAATAAATGCCGAAAATTTTTATTTGTGTAAAATATCCAGACAATTGTTTTTACTTGCTTTTTTGGCATCCACAAATACAAAACATCTACACTCAACATAAATCAATGTGAACAGAATGGTTGCTATTCAATAAATAAATATTTTTGCGATTAGAATTAATTTTGGATTGTCAAACCCGCTGGAACACACTATTTGATATGTGTCAACGGTTTTTGGAACTGGAAATTCCAATAAAAAACTTTAATTGATTTAAAAACTCAACGGATGACAGATGATGAATTTGCTTTACTTAAACAAATAGTTGTAATTTTAAATCCGATTAAAGTAACAGTTGAAGCCCTTTGTCGCAGTGCTATGAATCTCTGTAAAGCCGATGCTGAAGTATCAAAAAGTGATTGCAAATTAAGTGATGAACTGGTGAAAGCTCTCCTTAAAAGATTCCAAGAAAGAAGAACGATTTACTCAACACTCTTAAATTTTTTGAAAAAACCAAAATTGAAATCAGAATTTGATAACAACGTAGAAATGTTTGTTATTAGAAATGAGTTAAAAACGTTGATGGCTCATTTTAAAGGAAATGAGATCTGTGGCTCACCTTCAAATTATTCTGATTCGGATTTATCAATGATTGAGAACACAAATGATGATTCTAATATTTTAATCATAAAAAATTAAATAATGCAATTGAAATGTGCAGAAGTCCAAACAAAACACTTAATAACGTCCGGTATGGCATGGAATCAAACATTGAAAAAGAAATTGAATTATTTATTTCCGGTGGTGAGAGAGGACTGTTTTTGCAATCAGCATACAACAATTTGCTAACAATTTTGCCCACAAGCGTTGATTGTGAACGATGTTTTTCATCAGCATCATATATTGGTAACAAAATTATATCAAGGTTATATGATGACAACAGTCCCGTTTGGCATCCCTAGTATTTAGTAACTTATATGTCATTTTGAAGGGCATACATATATTCTCACTTAGTTATTGAACATTTTAGACTATAAAACAACGTTTTTGAATTCAGTTTGTTTTGAATTTTGTGCCAATAAAGCGTAAAATGCGAGAAGTTTGATTTTACATCTTCAATTTGAAAATAAAAATTGCAGCTAAAGCACACAGATCGATTGTGCGGTCTAGAAGTGATGATTTTACCACCTAGGCCAGTTAAACAAGTTTGATGACGAAGAATTGGAGGCTTTAATACATGAAGAATCTTCTCAAACTCAACAAGATCTTGCAAAATTGTTCAGCAATTTTAAAATGTTTTAAAATTGTTACAAGCAGAAGGATTCTTTCAAAAGCATGAGAATTTGGTATCATATGAAGTTTTAAGACCAAGTATTAAACCATGAAGACTGTTGACAAACTCAACTAGAGCTTCATAAATCATTGGGAGCTGCTCAAACAAGAATAGAATTCAGCCAAAAGTATTGGTGCTAAGGTAATGCTCGGTATTTGGTGGAAACAAAAAGGGTCCTATCTGTTATGAACTGCTGAAATCTGGCCAGACCATCACAGGGAGCGAGCATTGGCCGAAAAGCAGCCAGAATATGAACGCTCTGTCACAAGTTGCAATACATGCTAAAAATTATTTAAAAGAAGTGGTTAAGAAGTTTCGCCAAACCTGTCTTATGCACCTGTCTCTTCCAGTCCGACTAATATTTGTTTCAATCGAGACAGAAACCTTTCTCTGGAATACGCGTCACTTTAACACAGGATATATGAAATTGCCTGTGTTATTTCTTGGCCTCAAAATATGAGCAGTTCTTTTGGCGTCAAATCCATATGTGGCCAAAAAGATGGGAAAAGCTCATAGCCAATGCCTTGAATAAATTTATATTGTACAAATGTTTCAAAATAAAAGCTAAAAACTTTAAAAATCCCTAAAAAATCTAAAAACTTTTATTTAGATTTATGCTTCAAAAGCAAAATACACCTAATTCCGTTTCTACACGGTAATTGGTCCTGGAAAACTACGTGTAAAAAAAGACATTCATCGTATGCAAAATTGATTATTGGTTCCTTATCACTAAAACCTATCAAAATTAGTTCAAAACAAGGATTTTTTAAGAACAAGTATTCAGGTTTATAATATTAAATCACATACATATACAATATGTTTTAACACAAACATAGTTATTAAAGAAAAAAAAAAAAATATGCACTCTAGGCTTCAAAATAATGTATGACAAGTTCATTTACACTAAAAGGGAATTCCCCTAAATTTGTGCTATTTACAATTGCTCCGACTAGTAAATTTGCTTGTATCCACAAAAAAAGAATTCTCCTAAATTTGTGATCTGAAGATATTTCGCAAAAATTTAATTTAACCAAAAAAACTTTAAGCCAAAAGATTTTGACTCATGCTAAATGGAATAAAATCGTGTAAAAAAATTTAAAATTTGTCTATTTTCAAACCGCGTAAAAACAGAATTAGGTGTATTCCAAATTCTTTTGTAAATAATAAAATGTGTAAAATTTAAAGATCACTTGAGTCACTATGTTAAATTATTTCACAGCCGTAATTAAAGATATTAAAATCCAATAATATATAAAGAGACATTTTAAAGACAACAGTAAGTTAGAACTTTCAAATATAAATTATAAATTATGTTAAAATTTTTACAATATTTGTTAAAAAATACACAGACATATTTTTCATAATTTTAATCGAAATCAAAAAACAAATGAAAATTTTTTACATTTTTAAGAAGAAGAGCAAATATTTAATAATATGACCTCTGAACGTTTAATGTTAAATATTTTACGATTATGGTAGGTAATATTTTCTATAAATGTTTTATATTTTGAATTGAAAATATTTGGAGCTGAATACATTTTTATAATGATTTCTGTAAAATTTATGAAAATTTGTATTTTATTCTTTCAACTAGTGTTAAATACATTTTAAAAAATTCCAACACTCTATTGCTTAAATTGTATTTTTAAACAATAGTAGTTAACGAATTAATATGATTTAATTTCATTTTAAAATTAAAAAAAATTGTAATTAAAACCTACATTTTAGAGCAAAACAAAAAGAATTTTACATACATATGTATGTATGTATGTATGTATGTATATAAAATGGAATGTTTTAAAGCGTGTAAGACATTTGCATAAATACTAAATAATTGTTACAATTATTTAAAAATTTTGTCTTAACGTTTCACTTTTAGCAACTTTTTAGTAAAATTTTCCAAAATTAAATTGAAGTATCATCCCTAAAAATTAATTTTCCTTTAAATAGAAAATGTTCCTTAGGAAGAATGGAACTGATACATAAGCAACCGTCTTATTATAAGTGATTTTCATTGTCGTAGTAGAAGAAATTTTAAAACCTTTAAAACCATTGCTGTTTACAAAGAGCAGCAGTTTAAAATGTTTGTGTAGTGGTGTTAAATATACTGGGAGAAATTTCGTGCTAACAATGTTGCACAATATTTTTGTATTAAAAAAATATTAATTACTGTATGTACAAATGAACATAAAAATGTATGTGCATAATGAAATGAATGAAAATAAAAAAAAATGTTTTTTCCACTCTACGTGAAAAGTTTATTTTACATAATGCAATAATTCAAAAATTTTAAAAATGTTGAAAACAAGAGATCTATTTATTCTCTTTTCAGTTTCAAGTACAATGTAGTTTGTTGTTGTTTTATAATTAAAAAAAAACAACAACAACATTGTTGTTTAAAAACTATCCTACAACTGAATGAAATTATGGTTTGTTACGCTGTTTGTAGTGAGTTTCGTTAACAGTCGTGTTGTGAATGTGAAAATGACGAAAAGCAATCGGTCCCCCGGGGCATAGCGAGATCACCATAGCTTTCGACATTCTATGAGATGCTACAGAACCAAAGAAAGCGAAATTGTTGTATTTTAGATATGGTCATGTAATTAGACGAAAATTATCAATTAATTTCAATTTATTAAAAAAAAATTTTAACATTGTTACAGATTAACATCAATTATGAATTGATATATCTTTTCTTTTCATCAATCACGTGAATAATCTCATTCGAGACAATTAGGTCAAATCTCCGGCTTTTACTGCTTGATTAAAAATTAATCCGGATTATTTCTGTTTTCACTTTTAAAGTCAGTAATTAAGACAAATTAGAAAATAATATTAACGAGATTACTGTTAAAATATGTTTGCATGGGTTTACTAATCCTAAATTAGTTCTTTGAAATCTTCAGAGTTGTAACTTCTTCTAAATGTGAGACGATAATAGAAAATTAAAAAAATATATATCGAGCAAATACGAGTACATTGAAAACAGCTTAACCAACAATATAATCGATTATAGTTTCTAATTGAAAATCCTTAATAAAGAGTATTAAGTTAAATAAAGAAGACTTCATCAGTCATCCTAATAGATTTGAAATTTTCTTTTAACTAAAAAATAAATTGCTTTAAATTTGCTTTAAATTGTATAGCTATTAAATTAAATTTTATTATCAGGGAAATTGGTTTTAGTTTTGGTCAGCAAGCCACTGTCACCCGGGGCGCTAGTTCATGCCGGGGGCATTAAACCAAACATCACGCCATTGCTTGCCGCTGTCAGCATCACGCAACAATTCGGGTACATCCAAACATGGCACATTGAAGTAGTTCTTTAAATCGGGCTTATCTCTGCAGTATTTGATGCCTCAGCCTCGTTGGGCAAACGCCAATCTTTAATTTTCTTTTCCAAGGCATCTTCGTCGAAAAGTTCGAAATCAATACGTTCGATATCTTCAACAATGACTTCAGTTTCACCGCCAGCGGTCCAATCGTAGATCAATAGCTCAGCATGGCTAGCAATGTCCTTCAAGTATTGCTGCTTGTAGATTTTTTCCAGGTCGCGCAAGTAGGCTTCACTGAAGACTTTGGAGTTGACTTCTTAGTCAATGTTGCGGGCCTTAATGCGTTGCTTGACTGCCTCAACGGGCAAATCCAAATAGATGATCAAGTGAGGTCTCAACAATTCGTTGATGGTGTTTTGTCTCAATTCATGATACACTGAACGGGCACCCTTGGATATTTAACCCTGTCTGAACATGGATTCCAAGAATATGAAACGAATCAATGTACTGTTCATAACGCAACATATACATGCGTATTTGAAAGGAGACAGCCAACGGATGGTTGGGTTTCTTGCAGAAATTCACCACATCATAAGAGCGACAGTTTTCCGGTAATTGGGGATTCAATTTACGCATATCATAACCATAGGAATTGATATAACTTAAATCCATATTGGCCTCGGGTACATACAACATTTTCAATTCTTTGGCAAATTTACTCTTGCCGGCAGCAATTGGGCCCTCAATTTCATGTAAACTTTTGGTGGTCTTGTCTAAAATAGATTGGAAAACGCCATACTCCTTCTCTTTGTAGGGAAAAGGTTTATGGGTGATAACACGGGGACCACCGCGCATAGTCTTGCCCGAAAGAGTATGTTTTGTACTTAAGATTTTATCTTTGTTAAGAGTCGATAAACGAAAAATGAAATGAAATATGAAACCTGTTTAGTTATTATACAAATCAGTCACCTGGAGCAAAAAAATTACAAAATCAAAATGTAAAGTAGAAATTTGCAAGACCTTTGGGTACGTTTCAAAAATATTGTATTGATATAGAAAATAACTTTAACATCTAACAAGGGTGGTGATATGTTTTCAAATAGTCACTGAGGTGGGGTACGTTTCAACCATTTTTATTTGTACAAGAAATTAAGAGAAAAACGGTTTTTTATAACAATTTCTTTTTAAATATGAAATAATCTTTTCAACTATGAAATAAATAAAAACAATTACTAAATTAAAAAACAGGTACTTTTGCAGATTGCAAGAGATAGCAGCAAATCAAAAAACTTTAGACTGTCAAATTTAGCACTCCGTAGTTAAAGGTTAAAAGTAGTGAGCATCAAAATTATTTGTTAAATTATTAAGTAGAACACTGAACAGGTGCATTCATGAGGGTTGGGGTTGAGCACAACGAAGCTGTGAACGCAGTAGCAGATGAATTGGGGCAAGAAAATTATCTATACATATGATGGCTCTAGCTATGGTGCAGATTGTCAATATGTTGTTTTTACTGGATAGTTGAAATATCGATGTTCAATAGCAAAACGAAAAAGAAAGTGTATTTTGGGGGACAATTGTCACAATATCAATTGTCTGCTGGAGATTGTGTTCCATACATAATGGTAATGTTATTATTTGTTATAAAGCCAATTCATTTAACTAAAAAGTATACTTGGATTACGATATTTATTTCCCAGACATGAATTAACTAAAACTTTAATGATTTTTTACCTTCAAAAAGTTGTTAATTTTTTAATTTTATTAAACTTTTTAACTATTTGTTTTTTAGTTTTCCTTAAATTTTTACCAATATTTTATATTGTTATAGACCCATTGTTGTAAAGAAAAATCTATTATATTTTACATAATTTATTGTTTTCACTGTTTTTATGAGTTTGTTATAATAAAACTTGTTTAATTTATTTTAATAAATCACTGGAATTTGTTTTCTAAATAATGCACTTTCTTCACTTTTCTTAAAAATTCACTTATGTATTACATGCTTAAACATGTTTTTTTTAATTTGCTTTTTGCATACAAACATGCAATTTGTTGTTGTTGTTTAACTCATGTTTTAATTGAGCTTTGTTTTCCATTTCATTAATAAAACTATTATAAAGCTCTCTTTAATGAAACACTGTGCGAGAAATATGCAAATATTTAAAGGACTTTTATTTTTATTTAATTATAACAATTTAAATGTAATTTTGGTTTTCTTTAATTTTTCTTTTAATTTTTATTTAAACTAAATGATTTTTCTTTTAAAAATCTTTTGTAAAAAAATTTTTATTCGAAGTTTACTTCAAGTTAAATGTACAATTTTTTTTTATAAAAAATTCTTTACAATTAATACTCGCAGAGGAAAAATTCTTATTTAATTAAATTTTTGTTTCATTTTCCAACTCACTTTTTAATTTGAAATAATTTTTGCAATTTTAATGCAGCACCACTCAATTTTAATACACCTGTTGTTCTATATTCCACCAAAAAGACTAACAATGTGCTTTGATTCAACAACAAAATTTGTTTAAATTTGGTAAACAATTTGATAATTTTTGATATTTTTTTTTACAATTTACACTGAGCATGTGCAGTAGTAGTTTTGTAAAACACAATCACAGTTAAATATTTATTTAAAATACACTTACAAAAATATGCAATACGTTTTGCAAATACAAAAATAATTTGGGCGTTTAATCAAACTCTTTTCTTTACTTTTGCTGTTCAATTAGAAAAGCAACCGATATTAATCCATAACAAAACACACAGAAAAAACCAAACCGTCGGTAAACGTTTCTAACGTAGAAATACTGCGGTAACACGTTAAAACACCTCAATAGTTCGCTCTAAACTGAAGTTAAGCCACAACAGAGAAACAAGTGGGAGCCCCAAATTAACACAATGCAACACAACACTAGACTCTTGTTAACTCAAACTAAGAACAAGTAAGTAGGGAGATAAACACCAACAACAAATACACAAAAGCATGGTTTTAAAGAAATGAAAGATGGAAGACAAAGTAAATAAAAACAACAAAGCCAACAATAAGTCTTAGAAAAACTGGTTTTAATTCAACTTTAATTTTTGTTTATTATTACCTTTGCAGGTGTAATAATGAGAAAAAAAGGTGAATAGTGTTAAAAAGAGAGTGAAATCATGAACTAACAGCAAACGGTTTAACAACCAGTTAACATTTAACCAACACATTTAAAGAAACGGTTAACAGTGTTTTACAACACACAATAACACAGCACTAAACTGAAATAGCTACAGAGAGAACAAATGGAATGTTTGTAAACAAACCAGTTTTGTTTTTGGATATGTAAGGAAAAATATCACAGCTTTGTTTAGTAATAGAGACGACAATAAGAAAATCAGTTATTGGAGCGTAATTTAGCAGGGAGAGAGAGAGAGAGAGCGCGAAATTATTAAATATAACCGTAGTTTCTTGTTACATGATTCTTTTGTAATGAGAGTGTGGTATTAAATAACTAAAAAAAAGCTGGGAAATATTCTTGTATTTCTAACAAGTGTTGAGGTTGTTGCTTTAACAATTTCAAAATCTTGTCAAAGATCAGTTACATATGACTAAATAGAATGGTGTGCTAGCTGTTGGTGGCATGAGTATGAAACTCACAATTGATTTGTTATGAACACAAGTGTTTGTTCTACAGAATGCAGTTGGTTATTTTGGTTGGTTAATGTTGTAAACTGATCTAAATATTTATTTTATATGTATTCTATTGTTTGCTGGAATTTTTTTTGGTTTCTAAACATTATTTTTTTTTGTTAATATTTCAAAATATTCTAAAACTTAACATTGTAAATCAAACTTATTTGAAGTTTTTTTTTTTGCTCTATTACAAGTTATAGAAAACCAGTAAAAAAAACTAGTTATTACCATAAACATAAAAACTTATTTATGAGCTAATAATTTAACATGTTGTTGCTGCTGCAATTTCAATTGTTAAAGCCATTTATTCTTGTAAACAAACAAAAAAAATTAGAACAATACAAGTACATGAGTGATAATGAGTATTTTGTTTTATATATTTTTTTTTATTAATTTTATAAAGCTACATTATTTTAATAATACAAATTATTGTTTTATAATTTAGGTCAATATATAAAAATATATTGGTTAAATGTTGTTAGCGAAACAATAATTATGGCCAAATATCTTAGTCATTTATGTTACTCAGAGTTTTAAATCAAAACATGTTTTTTTCTGAAGTCATACCCTTAGTGAGTGGAATACTTTTAAACTTACACTAGCTGTCTTTAAAATAAACTTAATCTTAATAAGAAATATCTGTAGTGAATAGAATTTAAGTGATTTTTAAATTAAACAAAAAAAGCTAATTAAACCATATTAAGCCAATTTATTTTGGTTTTCACTTTTGAGTTCCAAAACTGAAAACCATAGAAGATAGTATTGTCGATCAAGATAAATTATATAATACCCTACACTGGATATGTGAGCAAACAATTTTATCTTGATATAAATACTTGTAAAAGGTTTATTCACGTTAAAAAGATTTTCTAATAAGAGGCTTATACGGGAGCTATAACTAATTATGGACCGATCATTCTAAAAGTAAATGCAATGACTTTTGCACTTATTAAATTTATTTGTTTGATGAATTTTATTTGAATACCAACGTTTTCAATAGATTTATGGTCGTTAAAGTGATTTTTTGAAGTGCGCCTAATATGGGAGCTATGACTAATTATGGAAAAAGCGTTGTCCAAACGAACTTTGGACACTTAAATAATAAACAAACAACATCTTTATATGTATAAGTGTTGATCGACCTTTTTTTGTTTGCTATTAATAGTTTATATAGTTTCCTATATGCAGGCTTTCAAGGTCATTAATTTAATGTAAATAAAAGATTATTTATTTCATTTTCAATTAAATCCGACGTTTCGTTGGTATTCTTTCCAACTTCTTCAGGGATTTGAGTTTTTTATTAAATCTGGTAACATTGTAAAAATACAAAAGAAACATTTAGTCAATAATAACAATAATTACAAGATTAATTTTTGACAAATTAACTTACAATAATCTTTTTTGTCAGTCTACATCAATTTATGATTTTTATCACAGTAGTTTTTTGTATAAAAAAGATTATTGTAAGTTAATTTGTCAAAAATTAATCTTGTAATTATTGTTATTATTGACTAAATGTTTCTTTTGTATTTTTACAATGTTACCAGATTTAATAAAAAACTCAAATCCCTGAAGAAGTTGGAAAGAATACCAACGAAACGTCGGATTTAATTGAAAATGAAATAAATAATCTTTTATTTACATTAAATTAATGACCTTGAAAGCCTGCATATAGGAAACTATATAAACTATTAATAAACAACATCTTTAACTTATAGAAATTTATTATTTAAAGAAAAATTATTAACAATTAACTATGTAAAAAAAGAGAAGTTGACAACACTCAATTTAGTACATACTTTGTATTTAAATTCAGCCGTTTTTTTGTTGTCACAACCGAACTGTTAAAATTAACTTCTCCTTTTTTTTATATTTAATTATCCTTTTGCCTTCAACTTGAACACACCTATAAACTTAAAATTATAATTAAAAAACTTGAATTTACACAAATTGAATTAAATTTATACCTATACCACAATTTATATTTAAACCACAATCAAGGTGGTGTTAAATAAATTATTAAGAAAAAAGGAAGATCGAAATTTCAACCCCTTTCTTTTTCTTTAAAAGGAAATAACCCAAGAAGGTGAGCATCCCAGTTCCTAATTACCAGAAATAAAAGAAAATAACTCTTCTTTTTTTCACTTCACCCCGAATTATAAATACCTACATCCCGAGTATGTATTTATAATTATATCTCTTTAAAGATTGGCCCCCCTTTCAATTCTAGTATCCAATCTCCCGGAGATTTATTATTATTTTACGAAATAATACAAGCGTTATAAAATTATGTTAATGACTTTTGTCTATATGAACGATTTTCACGTTGAAAATTATTTGGATACCAATAATTGTGTTTTAAAATGATTTTCGTTATATGGGAGCTATGGTCAATAGAGGACCGATCTGTACAAAGTGTATAGGTGTGATTAAGTTTCATAAATGTATGTGTAACTTATTTGTGGTGAAATTAGTTTGAATACCTGTATTAATTAAACATTTATGTCATGCGTATGGGGTATACGAAAAATAATGAACTAGAGAAAGAAAGAGAAATATTTAACTAATTTTAATCCCAATTAGTTTACATTACTTTACTTTGCCCTCAAAAACTTAATTTGACAAATATTTGTGTTGTCTTGTTTTGAAAATACTTCATAGCTCAAAGATGGAAGTAGTTCTTCACATCATAATATGCAACGTGAAGAGCTTTAACATCTTGAATGTTGTTTGAAGCTTAACCCTGCTGTTAGATAAAAAAAAAATATGTGAATCCTTGCTATAACACAATTTTCTCGACAATAACACCCAAATTTCTCATTGTCATTGTCAACAAAATTACAGGGTTATAAGTGCGCAAAGGTACAAAACCCGGTTTTTAACTGTAAAACTGGATTTTGGAGGTGTCCGGCATATTTCACTATTAAAATCTTGTTTTATTCGACAAGCCCTACAAGAAAAATAATATCGGGTCCCAGGATTTTTGGACTGTCGCACCGTGTTATGTTACATTAAGAGAAAAAGCGCAGATAGCAAGTAAAATGGAGAGTATCGTTAATTTGAAACATAAGAACATAACCCTGGGAAATTAATTCTAAAATTATATATTTTCCACACAAACTAATATATAATAAAAATTCAATTTAAGAAAAATCTTTTTGAACACTTTAAGTGATTTTTAAATTATTTTGTTTAAAAAACTTCCTAACTTTGATTTTCATATGGGTACTTGTACATACAACTTCATGACATTTTTATTTAATTTAATTTAATTTTATTTCCATTTTACTACTGTTTTCATCTTTTTATTGATATTTTTTTTTCTTCTTCTTTCTTAATTTTTTAACCTTTCACATTTTTTATTATGTTCTAATTGTTTCAATCGTAAATTATACTTATTGTAAAATTATTTTTTACTTATTTTCGTACTTTGTCTTTTTTATTTGTATTCTAAACTTTAATTCAATTAACTTTAAATTTAACTTTAACTTTAAATCTAAAATTCCTGTACTTTAATTATAAGATTTAATCTTGTTGTACAGGATAAACACATTAAATAAATAAATAAATAAATAAATAAATAAATAAATAAATAAATAAATAAATAAATAAAGATAAAAATTTTAGCATAAGCTCCAAGCCAAAAACCTATTCACGAGATTGCTGTATGGAAACCGTGTATTATGTGTTAGTAAAAGAAAAGGTTCGGCCTTTAATCGACAAATTGGGGTATATAAAATCAAGGGTCATTTACAGAAAATGAGCACCTACACAGAAAAAAATAAAAATCATATTTGACTACAAAATTCGCAGATCTGAATTCAAAATTATTCAATTTCCAGCCTATAAAGATTTTTGTGTCATTGACTACGAAATATGAAACTTTTTGTTATCTTTTTACAGTTGATAAAAAAATTATTCAAGTCAACTAAAAAATTAATCGGACAATTTTTTAATCTCCAACAAAGTTTTTTGTGAAACTGATAAATATTTTTATTTAATTTTAATACTGTGATAATAGCACATTTTCACCATTTTAAATTAATGCATCTTGGAACAAATTGAAACAATTGCCAAAGCTTCTACTACTGATTTGTCAACAAGTAAGATGTTAGAAATTTAATTCTCTTCCAACATAACCCTTTTGGGAAACAAAGGTTTTATTGAATACCTCTTTATTTATAATTTGAAACCAAAAACTTAACAACATTATTGAGTTGAATTAGAAAAATGTGATATGCGAAACATCAATTAAGTGATATTAATCAATTAATATTAATATATTAATCAAGAAACTCTATTTGTATATTTGCTAAGTATTTATTAAGAAAAATTTATTACAATTTTTTTAATGAAGATATTTAATATTTTAATTTTTAGGAAATAAATAAAAAAAATATTAAAAATATATTTATTTGGATGATTGTTTTTTATTATAAGAAAAATTCACCCAAAATCTTTAATAATCTTTTGCTTTCAATTCAGCTTCAATTCTAAATACATTTCAAACAAATCAAACCAATATTTTAAAAATTATTATCATTTATATTAAAATTCAGCCCCATTGCGCATTTTAAAGTTCTGCTAAAACAAAAGACTTAGAAAACAATCATTAATTTAAATAAATAAAAAACAAAAAAAAAGCGGGTCCATTAATCAACGTAAATGCAAATAGTTGTAAATTTATAACATTATTATTCAATACACTAAAAACAACACTAGTATAAACTGATCTTTGACAACTTTACATCATTTCCATTTTTAATATAATTTAAATAGTTAAATAGTTAATATGCTACAATAGTTTATTGTACAAAAAGCAACAATATCTAAAGAAAGTGTCAAGCGGCAATTTTTTTAAATTATTCACTCCATCAACTTGACATTCAAACTTGGCGAATAATCTGTTAAATTATCTAAGAGAACGTGCACATAATTTCTAAAGCATTGTTTTAATTCAAGACTTCAGTTACGTTTAAACAGCAAGCTAAAAGTGATTTTGAAAATTAGAAATAAATAATGACACTCACATACACAAAACATCCATAAAAGATGACAGTGATTTACAAAAAAAAAAAAACTAATAATAAAAAATCACAGACTAAAGATCACTTAAGTTTTGTTAAACTATTAACAACAATTTTGTTTGAATTTCCCTAAATATTTTTTGTACTCTTTTTTTGTTTTTTTTTTGGTTCTTAAACCATAAATATAGCTTGTGTTGAGGCTCTAATAACACAAGTGGCCTGGCCTTCCTGCTGTTTTCCTCCATTTATATGGCTTTTTAATGACACTTTTCGGTGTAAAGAAATAAGAACTTTTAAACTATTCAAATTCTCTTTTTTTTACTTCTTTAGCAGTGTATAGGTACATGTGAATGTTGCCATTATAAAACTTGTAACAAAAACCATATTGTAAGTTTTATATTCCACTTTGAAAACAGAACAACAACAACAACAGCAACAAAATAACATCTATAGAAAAGAGTATATGAATGTTCAATTTAGTTTAAACCAGCCAGACGGACGTCAATAGCAGCAACAATAATAACAACAACAACAACAACACCAACAAATAGACCTTAAAGTGTTTGAAAATTTCAAAGCTCAACAACAAGTCACGAATGTGTCGCACACCTTTGAATATTCAAATTGAATTAACGAGCTCAAAAGGAACTTTACGAATGCACTATGGTTTGTAAGTAATAACAAGCAATATATAAATATGTCTGTAAATATGTACGAGTAGTATGTACATTATACAAGTATGTACCAGCTATATTGAGTATGCATAGAGTAGAGTAGAGAAAACAAGGTACAAAAAAAAAACAGTTCAAGTATTAGCATCATTCATAGTTACAAGGTGCCGCCAACTGCCAGTCTTACACTCACATAATTTCGTTTAAGAGCAGCGCAATGTTCTAGATACATATGTTGTTTGGTTGCTATAGCAATACAAATATTTAAATATAAATTGTATATCGGTAGAGAGTCACTATTTCAGATCAGATATTTGTTTATACTTATGTATCCAAAGACTTTCACCAAACAAGTGGTTTTGTAAAATTTCAATATGATTGTTGGTTTCATTTACGGAAATGTTCAGTATATTTGCCAAACCTAAAGAAAACCTTTAGTTGCCAACATCAATTTATAAAATTTGAATGTTTTTCCCACCGTTGTAATTTCTAACCAGTGAAGTACATACATTAGCATTTTGAACTTACAAGAATATGTGTTGAAATCAATTGTCTACTGTCCATACAACCGAGCTTTCAATTAAGCTAAATATCTGCTACAATTAAATATCAAAAACTTTAGCGGCAACTAATTACACGAATATATTTTATTTCACAAATGCCATTGTATTCAAACCTTACAAGCTGCATTTTTTATTTCGTTTTCTTTGAAAATTAATAATGGAAAGACTCATGCAGCAAAAACCTCTCCAGCTTATTCAGCTGTATAACGAAAATCTGCGTCCGTTGAGAAAAGTTTTTCGTGCACTTTGATCAACATATCAACCACTATTGCCAATACTATCCATAAATTTAAGTCTCAATGAGCGTTACTGGATGATACGCATACGAATTTAACACATCCAACTCGTATTAAAGATAATATTACAGCAGTAAGGGAGAATGTGTGCGAAAATCACGACTAAGCAATTCGACGCCGTGTGAAACATGTTGGCCTCTCGTATAAAATAACTTGGAGAGTTTTACGCCAGGAACTTGGTTTAAAGGCTTACAAAATCCAACTCCGTGAAAAACAGAATTCACGTGACTTGAATTTGCTGATTGAATTTCAGTCAATGATTTCTCGTATGTATGTTCTGTTACAAGAGAGCCACTGTTCTCATTAACCTTTGTCAGTTTTGTTGTCTCATGACAGCTATTTTCATTTTATCAATTTCACCATTTAGTATTATTTTTTAATTGAAGCCTTGATTTCAATAAATCATGTTTTGAACAGTAAACAAATAATACGGGCTCAACTAGTCCGCAATAAACTTAATCATCTCATTTTTCTACCAGGAATAAAACACCGAGATGGTATTATTATTCACGCAGAGAAAAAATATAGTTGTGTATGTTTACCATAACTATTTCCACATTTTTAAATATTTTTTTAAAATATTATGGTGACTGTAATTATTTATATGATTTCTGCAATCATAATATGGTTAAGTTATCATTTACATAATTATAGCAATCATATATATGTTTATAGCAATTATGTAATGTTTGTCGTAATCAGTTTTATGATGAAAGATTATACCATATTATGTTGTTCTCTATCATAATCAAAGAGCAACAAATTATGATAAATGAATTCATCATAAACATGATTGCAACAAAAGTATACATAGTTACTACAATCGTATATGTAATTGTAGTAATCATCTGAATCGTAACTTAATCATATTTTGATTACCATAAAAATAAAAATGATTACAGTGACCATAATATTGTTGAAAAATGTTGTCATTGTTATGTTAAATATGTACAACTATATTTGTTTTGTCTGTGTGTTGTATACAGATCAGCACAATAGTATAACCCTGCAAATAACGCGACAAGTCCATACATGCATGTAAAGACTAGTCCAAAGAGGAGTAGGAGTACTCCAAAACTACTCCAAATATATGAAAAAAGGTGGGCCATTTAACATTGCCATGCCCTATAATTGTTTTATACATTTAAAAAAACACCCTTTATTTGGACTGTCTTAAAGCAATAACAATTTTCAATTCCAAAAAGGTGAAGTCGAAATGCCTGCTTGATTATATATATTTTATTGTCATATTTAGAAATTACCATATCTAGCTAATTTGGGTCTCGGGAAGAAATTAATAAACTCTCAGTAAGTTGGTGTTCTGTTCTTTACGGCAATTTACTTCCCCACCCTTAAGCAAAATCTTCTCACTGTTTGCCAATGGGTCTCGGGAAGAAATTAATAAACTCTCAGTAAGTTGGTGTTCTGTTCTTTACGGCAATTTACTTCCCCGCCCTTAAGCAAAATCTTCTCACTGTTTGCCAACACAATTCTCGTAGTTTTATTTTATACTTTATTCTCTTTTCACCGTTGCTGTGAATGGAATGTTCACGTGCAAATTTACAATTTTCTAATGTAACCTGTTTCAGAAATTTATAATTCATTACTTTTTTTTTATTCAAAGAATATACACTCATACACAACACTGCGTTTACACTGTAAGCTTAAACTGTATGTATGTGTAAAAGAACAATGTTTAACATGAGTAGTAAAATCTGGTTGTAGGTGTTTAAGCCGTTTTATTTGTAGTACTTAAGTCAAGTATAGAGAATTAAATGAGGAACTTCTTTATCAATTATATATTATTAGTAATAAATTAATAAAAAAAAACAACTGATAAGCAGGTGATATTTCAAATAATTTTTACAACATTTATATCATGTTGTGTCAAAGATATCAAACTCATAAATTTTGTAATTTTTATACGTATAATTTGTTTTAATAGTGTTTGAAAAAGAAAACAAAAGACTTAAGCTAGGAACATGATTTGACTGAACATTTTTAATGCTTCTATTTACATGGCTAAAGATTTTATTGTTTTGTTTCTTAAAATCATGTAAATAATTAGTAAAACATTTTATATTATCCCGCATTACAATAAGAAAGACTAAAATAAAAATTTCAAAAAATATTTAGTATATTTAAGCCAACAGTAATCAAAACTAATGTTTAATGGTTTTATGATCTTGTTAGTTTAACGGTCTCCGTTGTCTACATTTTAGGTTTGTGTGTTTTTTTTTATTGTGACAAGGTTTGATTTTAAATTGGAATATTATACGAGGAAAATAAAATAAGCTATTAATTTTTAAGTTTTACTGGTAACTTCCGACTGTGCTAAGGTATACAAGACAGTTGACAAAATATTTAAATTTCTGTTTTAAAAATGATTTTGTATTTTTCTAATCAATTAGGGTTTTGATTTCTATTTATAATTGATTTTCTCTGCTTAAATTTTATGGCTTTGTAGATTTAGTAGGGTTTGTTTAGTGCCCCCTGTAGATATAGAATTGAACGAAATTACCTAATAATAGGCAATATTAAGAATTATTTTTACACAATACGGCCCTGAAGTATGGAGATGCATTTTGGATTGGATTTTTTTCAGTTTTTGCAAAAATTTTTAAATTAAATAATTCGTTTTGCATTTTTAAGTAAAAGAATCGAAATATGTCCGTAATTATCGTGTAAAAAATTTATAAAAGACAAAAATTAGTAAGCAAATTTTTAAGTTATTAAGTATTCCCCAGGGCAATAACGAATTTTAGGACACTTGAATAAGAAGTGTAATTTTGAAAAATATTCGAATAAAAATATATACTCGTATTTACTTTAAATACATTCGTAGTTACTTGTATATGACTTTTAAGTTCTGAAGCATAACGTTAACCTATTATCTAGTATGGTCAAAAAAGGTTGATACAAAATTCCGTTTTTTATTTTTTTTTTAAATTTTCTTATACAAAATGTTGAATTTTTGGAACATCTCCTTGGGATTTATTAAGAATAAATGTGGGAACAAATATTAAAAAATTAGTCAATAGCTACCTGCCATAGTTTTTTGGTACCAGCGATTTTAATTTTGTAGATTCCGAGAAAAAAAAATGTTTGCCATATTTTGAGGAATAATTTGAATTTATTTAATGTTAAGAATTTTAAATAAAACCTCTTCTGAATAATTTATTTTAGAGACTCTTAAATACTTTCTGAAAGTTTTATTCAAAACGGACAACAATAACTGTTAAATCGTGAGCATCAAATTCAGATTTTGCTATATTAGCGATTTCTAATGGAAAGATATCGAAATTTTATAAATTTTCGACTAAATATGAAAATTGGAAAAAATATATCTCAAAGTCAAAAATTTACAAGAACAGCGCAAAAATCTAAATCAATACTTAATCGCTGTTGGGTGCAAAATTTTCACAAACTTTAATCGTGTAGGTCTTTATATAGTCAAGTTTAAAGCTTGTATCGTATTTCTAGTAGTATAATAATATATTCAATAGATTCAATCGTAGGTATTTCTAGGGTGTTCATTTAACATTAATCATAAATCTCGTTTAAGGATAAATCATAGACTAAAAATATACTGTATAAAGACCTATGAATGCAGCATAATCTAGATTACATATCGTCACCTAAAAAGCCCAAAGACGTAACCCTTATTATCATAATTTTACAGCAGAAACAAAAAACTTTATAAAATGAAAACTGTTTAATTGAAATAGTCTTAATCATGACTCAGATTGTGATGAGCTATAGTTTCAATAGATTTCACTACTTTCCTTTGGCAGAATGTTATCCAGATATTTAGATGAACGATTCGGATCACTTGAATTCCAGATTGTTCATCAGATTGCAAGATTACGATAGAGTAATTGAAGCCGAAATTATGATTTAAAAAGAAGCCACGAAACTAATTTAGTATCAGAAACATTCACAAATTAATTGATGGTAAAGCGGAAACTAGATCTCTAGCGATTAATTATTTTATATCAAAATAACGAGTAACTTTGTGGAAGCTATTGATTTCATTGGTTGGATAATTATTGAGAGGTAAACAACTAATTTAACATAAGCTTCAACTCAGTGTTAAAATAAGATGGAGAAAAGACACCACTAGCTGGGATACCAGAAAATCTGCCGCTAAAAGATATGATAACAAAATGTAACTAGATTTCACTTAAAGAAACCTATAGTAGTCATTCTTAGTCTTAGTGGCTTCATGATTTGGAATATTACAAAAATTAATGGCCTATTTCACGATGTCGAAAGATAACGTTCGCTTAGATAAGACTTAAGACACAAACTTTTTATCGTATCTATTTTTTACTCAATCAAGTTTGTTTATTCCACAATCAAGTTTGTGTCTTAAGTCTTATATAAGCGAACGTTATCTTTCGACATCGTGAAATAGGGGGTAAGTGTTTTATAGATTATTAATGTGTGTAGTTTTAGAAATGACAAGAAATTATTTATTTAAAGTTTATTTAAAATAAATTAAAATGTTTTTTATGATTCCCCTCTTTAATAATTTTACAAATTTAAGTTTTTCACAGCAAAGGAAATCAAAATACAAACTAAATACACTGGGTGCCTCTAGTAAATATCCCCCCTTTATTTAAAAGGACTTGTTTCATTTCATAGAAATTCAAACATTTTAAATTCCTCCGCACATTGTCATACATCAATGTCAATTGTGTCGGGGACACAACAAGCACTTTACACATGTTCCAGAAAATGAATTTCATGAATACTAAAATTACTTAAGAAACATTACATGAACTAAACTGAAAATAAAAAAAATTACCATAAGAGGAAAACGTTGGTTAAATGTTTTACATTGTAAACTTAAAATGTGGTTGTGGAATAATTTTGTAAAATACAATAAACATTCACACACTGCTGGTAATAATCACCTATAACAAACTACACAGTTTTTATAAACCGCACTTTTTACTACTGCATGCATTTTGTATTTCCGTTGCAACAACTGAAAAGATAAAATTATATATTGAGGGTCAATGATGAATAAATAAGAGGGACGCTACAGTTGGTAAGCAATGGTAATAGTGGATGAGTTGATGATTGATTTTAATTCTCTTATAAAAACCAGTGGATGTTTCTGAATAATTACATTTTCTATATTGTAAAGAGATTTTTAAATGGAAAATACAAGAGCACCTATAACCTCTTTTCTACTTTAAAACTCGCATTTGATCTGTAGTGGAATATTCTCCGGTTTTATTTATATCTTCGCATTTCATATTTAAAATCAAACTGTATAGGGCCACTTTTAATTTCCTCTTAGCTGTTTACCATAATGATGTTACAAATTTCCAGCTAATGGTATATTGACTGTCACAGTTGTTACTTGTGGTTCTATTATGGTGTGAGAATTTCTATACTTTTTCATTCAACCTTAATTGACTTAGTACCTTAAACCACGTTTTTTTTATTTTCAATATTATCTTATAATAAAAACAACCCTTATATGTATAAAAACGTGAGACATGTTAAAGAAACCTTAAAATAATTTATTACTATTTTACTACAAAAAAAACGCTCTGGAATGAATCAGCATGTTACAAAAAAAAAATAAAAACAAGTAACATAAACATATTAATAAAGATTTCCTAAATGAAGGTGTTTTCAGTCAAAACTATTTGTAAATATTTTCCACTTTCTTGTTGGAGTAAAGAAAGGTGATGATAAAAATTAAATTAAGTGACAGTTGTTAAAGTATTTTATTGATGTTCTTAGATTTTTTTGTTAGCAAAAGAGAGAAAAATTAAGCTAAGAAATAGAGATGCCAGATTTTTGCTGATTTTTAGGTGGAAAATATACACAACAATTGATATTAGAAAATTTAAAGGTCATTGTTTTAGCTTCACTTTATATAAGTTTATGATAGAACCCAAATGTAGAGCTTGACCTAAGTGTTATGAATAATTGGTTTTGCTGTCGATAATTTCTCGTGGCAAATAATGATTCAGTGCAAAATTTGTAGCACTTAAACAGCATTTTGGACATGAAAAATCTCTCGGCTTCAATTCACATGATACCCAATTTTCCAGCTTTTGGATAAATCCTGCTGCTCGCAAACGTTTTTAATTGCTATTTGAGTAGCTCCTTGACAACTTGCAAGAACATGTTGAGTTTGACAACAATCTTCATGGGTTAATGCCTCTAATTCGTGGTCTTCAAACTTGTTAAGCTGGCCTGTGCGATCTTTGTCTTACGTATCAAAATCACCACTTCTGAAACGCACAAACCATCTCTCGCACGTTGAAACCCATGGAACACATTCATCATAAGCTACGATGAACAAGTGGTGTCCTTCAGCGGTATTTTGTTTTAAAATTAAAAAAGTAAAGCAAATCCTTCTGCATATGACGCTTTGTTGGCAAACAATTTGACATTTCAGTAACTAAGGCCCAAGTCACAAGAAGCAATTTTTATTGAAAAGATTGATTAAATTTTGTTCTTGAAATTTATTTGGTGTTCACTCAGCATAATAGAGTGGTTCGAAAAAAAGTTCAAATTCATGACTTTAACAAAAAATATTTTGCATTATTGTGTGCACGAAACGCGTTTTTAAAAGTCATGACTAGAATTTGACATGGTAGTAAAAAGCGATTAAGAACCATGAACACCGGTATACAAAATGTTATGATCGGACTAAAAATAGCGACGCAGTCAACAAAATGCTAAAAGGGCGATGTTTGTAGGCGTGGCAAAAATTATAATCCTATGGGGTGACTGACACAATCTTTTTTTATATGAAAGGCGAACCAGTCTACAGCACAATGCTTATTGCTTAAATGACTCGTATTTTTATTTGAGAGTATTTATACATTTGTATATACATATGTAATACGTAGCAATCCATTTTTACTAACCTCGTACCTTCTACTAGCAAACAATAACAATTGTTCAAATGTCAAACAATGACACTTCGAATGGCGCCAAATTTAAAAATTGCGTTCTAGTTGGGACACCCTTACAATCAAGTGTGTACTCGTCTTATCTGCCCCTCACCCTGATATCTACAATTTTATCAGCTGAGCTGGACAAATTGCTTCGTGTCAATGACTAACGATAAAAACCGCATTTAAAGGATACATCATCTGCTATGACTCCCGCATTTTTATGTTATGCACCCAATAGTTGCCACATGAATATAAATTCCCATTGCCACAACAATAAATTTCTGGCAATATTTCAATTGTACGTTTTATAGCTACACTTTACTTTTTCCCCCAACAGAGTGTGGGAGATTTGTTTTTCTTTATTTAATCTAGTGTTTTCATAAATAATTTAGTTATTATTGTAAAAGACAAAAACCACAAGCAGAAAAATATGAATTTAAAATGTTTGTATGTTTGTTTGTATAAATAAATAAATGCTATTTATACAATGACAATTACTAAACACAGTTTACTTTAGGTAGTTATATTCAGTGCATTCAGTGTCTTTACTAAATGTTTATATGTAAACATAAATGTGTATGAGAATTTAAATGATATTCATGTTAATTTAACTGGAAACCGAAGGTGTGTTGGGAATATCAATGCGCTATTTAACTATATTTGTATATTTTCAGTTTACATGACTTGTGGTCTGAGGACACAAAATTTTGAGATTAGTATTTCGATAAATTTATTTAAATTATGTGTATTTCTAGTGAAATAATCTAAATGAGGATACGAGTGAATATGTTTTCATTTTGATTGCAGTCGTACTTACAGGTTTAAACATTTATTATTTAGTTTTAGTTTTTTTTTCGAAATGAATCATGAGTTTGGAATTGTTATTTATGTGATTTAAGTTGGAGTTATTTAGTAGACACTCATACAGAAAATGCCAAAAAGAGATTTGATAGATTGTGCGCTATGCTATATAAAAGCTAAGAATGTTTAAAGGGAGAATTTGTAAAATGTACAATATATTCGAAACGATTTTTACATGTTTTAAGAAAGATAATTTAATGCAGTTTACGTTTACATTATAACTACGAGGGTGGTTCGGAAACTTGTTAGCCTAGAACAGAAAACGCGTTATAAACAGAAAAAAGTTAAGTGTGCTATGGACACTTGTTAAATTTATTTTCTATCTGGCAACTCCTTCATATAGAAACAGGTGTTCAAAAAAGACGCATCCGCGATTTTTTCACAATGGAAAAATTAGAAATTCTTGGTGTCATTAAATATTTAAATAAAAAGAGTTTATCGGGACAAGAAATTCATAATGATATGGTGAGTGAGTTAGGGAAAAGTGCTCCTTCATATGCAACAGTAAAAAATTGGGTTGGTGAATTTAAACGTGGTCGTACAAGCATTGCGGATGAACCAATTAGTGAACGTCCAAAAACAGCAACAACAACATAAATTACAGCCAAAGTGCATGATATGGTATTAAATGATCGACGAATAAAAGTGCGTGATCATGGGCGTTTCAAATGATCGAGTCCATTTGAAAAAGCTTTCTGCCAGATGTGTGCCGCATTTGTTAACAGTCGACCAAAATCGCATAAAAATTTAAATTTCTCAAGCTTGTTTGGATCGTTTTAAGAAAAATAAAATGGATTTTCAGTTTCATAACTCTGGATAAGACATGGATCCACCATTATACTCCAGATATAAAAGAACAATCCAAGCAATGGACTGAAGCTGGAGGAAGAACCCTAAAAAAGGCAAAAACAATTTAATCGGCTGGTGAGTTTATGGCAACGGTTTTTGGGGACTTCAAATGTATTTTATTAATTGACTATCTTCAAAAGGGTGACACAATAAGAATTCGAGAAAAAACGTCCTGGCGTAAAACAAAAAAAAAATCATAATAATTTGTCATAAAGACAACGCACCAGCGCACAAGAGTGTTTTAAGAATGGCTAAAATCAACGAATTAAAGTACGAGTTCCTTGACCACCCACTTTATTCTCCTGACTTAGCTCCGTGTGACTTTTACCTGACAAGCGTTTTACCTCAAATGAAGATGCAATTACAGCTGGAAACCACTATTTTGAAGGCCTGGAGGAAAACTATTTTAATCAAGTGATAGAATTGCTAGATAGACGTTGGAATAAGTGTATTGAAGTTTCAGGAGATTATATTGAAAAATAAATATGTTTTTGAAAAACTAACTATTCTGTTTCTGTGCTAGGCTAAGAAGTTTCCGAAACGCCCTCGTAACTCATAAAAGTATGTGCAAGACATACATATTTTTTCAAGAGCTGAAACTAACAGATTTTAGAGCCGAGTTAACGAAACATCCCAACATTTTAGTTTTTGCATAATATATTCTGTGGCCGTCCGGAATCAACATTAAATAGAGCTGCTATGGTCCAAAAAAATCATTAATTTATATTTATTTTTCTAAATGCTTAATAATCAAAGTCCATTATACAGGTCAGATAAGGTAGGTAAAAAAACGAATGAAAAAAACGATTGAACATGGATGGTCTTTACAAGCGAACAATTTCGTTTTCTACACACAGAAGATTATGTACACATATTAATGTCCGAAATTCTTCAGACTTTTTGTTGTTATTTGTATTCACATTGCACCACCAGTTCTGCAAACTTATTTAAAATCTCGAAAAATTTTTTATTATCCAAAACTTTTTTTCCTTTGACAATATTCCAATATCGTTAAATTGTCCGAAGCTGAGGAAATATATTTCTTTTTTACTTCGATCAGATGTTTTCAATACCAAACAATTATTGATTTTGAATAATAATAAGGAGCTAAAGCAGACAAAACTATACTGAAGAGTGTTTATTTACACGAAGCAATAGTTTAAGCTCAGCTGAGTACTTTTTATCGGGGTGAGGGGAAGATAAGATGAGTACATATTTGATTGTACTAGCAACTCGTGTTACTCTCTTATTTGTATTACATATGTGTATACAAAAAAAAAAATACCAGTGATTTAAGCAATTACATTGTGCTGTGTGAACACCGAAGAAATTTCAAGAAAAAAATTGTGTCAATAAAAATTGCTTCGTGTAATACGGGAATTTGCTAACAGGTACCACACATTTCAACAGGAATTCTCTTCAATAAATAGACAAAGTCAAAGTTAAAGATATGACAAAGGTGGTGCTCTTCAGACCACATTTTCTTTATTTATTTAACATAGTTGTCAATACATTTCATAAACAATATTATTATCACAAACATCTCATTCTTTAACTGCCGTCAACTATTTTCATAGTTCTATAACAAAATGTCTTTTATTTACTTCACTTAATGACAAACACAAACACTACCAAAATAATATAAATTTTTTGGGAAGAATTAGGGTCAAGAAAGTTCACAGGCAATTGGAAACTGAAATTCTTCACAAAATTCTAATTACATTGTACAACATTTAAGTGTTAATAAGAGAGACCCAAAATATTGTAGTTATAAATACAAATGTAAACATTTATGTACAAATAACAACAATTACAATTACAAATGTAGCAGATACCTTAAGAAATTCTACAGAAAGACACAGCAAAGAATCAAATAGTTAAATACACAAAATATAAAAAAAACAGAACACTAAACATGTTTATTTCTGTCCGTCTTTTACGTTGGGAATTCAAAATTTTTCGGCCTGTGAAATAAAAATTTTGTTATAAGGTGTGTATGAACGCAGAGATAGGCAGCGAGCGTGCAAGAGTTAAAGGTGGTTATACACGTGTGCTGAACATGTAATTGTCATGATGTACAAAATAACAGCGTCACAACGAAAACTTAGCTGTGTGTGTTACACAAAAATACTACCGTGTAATTTCAGTAAATTTTAGAAGCATAAAAACCAAATATCTTAAAAATTCTTTGGGGATTATGAGTATTTTTTCTGTTTGTTTGTTTTACGGTATGTGAGTTGTGATTTGAATGAGTTTGAGTGTATAAGAGAGAGTGATTGATGATAGGCTTGCCTATTAACTAATTTAACTCTTTGCAGGTTTGTATGGCCTTTGGTCCTGGATTTGTTAAGAATATATTTAATTTTATATTGTATTTTAATTTTATACTGTGAATTTCCTGTAGATCATATTTCGAATCTTAAATAGGTTCAAAGAACCATTTAGTTTTTACAGCATGCTTTAGACTGTTCACATAGAATGAGACCACACTACAGCAGCTTTTTTTAAAAAAACCTGGTGGCACATTTTTTTTTAAACATAACTACAGTTATTCCGTCAAACATTTTACGCAGATAGAATATATTTTCAGCACTCATGCAATGGTATATCAAAATATAAAGAAAATCTTGCACAATTTCCTATAAAATCTGATATTTGCGGGTCTCTCCTCCAAAAAATAAAGCAGCAATATAAGGCCCCTTTCAGATTAGGCAATTTTATTTGCGCAAGTATAATTTATATTTATTTTCTTTTGAACTTGCATTCAGTAACTTGGTTGCGCAAATTTATATTTCTTATGCTCGAATTTTCTTAATTTTTTGACGTTTTCTTTCATTTCTGTATTCATTGTAATTGTGAAAGTGATTTGAAAACAATGGAAGTTGAAGAAAAAAATAATTTAGTTAAAGTTACTTCAATGCATCGGAGAAGCGGTTAATATAGATTCCTATGAGAGTGATAGAGAAGATGGGTTTGCATCATGCTTGGAAAATAGCCAAAGTGGTTGTCATACCTAAGAAAGATAAAGACGCTAGTAATCCAAACAACTTAAGAGCAATTAGCTTACTTCCAAACATAAGTAAAGTTTTCGAAATTTCCATTAATAATAACATACTAAAACAGTGTAATGAAAAGAGTTTAATAAATGATAAGCAATTTGGATTTAAATTCAAACATTCTACAATCCATGCGATACATTCGTTAGTTTCAAATATACAATGGAATTTAAATAAATCATTAGGTACCGGGGCATGTTTAGTTGATTTCGAAAAAGCCTTTGATAATATCTGGATTCCTGGATTAATTACAAAACTTTTGAATTATGGATTTCCAAATTATTTAATTATTTTAATACATAATATGTTAAACAATAAATGTTTCCAAGTTTGTGATGGCAAAAACATAAGTTCCAAGAAATTTATCATTGTTAATGGTCTGCAACAGGGAACCGTTAATGCACCAATTTTATTTAATATATACGTACACGATCTTCTAAACAAAATTGAAAACATTATTGGCTTTGCTGATGATATTATTATTTACCACTCCGATGATAAAATCGAAAAAATTAACAAAAAACTACAAAAGTACTTTTATATTATAGAAAAATATTCAGCTGACTGGCAAATGAAAATCAATTTAAATAAATGTGAAACAATACTGTTCCGTCCCCCCGTAGGAAAATGTAACAACAACATAAAACGTAATTGGAAATCATTTGGAGTTAAATCTCTTAATAATGTACTTATTCCAAACAAACAAATTGTTAAGTACTTAGGTATTTATTTAGATAAATTTTTATATTTTAATGAACATATTAATCTACAACTTCGAAAAGCCCAAAAAGCCTTTTTCTTATATAAAAAATTATTTTTCTCAAATTTTATCAAATCAAGGGTAAAAATAATTATGTATCAGTCCTTAATAAGGCCTATTCTCACATATGGTTGTCCAATTTGGTTCAACATATCTCCATCCTATATGGAAAGACTAAGAATGTTTGAAAGAAAATGTCTAAGGAGCTGCACCTCCCTTTATAGATCAGCAAATAGCGATTATAAAAAGTATATATCAAACAAAGTATTATATACGGAAGCCAAAGTAAGCAGGATTGATAATTTCATAATACATTTAATAAGAAACCATATTCTAAACAGTACAGAATACTTTGTTAACAATATAATTATGGCCCCATACTACGCTAATGATGAGTATATATCTAAAACATTACAAACAGGCTACGTTCCACCGGAAGCCTTCCTCTTCCTGGATAAAAATGGATATATCCAGAATGAAAACGGCATACCTATAATCTACCACATTTATAGAAGAGCCAATATTAAATCCATAACCTGTAATCAACCTACAAATGAAAATATTAGATTCGACACTAGTGTTTATCTGGCTGATAAACACATGAAACCAAACCTTAATATCAAAAAATTTTGGTGGCTTGCCAACTAATTTTTACCCTTTAATTTTAACTCTAGACCATTCTTTTTACTTTCTATTATATAAAAGTGAGCTTTTTAAACAAATTTTTTCTTGCATTTAAACTTATATAAAAATATAATTGTTGTATATTAAATTATCAATATAACTAAAAATTAAGTTTTATTTTATATAGTATACTTGAGAGCCCGATTAAAGGGACTGTGTATTAAAAATTATAATTATACTGTTTGTTTATTTATAGTAACTAATATAAATTTTGGAATAAAATAAACGATTAAAAAAAAAAAAAAAATGTAGTTTAAAGCCATTTTTTAAAGATTAATGTTTCCGCCTTTTTATTGCGGTCTAAATATGAAAATGAACGAAGATTAAAAATGCATTCATTTTGTTCAACTAAATTGATTAGTTGTTCCATTTCATTTTGCTTCCATTTTCTCATGATTTTTTAATTTAATAAAAATTTATTCACAAATAAATATAAAATTTTCTTAACACACAATTTGACAACACCACAGTTTTCAACACACCGAAGAAGAAATAAGAGAGAATTTAAAAAACAAATAAATATCCCAAGACAAGAATGACAGCAGCAACAGAATTGCCAAGTACAAACAAGCGTGTACTCAAGTCTCGTCAATTATTTCCCTTTCAAACCGACCTTTCCTCTCATACCCACAAACACAAGACTTGCGCAAATAAAATTGCCTAATCTGAAAGGGGCCTAAGTACCGGAGACAACTACGTTTCAGTAAAATATTTGCAGTTAAATATCGTAGAGAATAGTAGAATATTGTTGCTATAAGTCAGACATGAAGTAGTTATGTCTACCGGGGCCAAAATTTCATGTCGCAGCGAAACGGGAAAATATAATTTTTATATTATACAGATGTTGTTGGCAATAAATAAATAAATAAATAATTAAATAACATATGTTTCTCGAATGTTGTATGAACGTTTAGGTGTTGCCAAAAGTTCAAATATGTACCTCAACATAAAAATAACTCATTTCAGTTAAAAACAAGCAAGAGTTTATATATTTAGCTTTGCCGAATCTTCTATACTCACTACCAAATTACCTATTATGGAGATTTATGCACATTTAAGTAATTTTCGGAACTGGACTTTTTATGAGGGGCTACGGTCAAGTACGGACCGATCATCATCATATTGATATGGACAATTTTAATATACGAGTATGTATGGACTATTTTTGTTGAATTTAAACTTGATAGTGGTTTTATTAAAATTTCATTGCTCTATGTCTTTTTTTCGAAGCTCTATAGTGATTTCAACAGACGGACGGGCATGGCTAAATCGTGTTAGAATCTAATAAGGACCCAGATTATTTAGACTTTTTGGTTCCAAGACCATTATTTCGATGTGTTATAAACGGAATGACAAACGCAATATACCCCCCATCTTTATGGTTGTTGGTATAAAAATAACCAAATGGTTACATCCAAATCATAAACTGATTAACAAATTTAAAACAAGACAATAAAATTAGTGAACAACAAATTTAAAAAAGGTCCATCATTTTTACTTACTTGACTCAAATGATAAAATGTTTTTTTTTTCACGCAATGCAGAAATTATTTTGTTTTTCTCACTTGTATTATTAACTTTATTTGTGTACAGATTTGTGTATTTGCTCTGACATTTTAAAGGATTGATATTATAAACATACGACTTTGCTCAAAATGGTTTTCATAATCAGATAGTTGTATCACACAATGTACAACATACAACATCACTTGTGAATTGAACAAATAACTTCAGAAATGTTTGCTGTATTTTATAATACATCTGCACTCTTGAGTAAAGCTTAGCCCAATTCATATGAACGCCTCAACTTATCGCCAGCATCTGCCAATTGAATACTGTGATTTATTAAATAAAATATATGAATTTGTATGAGTATGAGATCAATTATCTCGAATAAGTAGGGATTTTAAATTATATGGTCCCGGCACTTGAATTGTGTTCCCTAAAAAATAAAATTTGCTTGAATCTGACCAACTGTTTGAAGATGTTCACAGTCGATTCAAAGATAGAGGTAGGCTGTAGCCGGGAATTTCGTTATTGAGTCTGATACCAGGAATGTAGGAATAGTAACAGTACAAAAGTGATGTATTTCAAGCATAGACTTTTACTGAAATATTCCAATTTATAAAAAATTTCTATAAATTATAATTTGTAAATATAATTTTGAATTATTTCAATTTCATACATATGTACGTGAGGAAATATAAGGAAAAAATATCCCGACTAGGTTGGGAGGGCATATAGAGAGACTAACATCTGTCTCCGAAAATGAATGTCGTGTAGCATTGTATTGTTCTTTTAGTTGTTGTTGTGTTTAGCTTTTTTTTCTTGTTAGGAATACAAAGTTGGTGAGTTAGGGTTGGAACCGCCTGAGAAATCTCAAGAGCTAGTGGGAAACCTCGCCAACACAAAAGTGATCCGTAACAGAAATGTTTCTTTTTATAAAATCAACCTTCAAGGAGTAATCTGTAAAGTTTAACATTTAATTAAAGCAGAAAAATAGCTTTCTAACCGAATCTCGCATTGCGAAATTTGTTCGAAACCTTTTGACGTAAATTGCTTTATTTTATCTTAATAGAAGTAAATGGAGAGTAAATGAAATCATGCTCAAGAGAAAGTCGGAACAGATAGTTTCATTTAAAAGATTTATTATAAATTAGCAAATTTCGTTGTTCTGCGAATTTTCAATGTTAGTAAGAGTATGAAAGCAAGTTTTGTTGAATACGATGGAACTGCAGAATAGTCCCGATATATATTATTAAGCAAAATAGCAGAGATTGTTTTTGAACAGATTCAATGAGGCCGATATAAACATTATAATACTGATCCATATTCCATGTAAAAACATCTCAAAGCCACGGTATTGATAAATACTGAAATTACAAGGTGTGAATGGGTGACTATATACATTGATATGAAAGGAGAATTGATGGCTGTAAAAAGCTACTTAGCTCCACATACACACAGGCTATGGACTGTAGAAACTATACACTGTTGGGTTTTGCTCAGGTCCAGGGCACTGCGGTGTTTAGGACTATGAAATTGATGAGAAGGTGAATGGTGTAAAACAGCCGATCTTTCATTTTTTTTAGAGAGATAACCAAAAGATGTCTGGATGAGACAAACCAATTCTAAAAAAGATTTTAGGTAGCCAAGGGCCATATGGCCCAAGTTAGACATAGCAGGCACCATATTATTATTAGGATTGGATAGTGTTATCCTGAGGTTTCTATTGGCGGTACTAACAGGTCATTGTCTAATAAGGGCCATAATCAGCATATGGGACAACAGAACTCCATTTTTTGTGCTCGTTTAAAGTATTGGTCATTGTTAACTGTGACATTTTTATATTTATTCACGTTTTTGAGAGAGCGTTCTGCATCCATTGAAAAAACTTCCCAACCACCTCCTTCTAAATAGTTTTTAACAGATATTGCAACATGTAACCGAACGCTGTCATGTTGGAATGTTACGACTTAATATATAACCGCATATTCTGGGTATTTTTCGGCAAATGCTCCCTGTGATGAGTTTGGCCGGATTTCGGCAGAGAGATAGAAGGCTTTGCCTCTAATGAAATGTATAGCGCCATGGATATTTGACTTTCAAGTGTCGATTCGGCTAGTTGGCCAAATAATAGTTAGATGAAAAATTACAAAAATTAACATTATTGTATTTTATTTTATAGCGTTTAAACAGCATATATCGGCTTCAATTATTATGGTACCCAATTTCTCTGCTTGTATGAATCCTGCTGTTTGCAAACATTTTGGAATTTGCTGCTTGAGTAGTTCTTAATCATTTTGCTCTTGTTGAATTTGAGAACCATCTTCATGGAGTAATGCCTCCAATTCTTGAGTTTCAAACTTTTTTTGCAGGCTGGTGATCATTGCCATTCGTGTCAAAATCAAACGATAGAATACATTTACCATGACGTTCGCTTTTTTTTTTTCTAATTAAAAAAGCAAAGAAAAACTTCCCGCATATGACGCTTTATGGACACAAAATTCGACATCGGACGGAGTTTAAAAGATACGCCATTTGTTATGAATCCCACATTTTTAATGTATACATCCAATAATTTATAGTTGAATTGCTTATAATGTAATTGGACAAATTATCTGCGTAGACTAATTATCTAAGTAAGTAAGTAAGCCACATAAGGTAGCATTTTTCACAAAAATACCATTTATCCAAAAAAAATATCTTAGAAATACCTCTTGCATGTTTATGGGTTAAAACCACAGAAGAAAAAAACCTCTAATTTCCTTTCATTTTCAATGTAGTATTTTTCCATTCGTATTACAGTTTTCCAACATTCATTCAATAAATTCACAACAAGTGGTTTCATTCATAAAAACAAAACCCGGCCATAAACCAAATTGACATTTTTGTTTAAACAAAACGCCAAAACAAATATACCTTAAAAATCAAATAAAAAATTTACTAACATTTAAACTTACACGTACGAAAACAAAACGCAGACATGAATTTTGTATTGTAATGAAATACAAATAAAAAAAAACTAAATCAACATTAAATAAAAACAAAAAGAAACAAACAAAAAACACATCAAAATAAATAAATAAATAATATTGATTGATAGTTTTTGAAAATAAACACATGCTCTTACCATAAAAACCCCATCCTCAACTTAAAGACACTCAGCAGAGGGGGTATTGTACCCAGTTTATCCATGGCAAAAATGTGCTGGTTCAATAGATGCTGCTTTATTTAGTTAAAGTTTGTTGGTTGCCTTAAAAGTTAAAAACACTTGAGATTTCAAATGAAACAACACAAACAGCCATCAATTGAAAAGAGTGTGTATGATTCATTTTGTTTTTGCTTGAATTTTTTTGTAAACATATTTTTGATTAGAAACTTGCAAACAAAAAAGCTTAAATTTGACTACAACTTTGTCAATCAATACAGCTTGTTGTCTAAGTAGTTTTCACAAAATTTAAGATAGACAGACAGTTGGATGGATAGTCAGGACAGACGAACAGACAGACAGACAGACTTATTGAAAATAATGAAACTGAAAATACAAAATATAGTTGCAAAAAAGTGGCGTGTTACGAGTATTTGTGTCGTCAGACAGACAGAGAGACACTCAGTCAGACACTTTGTATGAATACATAATCCTCTGTTTTACACAAAACGTCATGCCGGCATTTTTAATGATTCGTTTAAAGTGTATTTTGTTAAGTTGCCTGACTTGCTGGCCAATTTTTTTTGTGGGTATTTTTGCTTAGCCTTATGTAGTTACTGTCTCTGCCCTCTTACAGTAATAATTGCATTCAATTTTTTTTTTGAAATTTTCCTTTATATTTATTTTTGAGAGTTGCATGGAATATTTTCAACAATTTAACTTTTGACATTTGTTGAGGATTTGGTTTCTTAAATTTTTCTGTTTGCAGTAAAAGTGCCCATTTGATTTGAATATTGTTTTTGTTCGCTATTAAGGAAAATCTTCCTTTTATTTGTTTTAATACACTGAAAGAAATTTAATAATTTAAATTTTTTTTTTTGTTTTAAATATAATTAACAAACACAAACTGCGAAGCTTTTTGGCATATCTGCAGAAAACACCCAGACTCTTTGGCGGGAATCGAACCCACAACCCACTGACTGATAGTCCGGCAGTTTTTGTATTTAGGTTTTAGCTGTATTTTAAGCAATGATCGGCACTTTTTTTTATTAATTTAATAGTTTTCTTTCATATATACCACTTGGCGTATGATTAATATTAATTATTTACATTATTTAGAAATCTGCAATTTTTATTTTACTTTTTTCAGAATTAAAGGTTTTTAGTATTGCAATTGTCTGTATGTTTGTAATTGATAGAAGGCCAAACCCTTGCACCGATCTTACTGAAATTTTCACAGCATGTTACTGTAACTCTGGAAGGAGTAATAGGCTATATGAAGTTTTGATTGGACAAACGGGAGTGGCACTACCCATATTTTGTAATTTTTTTACGTATTTGGTACATATGGTATTGGCATAATTAGAAATACGTATCAGGAGAAAATTGGGTGGGACCACGCCCCTTTGTAGGAAAATTAAAAATTAAAAAATATAGTCTTTACTACTGGGTCGATTGTCATTAACCTTTAACTGACGAGGTGAAATGTTTGGACATAGTTAATGACGTGGTGGTAAATTTTACCCTCTTAATTTTATTAAAAACAATTAGGAAAAAAATATTTTTTTATAATTATTTGCTTTTTAGAAATAAGCCACTACATTTTTGATTACAAAAAATAGAGAAAACAAAGAATATTTTTATTTGTTTAAACAAAACAGGTACTTTATTTCACAAACTTTTTTAAAGAGAATTTTTAAACAAAAATGTAAAGTGTAAAATTTACCACCACCTCATCAGTTAAAGGTTAAATATTCACAATAGGATATTCTTAAGAAATAATAAATTCTTAACTATATAAAGTTGTCAGTTGATAAAGAGGCGTAACGAAAAAATTAAATCGTTATATTTTGGGCATTTTTTTGACCTACTTCGATGATATTTGGTACATAGTTATAAGTAAACATAGGGGCGTGACCTTGCCTATAGAACCCAAAATTTAAAATCGTAATTTTTTGAATAACAGCGGCAGTATTTGTTATATATAGTAAGTGGCATGAGCACGCCCCTTTGATTGCGATATATTGGAAACTGGACCTGTTAACCGATCTTAAATTTTCACAGCGTCCAGCTTTGACTCAGGACTACTTATTACATGATAATAATTTTCGACCATGCAGACTACTGCACCTTCTTTTTTACAACGTTTATTAAAGGCTTTACCTCAAAGGGGGTAGCAAAGCACACCTGATTCAGCTAGTAAGCTATAATTAACCATATGAAAACAAGTAAACATTATTGCTGTTCATGGAAATATATGCGACTAAGCCCAAAAAATTAAAACAATTTTACATTAAAAAAATTTTGTGTATTTGTTTAGAATTTTATATGCATTTCTAATAAAAATCATTTAAGGTGCTATCACACGGGATGTATTTTACATATGTACTGTCAAATTTTCCATCTGTAAAAATTGTACACATCGTGTGATACATATGAAAGTTTGCATGTGTAAAATACATGTGGAAATACATATATAATTTTTTCGATTAGAACACGCTCTATTTTCATGTGGCAAACATAAACAAAACAGCTGGTTTGTTTTTTAACCAAATAGTTTGAAAAAATATATTGTAAAGAAAAATTAAAGAAAATGGTAATGAACAAGGGAAAGCAAGTATTTTTCGATTTTTAATAAAATAAATTATGTTTATTATATTTATTGCTGTTAGATTGGCCAAAAGAGGCAATTCTTGAAATTTATACACGTTAAAAACTCAGCTTTTGTTTACATTTATAGGTTATGTGATACGAAAAACATAAGCTGGTGTGATAGCAAAAATTATGAATCGTATGTAAAATGGAAATTTTGACATACATACGGAATTACATATGGGTAAGAAAAGTGACAGTATATATGTAAAATACATCCCGTCTGATAGCACCTTTAACAAAGCTTAAGCTTTCATAGCAGATATTTTTTTATTGAAAACATTAAAATTGCAAGAAAATAGTTTGACAAAAAAAAAAATAAAAAAAAAGAATTTCAAAATGTCCTAATTTTGTTTTTATCATGTTTTCAATTTTTATTGTATAAGGAATTAAAACTTCTACAGCTTTCTAGTTAGTTTTATGTAATAATTTTGTGGAGTTAATACAAATTTTGAAGTACAAAACTTACCAGAATTCAAAATCAAAAACTTGATATTCGGCTCTTTATTCCACAGTGCCTATAAAGTTTAATGCAAATTGAAAATTGGTTGTAGTTTTCCTAAAGTCTTTTTATAATTCCCCAAAATTATCTTTTAAAAATAAATACTAACTTCAAAGTTATAAATAACTTACTAAAACTATTGCACATATACCTCGGTTCGTATGATTAATATTAATTATTAACATATTTTAGATAGATGCATGATATGGAGGATTTTAAGGCTGAACTTATATTTATTTCAGTGAAATATTATTAGCCAAAGTAAAAGCTTTGATAGCTAATCTTTTATTTTATAGAAAACACAATAATTTCAAGAAAATTCCTATACTAAATTTATTCAAAAAATTAAATTTTTAAAAATTCAAAAAATGTTCCTTATAAAAATCAATGTTTTTTAATAGTTTGATTAATTTTTACTTAAGTTTTGTAGTTGTTTTGTTACAATTCATATAATTTGAATGTGTTGTTTTTGTAATTAAATAAAATTACAAATAATTGTTAAATCGTGTTGATATTTATGGGCAGTGATCCCTTGAGTAATTTTAAGCCTCGTTAAACCTCTAACTAATCACATTTCATAGAAAGAAATCAAACTACTTCTAATCGCACGAGCAAGACAAATATTTTGTCCAACGAATTCTGTAAATTTCAGTTCATTTTATTCCCAATGTATTTGACTTTCGTGTGGTTTATATTTATTTGCTAGAAGTGACGATTGCAATTGTCATACAAAACATAATAAATTTATCTGCGAATATAAAATTTATTGCCGACCAATTTTTATATAGTGTTTTTTTAGTATTTTTTCATTTATATTACAGTTTCATTTTCAAATTCACAACAAAATTCATTCATAAAAACAAAACCCGGCAATACACCAAATTGACATTTTTGTTTAAACAAAAAGCCAAAACAAATATAAACGGATACAAAATTGTTCGCCGACCAATTTTATATATAGTTTTTAAAGACGGGAAGTAAACTGGAAGTGACAAACTTAAAACAAATAAATAAATGTATTCCTATAAACTCCAGCTGATAAATTACTTTTAATTTAAGTTCTACCGAGAAATGTTTTATTTGTTTTATTTTACTTATTATATTTCTAAGTGTATATACTTTAAACAAAAGCGAAAACAAATTATTTTAGGCACAATTTACAAAACAAAACCTACAAAAATAAGTGAAAGTCATTTCCAATAGAAATAATCTTCACTATGTTTTGTTGTTGTCTATTCATTTGTTTGATATTCAAATCAAAACTGTTTGTTAAAGATTTTGTATTCATCATTGTCTTGTTTAAGATGGGTCAGTTTATTTCTAGTGTTTTCTATACAATTGTTAATATGAAGTAGGTAATATTCACTACAAAAAAAAAATACTCAACAATTTTATACAAAAAGGTGCCATTAGTTTTTAGATTTGATATTTTGTAATATTTATAATCAGATTACGTTTTCATGCAATACATAGACTTTGTTGTTAGTAGTAATAAGTATTAGATATTAAATTAATGAAATTAATGTTGACTAATAATATGTTATAACTTAATCATGACTGGATTTTTGTATGCAGGATTTCATAATTTTGAGAGTGACGTGAAAGATTTAAATATTTGTTTAATACAAATAAATAGAAAGAAAAAAATATTTACAGTAAAGCTTCGTGATCCTTATATACAGGCAGCATGAATATCACAACTTGTTTACAATCTGCATTATTCCAACTCTGCAGTAGGCCTCTCCAATTCTAGCCGACAATTTTTATAGGAAAACCCCTAATTGATTAAATATACACTACCACTCGGCTTAAATTTTCCTTGGGCAAAAGCCCAATATTATTTAAGTGGTCGAAGCTGGGGTCAATTAGGCGGTTTTAATATATTTCTCAATTAATCAGGTTCTCTAGAAATCAGGTGTTTTCTTCGATACCATTTAGTTAGAACCTAAGTACTAGGGATGTCATAAATGAATCCCTGGATCGGGATTTCGGGATTTTTGCTCCATATTAAAAGAACTTGATTTATAAATAAAAACAATTTACAGTTCAACCTTGGTATAACGAATCTGAAGGGGATTAGAACAAAAAAACGTTATATCGAGGCTCATTATATCGAGGTGAAGTTGCACTTCGATTCGTTATAACGAGGTAATAAACAATTTTGTGTGTATATTAGTCATCATCTGCTTACCATGTTATAGCGAACGATTTCCGCTAATAAATCAAAACACATTTGAAGTAAAACACTGTATTTTGTAGTTTTAAAATTCAAAAATTGTTTACATTTATAAAATAATAAAACTGAGCCAGTGATTAACTAGCTAGATTGCAAAAACAGCTGCTGCGTTGCTGCTGTCGACTAAAAATGTAGGTTTGGATTAATTGATGGAAATCGTTATGCAAAAGTTGTAAGTTGAAAAAATTCGTTAAATTGAGGTAAATAATTTTTTCTATTTCGTTAGGCTGCAGTGAATGAAAATTCGTTATAACGAGGCTATTGACAAATGTATGCGTAATAGAGAGGATTAGTTTGTATTAAATCTTATTGTTGTAGGGGATTTCAAAAATTTCGTTAAATCGAGGAATTCGTTATAGTGAGGGTCGTTATATGGAGGTTTGACTGTATTTTAAAAAGTTTACATATGTTAAATATAAATATGTTTGAAAACAAAAATTTTGAAGTGATTAAAGGTTTATAAAAAATTAACAAATAAAAACTTAATGAAATGTTAGATTGACAAAAATAATATGTCATTTCGCCTTTAATTTCTATATTTATTTAAAAGCAACAGAATATTGTCGCTTTATATCGATAAAGCTTCTTATAAATATTAAGGTATCTATAGTAAAGCGAGTCTTAATATAATTTTGTTACCAATATATTAAGCTGACGAAAAACATCATTTGCATAAACAATCATTTCTGAATAAACATTTCTATCTCATTATCAAATTCATTTTTAAATTGAATGAGTAAATCATCCTTCTGTTTTGTTTTCTTTTAAGGAGAGATTTAACGAGATCACTTTTTTAAATCCCTTTGAGCATAAATAAAATAGCAACAACAAAGTAGATTCATATTACCGCGTCAAGAGCTTTGTCAGTTTTTTTAACCAGATTTAAAAAGACAACTATTTAATTAAGTAAAGCAAATTCTTCACCTCTTAAGGTCTAACCCTTTCTTTGCATAGTGGCGGAAATTTTCATTATAACATTGAATGCCCTCTTTTATTTATATTTAGTATTAACCTAATGATCTTACATTGCATGATGTTGGAAATTTCCATCATACTGTTTTTTTTAGCTAAATTTCATCATATTAAGATTCATCATACTAAGATTTTTGTAACCATTTTTCCTTTAATTTTTAACATGAATTATATCGCTTTGATCTATTTCATCAATTAATAAAAAATCAATCCAAGAAGGGTTATATCAATTAAAGGTTTTTATATAGAAATTTCCAAATTCCCAAAACTGTAAACACTTTTCGACATACTGCAGAGGACATAAGCTAAACCTGATTTACGGAGATAAATATAAATAAGAAAGCAATTAGTGATTATACTTTTAGTGTTTTGAAAACTCTTCCTTTTTTCGGCCATTGAATTTAGAAGAAACATTAAAAATTACAATACAATAAAAACTAATTTAAATGCCTGATAGTCAATGTATACAAAGGCTCTAAAAGTAACTTAAAATAAAATCAAATGTTAGCCATGCGAAATATTGTCTTTCAAAATAAATGTTCTCCTTTTTCTTACAAACAATCAAGTAGTTGTCTTAAGTCTTTTGTTTTTATTAAATAAATTTCCTTTAGAATACAAAATTAAGTGTCACATATCATCTTATTGTCATTACTTTTCATCGCATACACATAATTTTTAATTTTATTACTATAATAAATTAAATATATTAACAACAATTTTGTAATAATTATTAAATTGTCGCATGTGGGAAAAAATAATTACGCACCAGCAACAGCAACAGTAAACAAACAACAAGCACTTGGCGTTTTTCGTGGTTCGTTACGCATTTAACATGTGTTGACATGTTGGAAGCGAGTTGGCTGGTTGGTGGTGTTGAGCAGCCACCGTCGCTGTTGTTGCTGTTAGTTGTTAACTATTTATAAATCCATGTTTATAAAACAATTTATGAACAATTATCATTCATAAGCCATAAATTACCGTTGTTTCTTGTTGCAGTTTTAACCATTTAAGTGGAGTGAGTCAGTGTATGAGTATATTGTGGAACTCTTATGTTTTTACAAAATATGTAATTAAATATTAATATTTTTTTTATGTTTTTCATGCAATAGTTAATGTTAATATTTAAAATAATATGGTTTTAAATGGTGGTTAATGAATTTAACATTTAAATTAAATTATTTAACTAGTTAGAAAACATGTGATTGTAATTTTATGGTCTTTAGTTAAAGTTTAAATAATTAGTAGTTACAATTAATATAAATTGTTAGCTAAATAGCTGATAGTTTGCTAGATAAGTAAAATGTTTTTTTTTGCATTCAAGTAGTGACTAAGGAAATTTCAAATCATTGACATGTATCTATTGTTTTGATAAAGGTCTTTTATTGAATGTGTAACTTAAAAAAGTGGAAGTTGTTCAAATCTTATGATTTATTTGGAAACATTTGTAGAATATAAATTATACAAAGGCAACATATGGATAACGCTCCAAAAATCTGTTTATCTTTTAAGGCCAAGAACGAAGCAAGCCAATTTGGTATACCCAGTTCTGAAGTGAAGCATATCTCGATCGAGCTTCGATCTAAATAAATTATAGTAGGTCGGGACTATATGAACTATAAGGCGGCTGAGGCAAAACTTCCTGACTACTTCATTCTAAATAGTTTTTAACACAAATTCGGTACAAGTTCCCCGTGATAGTCTAGCCAGATTTCAGTAGCTTAAAATAGACAGAACTCTATTGGCCCCACCAAATGCGAATCATACCTTAGAGCCATGGAAATTTGACAATGGCGTCGATTCGGCTATTTGCCCGGGATGCGTACACGAACTTTACGTTTCAGGTTATTGAAATGGATGCATTTTTCTTCTTTGAGAGTCTCTCGGCTTCAATTCACCATTCTGTGTGAAACCTGCTGCTCGCAAACGTATTCGAATTGCTACTTAAGTAACTCACAATGATTTTGGAAGCCTTTTTTTGACTTTGACAACAATCAGTCTTCAAACTTTTTTCGCTGTTCCGGGCGACCTTTGTCCGCTGTGTTAAAATGACCACTTGAGAACGGCACAAAGCAACTCTCGCACTTTGAAACCGATGGAACACATTCATCATAAGCTACGGTGAGCAATTGGTGTGCTTCAGCAGCGATTGTTTTTCAAATTAATGAATTAACGCAAAACGTGACGCTTTGTAGACACAAAATTAGACATGTTCGAAGCAGAAAAAAACTTTGTTCAATTTTTAACCACTAAGAAAAAATGGCAGATATGTACTCCTTAAAATTACATATAAGTTACTAAAGTTACTAAAAAATAAAGCAATAGATAATCAAAATCAAATCAAAAGCAAATCCAGCACAAATTTTTTGAAAATTCCACATGGACGCGTTCAATTTAAGCAATAACAAGTAAGAGTGCTATATTCAGCTATGCCGAATCTTATATACCCTTCACCTTTGTTGTGGATGCATAATTTTATTATATACTTACATACATATATATATATTATATTGTTACGTTTTTACTTTTTAAAAACGGTGGTTTATTTCCTTTAAATAAACCGGATTCTTTTTAATTGCAAAATAAAAGCGTCAAGTAGTTTGAAGAAAATATAACGAGTCGTTATTTATTTAAATGTACACAAACACAATTATAAATGAACACACTGTCTTTTTACACACTTATATTACGGTTTAAGAACACACTTAAAGTTTTCAAACACTTTGTTTGATCAACGCCATCTGTTGATGAACAATATTAATACACTAAGTTTTTTTGATGACATTTTCAGAGGTTGTCTCGGATTTTTGCTCACATCTCCGTTATTTATGGACGGAGTTTGCTGATTTTAAATAGCAAACTTCTCGAAAGCATTTCTAACAGAATTATTGAAGATTTGGATCCCGAAGATATCTGGGGTCTTCAGAAAATTGATTTCAACAACAGACAGACAGACAGACGGACATCCAGACAGACAGACAGACGAACATGGCTTAATCGACTCCGCTATCTATAAGGATCCAGAATATATATTGTGGAAATTACAAACGGAATGACAAACTTATACTTCTCATGAAGGTGAAGGGTATAAAAAGTACAAAAGTAATATAAATGGTGCTATAAATCAATAGTTAGAGATCATAAACCAAAAGAAAACAAAAATATTATTAAAGACAAACCAGGAACATACATTGAAAATACTACGTTCACTAAAGTAAAACCTCTTTGCACAAAAACAGCGTAAGTATGGAAAGAAAAACGTTTTGATGCTAGTTTTTAGATCTACAGTCCAACCACCCACCTTAAAGCATACCTATTGACTCAGAATTACTTTCTGAATAGATTTAACGATGTCCGTCCGTCCGTCCATCCATCTGGCTGGCTGGTTGTTATGTACAGCTTGTGGTCAAAGTACAGGGGCCAAATTACCGCATTCGATATCGAGTAAAATTGATCGTAATTTTCTTATTTGAGATTATGTCATTCGATAGCGAGCAAGAAATTTAGTAGATTTTATCATAATTTCGATATCGAAATCATTTGTCGATACGATAGCTCATTCGATCACGAATGCGGTAATTTGGCTCCAGGTTTGTAGCTTTCATACAAATCCCAAACAAATTTCGCTACATATAAGTTGTATATAAAGTCAAATTACTGTGCAGATTGGTCAATAATTGACCATAGATCAAATATCAGGTCCACTTCTGAAAATCACTTTAAAGAGCACAAATATGTTTCATTAGGGTGACCCTTAATAAAAATTTTTCGATTTTGTCCACTCTCACCCCCCAGTTTGGTGACTTTTAGTAAAAAAAATTTCGCAAAAACATAATTTTACAGAAAATCTGATTTTGAAGTAATGTTACGAGAAGGCTATAAATATTACAACAAAACAATGTAAGAAAGAATTATTAGTCATGAAACATGTTACTTGAACAAGTCATATTTACATGGTAGGGCTTGTCTAGTAAAACAAGGTTCCAATAGTGAAATATGCCGAACACCTCCAAAATCCGGTTTTACGGTTAAAAAACCGGTTTTTGTACCTTTGCGCACTTATAAGCCTATAATTTTGTTGATAATGACCCGATTTCTTACTAGATTTGGAAAGAAGAAACTAACTGAGATTGTTCGAATGATATACATATATATTATTTAAGAAAAATTGATAAATTTGGATGTTGTTGTCGAGCAATAAAACAGTTTGCTATTATACTACATTTACATCTACGCAAAATCGAATACTTAAGGGATTTTGAGCAAAATCTTGTTCATTTGTACTACATTTCCCATACAAAACAAAACCTAGTTCGTCACGAGATTTTGGCAAAATCTCACAAAATCTTGCAATACAACTCTGAATTTCATACTAAAGTACTAAAAAATACAGCACTGAACAAGAAAAATTTGACAGTTCCACAAAAATAAATTTAAAATAATAATAAAAGAGCGGGATATAAAATAAATTAACGACAAACTACACCATATATTAAAGCCCTTATGACACTACATTTTTTGTTCATTGAATTGATATAGAATTGATAGAAAGAAACAGAAAATGTTAGAAAAAGCAAACTATAAAAAATGTAAACAAAAAAGCCTTTTAGTTTTTTTTTCATTAAATGTTGTCAACTTTTTGTTTATGAGAAACATAAAAACAAAACGAACAAAAAAACGGTTAATCGCCAAATTTGCCCATAAACCGCTGATTCAGCAAAACTTTTAATATTTCAAGCTTGAAATGTCAATTTTAAGTTGAACAATTTTACATTTTTTTTTACATAACTCCATTTTTTATCGATAACTTTAGTAAAATGTTTGACAGTTTGCCATTTATGTTAATACTGCTGAACTCTTTGCACTTAGTAAATTTTTCTATTATATTATATTTGTACTGTTCACCAAAACTTGAACAATGTATTAAAAATGTAGTGTCATAAGGCCTTAAATAAATAAATAAATAAACATTTCTTTGTTTTGTCTGTTTTTGTCATTGACGTAAACTTCGAACACAGCAATTGAAATGTTTGCCGGCTCATTCGAAAATTTTCTATGAACGTTTCTTCTGGCATAATAGGCACATCTTCCTCATAAAACGAGCCCTGGCGAGTCTATAATATAAACGTATTTAGTTAAATTACGCCAACTTATTTCCGATACTTACGTGTGTCCATTCCAACCTCCTATATAATAATAGCGTGTAGTACATTTGCAAAAGTTTGTGAAACCTTATGTTTAACAAATGCTGCTGTTTTTTTACGCAAAACTGTAAATTCCGATTGTTTTTGTTTCAGATCTGGATGTAAAATATAATAAAATTTGTTTTTGTCTCTCCATTTTTGCTACTAAAAGTTTACAATATAATTTATTTTCAATTAGCTGTTTTTATTATGAAAATGAAATCCAACAATATGTCCAAAAGTAGTAGTGTAAACGTCAAAAATTCTCTTTAAGATTTTAATTAAAATCTACTAGATTTTGCGTAGGTGTAAATGTAGTATAACACAATTTGTTCGACAATAACACCCAAATTTCTCAGTAGTTGTGGCCTAAAAAGATTCCTTTTTGTTACTTCTTTAACTATGATGTGAGCTATTTATTGAAGAGTATCTATTGACTGGTGTAAAAGAAAGAAAAATTCGGCCACAAATCACAAATTTGAGTTATTTTCAAAAAGAAAATGTTAAGTAACACTGCAGTTCTTGACAAAACAAACATTTTAGTGATTTTAAATAATTATACAGATCATCTGGAAAGAACTGTTGTGCAACAGTTAATGCAATTCACAAAAACAAAAACACAGGATTTTCATGTCAGTTCCTTATTTTAGCTTTTCTTAAATGTTCTTAGAAAGTATTCAATCGATTTGCAGTTCAAAAGCATTCAAATATTAAAACATTTATCTAAACGGATTGTATGTAAGCAATACCTTAACAATTAAATATACTCGTATATCTTTAAGATCCAAACAAAATCAAACGCATTTTTAAACACATACACACACTTGCCCAAAAAGAATCAAATCAAAAGATAAACGTACAAAGTTGTTGTATTGAAATGTCACATTTATATCCTCTGTCAATAAAAATAAAGTTGTTTAACATTTTAATGATACGAGCGACCGTGTATTCTTTCTTGTTTCTTACATTTTGATTTTACTATTGGCTGCATTTAGCGGTAACACCGACGCCACTTTGAACAATTCTTTGCTCTTTAGACATTTTGTTTTGGCCAATTGACATTGATCGATACAATTTTTCGTTGTTGTGGCCCTTTTCTACCAAAAAGCAACGTGTAGCACTGTGAATGATGTTTCAAAGCCCTTCCTTTTTTTCACATGTCGTTTAATTTTCTGTGAGATGGTATATGAGTGTGTGTGTGTGTGTGTTTAATCAAGCCTATGAAAGCCAGCAACCTAAAAAAAAACGATGATGACAACAACAAAATCGGCAATAACAGCGCAACAATAATAATAAAAGAACAGCAAAATTAAATTGACTGACATTTACCATGACAGTGTAACAAGTTACACAGTAGATTTAATTTCTTTTCGAAATCAAGATAAAAACAACTACAATTTAAATTAATAAATCGTGCCTAAAAACCACAGACAACTGACTACTCTCCATTGTCTCTACCTAATAAATACATATTCAACTAGAGTGGAGTAGAGTAGAGTAGAGTGTAGTGGAGTAGAGTAGAGAGCGCTGCTAGTTAAGGGCAAGGTTTTCATCCGACTTGACTGTAGGTTCTTTTGGCAGTGTGTTTTAAATGCTTTTTGTCCACATACTTGCTGCTACATGACCAAGTACTTGTATGCTCAAGTATGCAGACAGCCATGGGTGGTGGCTGCCGTTTGCTGTTACTCCAATAACAAACAACAGCACTATGAGAGCAAAAAACACAACAATTTGGCTGCTATGTGCTGCAAAATCTTGAGTTTTTTTTTATAGTTTTTTCTTTCTATGAAGGGGACTTTTTATTGTAGAGAGATTAAACTGCATACAATTGCTGGTGATACGGATACCAAGCCAGCCAACCGACCACTTTATTAATGAGCTCACTGTTGTTATCATGACCACAAGATCAGCATCAATTAAACATTTTAAATGGTCTTTGTTTAGTTGAGTTGAGTTAAGTATTTAGTTTTTCTATTTATATTATTTTGTTTTTATTTGTTTAGTTTCCATACATTTCTTTGTTGACAACCTCTACTGCTGTTGTCCACTGTATTAAATTTGAAAGCTTTTTTTTTGTTAAATTGCACTTGCTAATGCATTTCAACTTTAGAGAACATTTGCACAGACATAATTTCATGGCAATTTGATTTGATTGTCGTTGAAATTTAATTGCTCCTTTGTATTGAAGAGTATATATTGTTTCTTTTTTAATTTTAGTACGAGACACAAGTCTGTCATTGGTGCATTTAAAATGTCACATTTTGCACAATCTATTAAGGAATTATAAAGCATTTATTTGAGATCATTTAAAGATTTAAAGAATGTTTGTGTAAATCTTAAGAGTTTAAAAAATATGTGCTTTAAAACCAGCACATATAAAATCTGTCAGACAATTTTATGAGTGCAAAACAAACAATGGAATCTACAATGGTCAAAGATAATATTGAAAGCCCTTTGATATTGTGCCAGCTGAATATTCCCGCTAAATTCAAATAGCAATCCAAAATGTAAAACAATAATTTAAATCTACAATTTATTTTAAACTTACAACTTGTTTAAAATAAAGGACTGAGACAACTGAACACTTTTAGAAGTCCCTACTCACTTTAATTTGTAGAAAATAAAATTCAAACCGATTCTAATTGTCAAAAATATATATAAAGAATACGTACGTATTAATGGTCAAACATTGTTCTCATAAAATCAGGTCGCATAAATGTCTTATTATTTATGCAACAAAAACTGAGATAGAATACATTTGAAACACAAATTGATACCCATTTATTAATATTTAAGAAAAGCTAAAATAATTAACTTAAGTTAAAAAAAAAATTTTTTTAATGTTTGTTTAACAAAAATCTTTTATAATTAACCTATAAATAAACAAATAGTAGTAACAATAATTTACACATGGCCAACTTTGCTCAAAAATGCATAAGCACTTGTTTTAGCACTAATTTGTTTGACATTGTTTACTCTTACAAGAGTTTTGCAAGATCAAACAGCTTCAAATAAAATAAAACTAAATATTTGTTGTGTCTTGACGGGCGGACATGGCTTAATAGACTCCGCTATCTATAAGGATGCAGAATATATAAACTTTATACGGTCGGAAAATTATATTGTGGAAATTACAAACGGAATGAAAAACTTATATATACCCTTTTCATAAAGGTGAAGGGTATAAAAACAGTGTCTAATTTTCTTTATTTATGTCATTTTTATCCAATAACAATTGCATAAAATGCTATCTCATATACAATATACCAATTGTCTATATTGGTTCAAACAGTTTAAAGCGGTGTATTGCACTGGCCATCAAATATTCCATAAGTTACATTTAAAATATTGCTAGATAAATGAAACCTTAGGCAACTTATGGATTTATTTACTGGACATTGTTGTCTTAGTTACCAGAAAAATATTTCCTTGGTAATGTAAGGTACAATGTAGATTTTGAAGAAGGACGAAAGTTAAAAACTCAATTGTCATTAAACATAGCTTTTATATTTAAAACAGTTGAAAGCAATAAACTCTGATCTTTTTGCAAATAAAATCAATAAATAAATTAATAAATGCTAAATAAATGTTTTCATCCACTATACAACGGCTCCATTTAAGCAGGCGATTTATGGCAAAAACTAATTTATTTAAAGTCATGAGAATACAACAGAGAAAATTAACTTTTGCATTAAACACTCGGAAATTTATTACAATAAGTACTTTAGAAAATCTCTAAAGTGAGTATTTTTTTTTTTTTTTGTTTAAAACCCAAGTAGAGTATAGTTTATTTCTCTTAATTGTTACTGCCTGCCTAACGTGGCTTAGAATGAAACTGAAATTTATTCTTAAAACTAAAAGTACAAACAAAAAATGGCAATAGTTTCTTATTGGCCACGAAGTACAAGAATAATGGTTTCAGATAAAAAATTGCAAAAAAAAAAAAAATAAAACATTAAATGAATAAAAAAACTTAATAAATTTTAAACTACATAAACAAAACGCGTGTGAACGTAACAAGTACACAAGTGAATGGATATTTTGCAGTCATTGAAAGAAAAAAGTACATGAACACACATAAAAGAAGTAGAAATATTTGTTGACGATGAAGACGAACATGAAAAGCTGTACGGCATAATAATAATAATAAAGCAAATTAGAGATTCTGCAAGGAAATAAAGTTGGAGTCTCATATTCTTAGACTAGACTTAAAACATATTTGGCAAAATGGAGTCTACTTGCAGAAGTAGCTTGGCATTTTATGAAACTTCTGTTCTTATAGTTCTGCTAATGTAGTGAAGGGTGCTTTAAAATCTACCATTATGAACTTTTTATTTTATTTACAATAAATATTGACAAGTTCTGTTTACACCGGCCAACAACAAACAACTAAATTCATATGTTCTATTTCGATTGCATACAAACGTCATGTTTACAGCAAAAAAAAAAAAAGAGTTCAACTTTGAATGCACGTAGTACACATAAATTGCCAACAAATTATGTGATAATTACTTTAAAATTGCTGTCATTACTTAACGCCATATGGCTTGGCTATGAAAAGCAGCATAAAGTGCAAATCGAATTGTAGTAAAAAGTTAAAAAATTTAAACTAAATTGCCAATAAACGAAGCTTTTAAAGGTGATAAGTGGCTTGTGATAAAACAATTATAGACAATGTTAAAATTTGTAACAGCATTGGAAAAAATTGTGGCAATTAAGGCATTGTTCTCTTAAAATACGGCCTCAAAACAGAAGCCTTTTTTAAAAAACCTGATAAGAATACCTTCGTTTTTTTCAGCGATTTGTTTTTTAAACATATACGCCATTCTGAAATGATATGCAGAAAATTCCAAATTTTTTTGAGAATTTATATATGATTTGTGAACTGGATGAACTGGATTAATTTACACGGAACAAATTTCAATTTATATTGTCGTAGAAAACATGATTGGTCCCGTGTTGGATCTAATGCAGTTGTTTTACTACTTCCTATGGCCACAACATCCACCTGATATGTGCAATTGCTAATGCAGGCATTATTCAAATTAATAGTTGCATAGTTTCGTTCACTGCCAAAAGCGCACATGAATGGCTCAAAATAGTTCTGAATAGAAAGAAAGAGTTATGAAGTCAGTTTTGCCAACACGTTCTGCCATGTCTGGTTCTGGTATGCCGTGGCAAGCGTCATATTCTCTAGAAACACTTTTACTTTTGAGTCCCTATTAACCAATGCTTAATCTAATTTAAATAGTTTATTCAAAAAGCCTTTTATCCTTATATAGGAGAGGAGAGGCTTTTATATCTTGAAGATTTAAAAATATGATTTTAAACAGAATTTGCAAATTCATTTAGGATTTTTATTTATTTATTTATTTAATCAATACAGTACAACAAGAACTAGTCTTATCTAATAGTACTGGGGAGATAGTGGCACAATATGATTTTGTAGGTAAAAAAATAAAATAACTTAATACTAATTTTAATAAATAAAAGAAATTTAAATCAAATAAAATTTAGAAAAACACAAAAATATTAAACGATATTTCAAAAATTAAAAAATTATAATGTTTAACTTAAATAAGAAGAAAGCAAATAAGCATACTAACATCAAATAAATATAAGTTAACACATTAAATATCTAAGAGTTATATATAATTAGTTTATTGTTACCCTAAACGATTAAATATTGCAATTTTAAAATACTTTGCATTGCTAATGGTTTGAATATTAGGGGGAAGTTGGCGCCAAAGATTGATAGCATTGTAGAAAAAATGTCTTTTCGATATATCTTTTTTAATGCGAAAGGTATTTACCCTCTTTCCTCGGTCAGACCTTGAAAAGATTATTCTATTGTATAGGTATTCAGGCTGCTTAGTGTAAATTACTTTATGAAAAAATAATAATGTTCGAAGCTTTAATAGGCCATCAAATGGTATATTACATATTTGTCTAGAGTACTGTGAGATTCTGCTTCGCCTACTGCGGCCAAACACATATCTGGCAATATTATTGTACGTTACATTAAGCCTTTTCATACTTAAAGTATCACAGTTAGTGAATAGTTCACAACCGTACAAGAGCGTAGGCAATAAATATGTTTTAGCAAGTAACATTCGAATATCAAAAGGTGTGTTATGTTGCGATATCCAAAGGTTTCTCAACATCGTATATGTTTTACCACATATAACATTTATGTGATTAGACCAGTCTAATTTCTTGTTAAATATTACTCCTAAATTTTTGGCAGTTGCGTCTATTGTGATTATAGAGTCTCCGATCAGAATTGGTGGTAACATAGTTTGCAATGATTCGGTTTTACCAATTATCATAGCTTTAGATTTCTTGGCATTTATGGAGAGTCCATTGGCTGAAGCCCATTTTTTAACACTATCTAGGTCATTATTGAAACGGCCAATGCAATTATTAATATCAGATGGTTCACAACTTATAAAAAGTTGTACATCATCTGCGTACATATGAATTCCACAAGACCTTAGTCGAGAAGGTAAATCATTAGAATATAATACATATAATAGCGGGCCAAGTATGGAACCCTGTGGTACACCTCTCAGAGTTGAGCAATTATAAGACTCATCAGTCCCATGATGCACAGACTGGCTTCTATCACACAGATATGAGTAAATCATCTTTACGGCGGTAGCCGAAAAATTGAACATGTGCCTAAGTTTTTGACAAAGAATTAAATGGTCAACTGTATCAAATGCTTTAGAGTGATCAAGCAAAATTAAAAATGATACCATACTGTTGTCTACGTTTGCTCTAAGCTCCTCTGAGACTTCGATTAAGGCAGTAATGCAACTGTGTTTAGGTCTAAAACCAGATTGCTTGTCGGTAAGCAGAGAATTTGCATGTAAAAATTGGCTCATTTGAGTATGGATTAAACGTTCGAAGGCTTTAGATAGAAAGGGTAATATAGCTATCGGTCGATATGTGTTATCAGCTTTTGGTATAGGAACAATCTTTGCGTGTTTCCACGCTGATGGAAAAGTAGACGTTGTAACAATATTGTTGAAAAAATGTGTTATATGTAAAAGAGTATAAGTAATTATTAACTTTACGAACTTCGGGTGGATTTTATCGTATCCCACAGAATGGGATTTAATACTTAAAATAGAACCTAGAACGTCTTCTTGAGTGAAATGTATGAAATTAAAGCACGTTGTATCATTGGAATTATGATTACTGATATCCATGGTATTAGTAAAATTATCATAATAGTTAGGATCCACTTTTGGCAATGGAATATTGGTAAATTAATAATTCAGTTTGTTAATATCAACCGTATTATCATTTTTAGTATTACAATTAATAATTCCCATATTCCTAATTTCCCTCCACTTCTTCTTCGAGCAAATAGCCGATTCGAACTTTTCCTTATAAAATAATGACTTTGAAGATCTAATTTTCGAATTTACTTTTCTTCTAGCGTCCTTAAAAACATTATGAAGCTCAGTAGTTTTAAATCGCTTCCATCTCTCATAGGCTATGTTTCTTTCTGTGATCAATGTTTTAATCTCATTTGAAAACCATGGTTTATCATTACGTAATTTACTTGTCTTTATTGGAACGTGTTTCTCAATTTAAAATTAAAGAGGAATTCATTTTTGAACGCTATTTTTGGCTTGAGTAACTTTTATGTTATTTTAAAGGGTACATATCTGTGTTTTTATACTCACATAGTCATTGAGCATTAAAGTGTAAACAAGAAAGTTTTTTTTTTTGCTTCTGAAATTACTTCTTTAGTAAGCATACGGCTTACTCCCCAAAACCTATTTTTTGCGGTTTAGAAGTGATGATTTTATCACCGAAGAAGTAAGTCAAACTCAACAAAAGCTTGCAAAATCATTAGGAGCTACTTATGCAGCAATTTCAAATTGTTGGCCAGCAGCAGAATTCATCCTAAAACACAATTTTGCAGGTACGAAATGCTGTTTAAACACTCTAAAAGAAAATCGTTCTTGCTACGTATGATTACTTGCGATCGAAATTGAATATGTTGCGAATACCCGAAAAGTAAGAGATCTCGGCCAACCGATCGAATTGAAACCAAATTCAAACATACATGGCACGTCCGACAACTATTTGTTTCGATCGATGCAAAGTGCTCCCTCTGAAATGCGCTTGAACTCGGAATAAGGTAACTGGGCTGCTTAGTTATTGGCCTCATGACCAGTAGAACACCAATTTTATTACTAATGCCTGCATAAGCGTTTGTTGTCCCTTATTGCACGTCACAACACTTCAGTAGAGGTTTTGTCTAATTTACCTCCCTGTCATTAAATAAATATAAAAATTTTAGCGATTTGTAATGAGCATGCAAAACAGATGAATTGAAATATTGTGCAACAGTTTATGCGTCCAACAATTAATGCCACCACTAAAACAAATTAACAGATTTTTAGAAGAGAAAATACATTTTAGTTTTCTTAAATATTAATAAAAGAGTGTTAATTTGTTTTTTTTTATCATCTGCATTAAAATATTCATAAGACCGAATTTTATGTGAACAATATTTTAAAATAGAGTTTGGGTTAAATCAATAAGACATGTGAGGCCGTAAATAGTTTCTAGGAAATGTAAAATATTTAACACTTTCTTAAACCCGTTTTTAACAATTTTCTCACTCCGCGGCGTATAAGTGATTTTAATTAGTACGGTCAACAACCATTATTAGATAGTATCTCAAGTTAAAGTTATGAGTTGTTGATTAGCCAGTTGCAACATATCTGCAAATATAAACAGCCTCTAATGTTATGAATTCAAATATCTAAAGAGTTTATTAACATTTCCAAGCAAACCCTTTTTATGTTTCTACCAGCCAGCCTGCATCTTCAATTAAATATAAAATTAATGAGCATAGAAAGCAAATGTTCTTTTTGGTCATACGACTGGTTCTAAAGATTCTCTGTTACAAGTTATATACCATGAACTAGTATAGTCATGAGTATTATAGTTCGTAGTTAAGAATGTTGTTCATCGATCTACACAACAGAACACAAAAGTACAAGTTTTAAAATTAAATTGTATCTAAAGACTCATGTTGCCCGCAAAAATTGTTGCAAGGTGGTTGCTGTGATTGAGAAAACAAAAATTTAATTGAAGTAGTTTTTTTGTTTCTATTGTGGCTGGCTTGGTTTGTATGAATTATCATGACAGCGGAATCTGCAATGACATGTAAAACTGCAACATTTAACTATTTTACATGTTAAATACAAATACACAATCGTATGTATATAAATGCCTACATATGTACGTATGTATATGCATTTATATATAGTAAGGAGTTATACAAATAAAGTTAGATTTATCAGTTGACATTAAAAGCAATTAAGAAATGTTTTCTTTAAAACAGAAGTGATCTACATGCTGGCATGTTTGTTGAAAGAAATTTTAATGAAATAGAAATGTCAATGACGTTTTCTTTTCATATTATTATTTGTGGTTTTCCTGTTGATGTTTCTGAGGAAATGCTTGATATTTCAAGTCAATGTTAATAGAGTGGTCATCATCACTTAACAGCGGTTTGTAGTTAAAATCTGCATAGAATTTATCAAGAATGTAGCAACACGAAGAAAGAAAAAGTTACATTACATCACTACTTGCAACATTCTTGCATTAATTTCCAACTTTTATTTTAAGTTTATTAATTTCATTTGTAGAGGCTACTGTTTTTTCTTAATGAAAAGTTGTTGAACTTTTATATTTATTATTAGATAAAATTTATTTGTTTGGCTTGAGTTCATTTTAATTAATAAATCAAAGAATACAATTAAACAGAAGTATTTTTAGACATTTGTCACATTGGAATACATTTTCTGTACTAACAAGAGCTTCATCAATCAGCAATGTTTGTTGTCCTAGATCTACTTGTAAACATCATATATTTAACTCACCATTATTGCGAAATAGACTTCGGGATTTAATAAAACATATTTCTTATTACATGTTCTGAGTCAGAACGAAATTATTGTTATTATTACAACGTTATTAATTTAGTAGAAACAAAAACTTCCATATTACAAGCGCTTGTGGAATATTTACGTTTTATTTCTTTTGCAATGCTAAAGGTGTCACGGTGTCACATACAATTTTGTACAATTAAAGTAGTATAATTTTGAGTCTAATAGAGATATTGACTAAAATATTCTTGCATAATATCGAAAATTACTTATTGAGAATAAAAAATTAAGCTCGGCTCAAATTGTGTCCGATACTTGCAAATTTGTCAAAAAAAAATCAACAATTATGTAACATTTAATAAAATTTTTATATATTAATATAATGCAATGAAATATCCAATGTACGTTAAATTTGACATTCTTAATATTTAGTTTCAACAATTTTTACAAAAGTATAAATGGAAGAAATTAGACGAAAATCCCAAGAATGGAATTTTTTTCAATTGTCATTGGTAAGAAAAACCTTGATGTGTTTTCGAAACTGTTTTGAAATAATATGTCCTAAGGTTTAAAATTTTATAAAAAATAAATCAAATTTGGAACTGCATAGCGGCAACATATTTAAAAATTTGACATGTTTTTTATATTAAAATGATCTCTGTAAATATACCTTGCAGAAGAATTTTAATTTTTTATATATAAAAAATTTGTATAAAGTTGTAAATATACTTTATACAAATTTTTTATATATTTTTAAAGAAAGTCTCTTTTTATTAAAAAAGAGTTGAGGCACTGTTTTTGAAAAAAATGCATAAATCGAATAGTTTTTTTTTTAATTTTAACATAAACCAAGAAAAGATATTCAGGTATGTGATGGAAAACGATAACGAGTGAGTTTTTGAAGTCCATTTTAAAGTATTTCTAATTAAATTTTTAAAATTTTTGTTTTAAGATTCTCTTTAATAACAAATTATCTTTATATTTTGTGGGATAAAACTGTTTTAATACAGAAATATTACGAAAAAATTAACTTTTAAAACTCACTCGTTATCGTTATCGTTTTCCATCACATAACTGATTGCTTTGAATTAATTTGCATGTGCAGAAAATGTTATTGTTTAACTAAAAAACTAATTCAAGAAAAAGCCGCTAAAAATTGTGCCCAATATTTTAAAAAAACTGAACCAAGATTTGGCAAAAGTTTAAAATTTTAATTCTAAAATGCGTAGAAATGCAAAACCATAAAAGATTAATATTTAGCCAAGGTGTTTCAGAAAATAAAACAATCTTACAACAACAAGCTGCATGTCAAATATGCTTAATTTTGAGACCCCTCAGCTCAGGTCTTGAAAGGGTTGTGGGTTCATCTGCAAAATTTTAACTCAAATACTCCTCGGCTATACCCATGTAAAATTTTATCGGACTAGAAATGCCAGACTTATTAAAGTAAAAAAATATAAAAAAATCGAGCTCATTTCTCAAAAATAAACAAATAACCTGAATTTTGCATTTTTTTGGAATTTTTTCTATAAAGTCCAAATTTAAAGAATAATCTGAAAGATTTGGAGCACATTACAGTATCTAAAACTGTTCCCCGTTTTGTAATCCCAGCTTAAGGATTTTAGAAAACTTAACCAAAATTCAAAATTTTGAAAACAAAATATATTGTACAAGTGGAAGGTCGTAGCGAAACCCATTTCAGTTCATTTTCAGATATATTCTATTTTGCAACTAGTTACATACTATATTGGAATATCTTCCAGAAAATAAAAAGACATTACAAGTAAGTTCCCTTAAGAACTTTTTTCTACGAAGAAAATAGCAATACACCTAATTCTGTTTTTACACGGTCTTTTTTACATGTTTTTTCTAACACGGTTTGAAAATAAACAAATTTTAATTTCTTCAAACGATTATTTAATTTAGCACAATTCAAAATCTTTTGGGCTCAAAGTTTTTTTGGTAAAATTTAATTTTTGCGAAATATGTTTATATCACAAATTTAGTAAATAATTTTATTCTATTTTCTTCGACCTTTTTGTATGATTTTTTTTATTAAATAATTTTTAAGCTTGAGGTCACTTTTTGTTTTTTATAAAAGATTTTTTATTTTTATATATAAATTACTCGATATTTCGATTTCCTTTGGAAGTCTTCCTCAGGAGTTATATAATTTTAATGTTTAAACAATAACAAATTTATAAATAACAAATAATAGAATGGTTGTCTTGAAAAATTATGCAAATTTTTTAAAATCTCATTCTTTGCAAATTCTCTAATAAAAAATCCAGCTGGATGGTGGTACATACGATATTTGAATATAGATTATCAGGCATGTGATTAAAATCGAAAACGAAAACGAATGAGTTTTATAATTCAATTTTTTCGTAATATTTCTGTATTGAAAAACTTTTATCACATAAAATATAAAGATATTGGGCTACTAAAGAGAATCTTAAAACAAAACTTTTAAAAATTAGATTATAAATGCATTAAAATGTATTTTCAAAACTGATTCATTTTCGATTATGATTTCCATCACATGTTTGTATGTGTTTATTGGTCTAGAGATAAGTTTCTAAAATTGTTAAAGTTGATTCACCCGTTTGTTTCGAACAACAATTTTGTCCGGAGAAAAATTTTTTACTGAGAGTTTTTTGCAGCACGATTCACCCATTTCGAACGATCAAAGCTGCCTTATGTAAACAAAATCTATTAGCTTTATAAGTGTGGCCATTAATTTATTTTGCTTTGGTTTTTAAGTGTCAAAAAACATACCTATGTTAAAATATTTGAAAATATTGTGTATGCAAAATGGAAGTACATGTGGCATTATTATTCGTATGAAAAAATGTAACCTATTGACAACTTAGTTCTTTTTTGTCATTTCATTTGATAAAATATAAAATTAAACCAATTCAAGCTGAGAGTTGTTTGTTAATAATATTTTCTCTCTCTCAAAAAAAGAGACAACAAACTTCATATGAATAAAACTTTGTCCGAACACATATTTTTTTCAGAATAAAAGGGAATTCACCCACCTTTATCTTTTTCAATATTATGTTTACCTTGCCTTGTTGTATTTATTGAAAAAAGAAGTCTATTGATTTTGAAATTGACTTTGACAAAAATTCAAAAACCGTTTATTGAAAGTATAAAAAAAATACCTTCGTAATTAGCTCTTCCTTAGAACTTTTTAATATGAAAAAATCTGTCAGTTGATTATCATTATTTGGCAGCCTTAATAAGCTTAAAAATTTCTACATGCACGAAAGCCAATTAATCCTTAATTTGACTGTCACTTGGCAGTTGTAGTATATTAACATTCAATTCAGTCACTCTCAGCATTCTGTATTATTGATGTTATTTAGTTCATTATTAATTTCAACTACATTTAAACTCTTAGAAGGTTTAATTTATAGTTATTTTCCTTTCATTTTAATGATTAATTTTGCAAACAACTTTAACCTTCGGAATCTGTAATATTTTACTATTTCGAGGCAAGTCAAGTTTACTGCAAAACATCATTAGTTCTACTGATATAAAATGACAAGTTGCAAAAAAAAAAATATTAAAATTGTAATAAAAAAATAGTAAATTTATAAAAATAAAAACAAACTTAAAAGACTTCTTTGCAAAACTATGATTTATGGCTATAAATTTAAACGTGAAAATTTACAAAAAAAAATTAAATCTTCGATGCAGTTGAAGCAGAATCAATTAAGCATGAGGATGGTATGAGCAGCCAACAACAACAATAAGCTCACGAGTAAAAACAATTTTAACGAATACGACAACAACTTCAATAATAATGACAATAATAATTTTCATTAATTTTGTCAGATGGATGCAACCTTAAACATACTCGTACACACACTCTCAAACGACAAACCAAACTCACACTTGACTAAATCAAAAGTGATAATTATGGAGTCAACCGCTAAACAATTACAGTTCAAGTATTTTTTGAAATTAAACAGCAACAACAAAAACAACAGATTTCATTTAGCTACAAAGCTACATCAGTTAGTTACATCAATTTTTCAAAAAAAAAAAAAAACTCAGCTGCAGCAAACAAAAGACTTGGGAAACAAACTTGATTTAAGCAGCGCTTTTCCAAAATGAACAAACAAAATCATTCAGTTTCACTTTTCACAATTTCGCAATTTCGCCTGTTTTGCAACAAACAAATTTGTTTACTTTCTCTGCGTGTGAGTGTTTTGTGCCAGACCAACATTATTATTTCCTTTTAGTTTCTTTCCTGCCCATTTATAATGGTTTATTCTGTGTTTTTTTATTTATCAATATTTTGTATTTTCACTTTTTATCTTGCTGCTGCTGCAGCCTTTTTGTATGTGTGTGGCTAAGAAAAACCAGTTTAGTTTATGTCAGTGTTGACAGGCAGATGACTAGTAAATTGTAATTTATGCAAAATCTGTATGAAACTGCCATGTAACATAAAAGAAGAGGGAGACAATCAAAATATAAAAGAAGAAGAAAAAAAACCAAAATTGCAGACAAAACTTGCCACTATTATGGCAATAACATTTTGCCAAAAATATACAACAACTGCAAATAAAATTATGTTGCAACAACACGTACTGTTTGCCAATTATATATGAAAATACAAAAACAAAAATATTGAAAACTTACAAAAGATCTCAAAGAGCACTATGGGTTGGGTGCAATATTTGGTTTCATAAATTATTTAAGTTTGTTAATTAATTACTGTATATAGAGGAGATTATTGCTACATAAATACAAGTAACTGCTCAGTATTGTAGATGTGTTCTTTACATAATGAAAGTATTTACACAGATATACCACTTTGTTTATAATTCAAGAAAGCAAGATCCCGATATTGACAAAATCTGTAACAAAATGCTCAGGATGATACCCGGTGCAGCTATTAAATACCCTGAGTATTTTCAGAATTGAGTCTTTCAGTGGTTAACATCATACCAAAGCCAGTAAAATATCACACAAAAATGGATTCATATACAGATACAGTGGAGGAAAAAATAATAAGAATAATTTCTTCGTTTTTAATGATGTGAATAAGTAAATCTTTAAAACGAATATTTTTTTTAATTTTTACTGTCAAATCACTGATGAACTTGTAGTGGATCTATACTGATAAGCTTTCTATGAATCTCTTTAATTGTTATAAGTTAATTGCTTAAATTTTATGGAAAATATTAATATACTAGAAAATAATAGAATCATTTTTCTATATTCGATTATGCTTTCAATCACTTTCAGACTAGAAGAGCCTTACAGAACACTGCACTTTATTTGTAAAATTAATTAAATTTAAGCTTAGAAAACAAGGAAAAAGTATGAATAAAATTTCAATACAAATTGATTGTTCAAAAACAATGGTTTTTTTAAGCAAATTTAAAAGTAAAATCAGCAACAAGAGGCAGAAAGCGAGAAACAATCACACAGATGGATTTCCGTGTTGGTTATCTAAATAGCTTAAAATTTATTCATGCGCATCTGCTAATAGTCGCAAAATTCGAAATACACTTCTTTACTATTATGGAGCAAACATAATGTTAAAAACAGGTTGTGATTTGCAAAGAAACATCTACATCGGAAAAAGTGGAGTAATGTGCAATACTGTGTTCATATATGAAACTTAATTGAGTCAATATTCGGTTAATTGACAATATTATTTTAAGTGTTCAGGCATACGCAATTTTCGGCTTACTCAATAATCATTTGACAGTTGGAAAACAATACAATAAATACTCTATATGGTTGTTGTGTTTCTATGTAAACAAACTTACCTTCACATTGATTTTCCAATGATTTCTTTTGTTTTCTTTTGTTGACATTTGCATTTTATACAATTTTGTTCACTAAACACAGTTGTGAACAGTGTAGCATTCGAAATCTTACTCAATATTATATACACTTTCGTACTTATTGCGCAATAATTAATTGAGATTTTATATGGAATATTGAGCTCAATAATGGCGTTAATTTCGATTAACGCAATTAAGGGTCATATCTGAACACGCTATAATGCCTTCATTATGAGTTGTCAAAGTAAAAAACTTGACTCCAGTAGCTCATTTCTGTATTTCGCGCATTGTAAAATTTCTCACATCAAGTGTGAAACAAAAAATTTCATCGTTTCTCGATTTCTGAGAAAAAAGTGTTTCCGTATTTGAATGCGAAAACAGACAACGCTGATTCTGTTTTTATTGGAATATTTCCAGTAAGTAAGTGTCTAATGCAAGCCAAACGTCAACGAAGAAAAAAAATCAAAATAAAATCAAAACAGTAAAAGGGTAAAAAAAATTAAAATACAACAATTGTTTTGTAGTATCTAATTAAAATAAAAAATAATAGTAAAATTATTTAAATAAAAAAAAAAAAAACAAAATGTATTTATAGTTTGAGAGTTCTTGTGAGAATCTGTTCGCAAAATATTATTACAGAAACACTTTTTCTCACATTATTCCAATAACTGTTGGAATACTATTTAAATGAAAGATATTTCCTGCAAAATAAAGTTACAGAAACACTTGTGTGAAAAAAACTTTTTTTTGGTTGTATTTAACACTGTTTTTGTTGCAATTCACTAATACCATGTGGAAAATTTTACGATTCAAGAAATGCAGAAACGGGTTACAGGTACACCCAAAAAACCGTGATGCATGGAGGATGCTAAAAAACGTCGCTAAAAGACATTATGCCAGAGAAAAAAATTCCGTGCCCTGCAAACTAGATAAGTCTTGGTTTAAGCAACAATTAGTCCATTTTATGGGGTGGCCGTCAAAATACCCAGATTTAGACTCTATTAAACACTTTTGGGGAGTCTTAAAAAATAAAATAGTAGGATATAATCCTAAAAAAACAATATATGTTTAAAACTTGTGGAATCTGTGAAGTTTTTACTCTGTATGCGGGTTCACCTAAATATTTAAATTATGTGAGACATAAAGGAAGAAATAATTGTGAATCTTCATTATAAACCAACTAAAAATAAGTATTTAAAATATTATATCCAATGAATTTTTTAACCATTGTTGATTTTATGTGTTAAGTAACGATTCCTCCTTCCTGTATTTGGCTCAGAACAGTGGTTTTCCTTTTTCGTGTTGCGGACAATATTTTTTAAGTATTTTTTGCATTTTTTTTTGGTCTCAGTTTTTACCAAAGGCACGTTTAGGTCTTTATGAATATTGGAATTTTTTATATACCACAGGGCATTTGTAATCAATTTTAGCCATTTGTTTGTGGCGTCTTTGAATTATATCTGCATTTGAAGTTGAGGCCGTTCTCTATAGCTGTATTCCATAACACCATATAGGTTTTATGATTGAGTTGTAAAGTAGGAGTTTAAAATCTAAGCAAAGCTTAAAGTTTCTTTATTAATTTCAATTTCATTTGATTCTATTTTGCATCTATATGGAATGTTTAAGGTATTCAACTGCGGACTGTTCTGTTATTCCTTAATTATTGACATAAATAGTGGAGCATGACTCTCTACGCAATGTGTGCATATCTACTCATTAATCTTTAACCTCAAATGCTTTAATAATTTTCTAATTCAAATATATGATTTTGTAAGTAGCGAGATGCTTCTTGAGGGTCTTTATGAATGTTTAGAATTGCAGTATCATCAGCTAATGTGTGAGTAAGATTGTTTGTTGGTATATCAAATGTATATATCAAGTATAAGACGTGTCCCAGGATACTTTTTTGAGATACTCCTGATTCAATAGATTGTGCAGAACTTAAAAACTCTTGCTCTTTGTACTTAAATGTTCGACTAGTTAAATAGCTTCCAATAGCTAATGTATGTTTGCAAGTAAATTTAGTTTCAATTTGTATATTAAACCATCATGTCGCATTTTATCAAACGCTTGAGAAATACCGATAAAAAGGAGCAGAACAATATTATTTTCTAAATATATTTTATTACTATATTTGACTATGTATTTGACAATAGGCTCCATAGGTTGTTTTGTGTATTTCCCGGCTTAGGTATTATAGGAACCTGTGAAATATTTCATTCTAGAGGATATTATTCAAGACGTAACATAGCGTTAATAAAAAGAAATATTATTTTTATTGCTATCAGGGGTAGCTCTATAAGCATCTTGTTATTTTTTCAATACCAGGTGCTTTCTCAGAGTTTAAATCAACAATAGACTTTTCGATTTCTCAAACGTAAGGGTATTGTTTTTTTATTTCGAGAACCACAGTAACACTCCGCTATAACTTTCCTTTGGCATTCGCCCAATATTGACTAAAACTGATTTTGGAACAAGTCATTTTTAGTGACTTTGCTCAAAAAAAAAATTGCATTAAATAGGGCTTTTAGAAGAGATGCTACCAAACAAATTTGTTGACGGTCACGCCTATTTTCGAGGGGGCGGGCCCGTAAAGTTGAAATATATAGGCCTATATCTCGGGAACTACTGGGTGCTTGATAAAAATACCTTTCCAACTGTATATATCTCAATTATAAAATAGGGACCGACAATGGGTTACATCAGAAAAGAATATATTTTGACCCGAATTTTTTTTTTAATATCTACAAAAATTAAAAAAATTGGCTATATAAGTGTAATTTTAGTTTATTAATATAAATAGCCAAGACATTAAGCTTTAATTTAAGGTCTCATATGTGTCTGTAGGTACTATAATCATAGAATTATAAGATCTGAAATATTAAAAAAAAAACACATTTGTTCAAAATTTTGTATGCAGGATAGGATTTTTTCTTCTATGGTATTCAGAACACCGGCTTCGCATTGTACAGATTCCCTGTATTGCCGGCCTACGGCCGGGCGGAAGGATTTTCTCCTCTATGGTATACAGAACCCCGGCTTCTTATAGTACAGATTGTATTTTTTATGGTGAAATGTCATAATCTTTCTTGAATATCTTCGGATCTATATTACCTATATGGTCATGTTATACCTTAAATTGAAGCTTAATTTCTTGACTTGAAAATATTGTAATTTATCTTTTTACTCATGGAGACCTTTTTCCCGGATTTTTTAGATTTTTTAAAAAAATTTCGGATCAAAATATAACTTTGCGAAATTTAGCAATAGGCGGTTCATAGGCTATGTTACATATCTTTGGAAAGGTCTTTAAAATACCTATTATTTGATATAAATATCGTCTAATAAAAAACTGTAGTTTTCAAGATATAGCTAAATATATTACAAACTTTGAAGCCCCGCCCACTCGAAAATAGGCGTGACCGCCCCAATTTTATTTTTTTATTTTAATCAGAATTTAAAATTCTATTAGTGGCAAAATTTTTATAGTGATTTGAAAAAAGTCACTAAAAACGACATAAGCCCTGATTTTTTTCTATAGGCTTAAACAAGGGGATTAAAATCAGCATCCACACATATGATTCTTGTGGTAATTACATTGTGTGTTGTATTTTAGAACATATGTACTATTTTCTTTGTAAGTTCTTGGTTTCCATAAAAAACATGTTTTTAATGAACGTTGAACCTCATATTGGTAGGTTTGTTAAAAAACTTAAAAGTTTTTGAAAGAATAACTGTAAATATGTTTTACAAACAATAAATAGAGCAATACAGCTACATATCAAACTTCCTCACTTTATAACAAAATTATAGAAATTATTTGATTTAATAAAAAAAACCCAATAATTTTCCAATTTACCCCCAAAAGTTTCTGAATTAGTACGCACTTTATTAACATAATTATGTTTTTGCGATACTAAAAATATATATAGAAAAATCCATCATTTAAATTTAACAAGGAATATAGGTTTTATGTTTTAAGCCTTTTATGCTGTTATTGGTCTAAATTTATAAAATAATCATGATTTCAAACATATAAATATTTATTTTTCAGTTTGAACAGAAATTATATAGACCCATTATGCACTTAGGGAAATATACAATACAATACACGATGGAAAAAAGGCGGCATTCTAAAAACACTACAAACCATGCCAAAAATAATAATAAAAGAAATAAAAAAAGGCACTAAAGCTATTACCAACAAACAAACTAACCAGTCATACAGATGAATAGATAGACAGCCAGACAGACGGACATAATGGTACATAAGGAAAATTTATTATGTGTTATATAGGCTCAATGTTTATTATTCTTTTTTGTTTAGTTGTTGTTGTTGTTGTTTTTTGGGTAGAAGCTGCTGCTGTTGTTGCAGCAGCACCAACATCTAGTTATTTTTGTTGCTTGCAGTTACTGCTGTTTACATTTGTATTGCATTGTATCGTATTGTTGTGGTTGTTTGGATGAAAAAGATGAATGAATGGAGTGAATGAATACCTAGATGGACGTATGATATGACCATACCATTCCAAAAACAGGCAAACCATACTTTAAGGTGATGGCGACACCAAAACTCTACAGCCAGCCAACAAACCAACCTCCAACCACATGCTCATTTTTATTTAAAAAAAATTAAAAAAAAAGCAACAACACAAAGCAAATCATTATCATCATCATCATCATGATGCGAATTTTTGGTTAAAAATATACCAACAATAAAACAATAAAAAAAAAACTAAAAAAATAATTGTTAAAAAACATGACTTTGTCAGCACTATTGATGATGATGACGTTGGCAATGATCATTATTACAACTCACCCATGACTTCAGCCTGCTGCAATTGCGTTTGCGGTTTAAAGGCTGCAAAGACAAGAGATGAGAAGCGAAAGGTATGAGTTTGGTAAAGAGTGACGATTTTACAGCTTAAAGGTATAATTTTAAAATATCAATCATCATATAATGCTTTGCATATGTGGACGGAGATTTCGTAATATTTACTCTTGCTTGTTTCAAGTAAAAGCAAAAGCTTCTTAACTGCCTTACTTAGTTGTAAAAGACCAACTTGAAATTATTGAGATTATGGTCACATGTGTGTACATACTCTCGCTTCATATACTGTCAGTCATTTTGTCAGTTGACAAAAAGGATGTATTTTATAGGCTGACATTATCAGTTCTTAAAAATCTGTTTGTGGCTCAGATCTGTAACAATGGTCATATATTATGCGTATTTTTATGAAATTTTAAGCAGGCCAGTGTATTGTTTTTGAGATTTCTTTACATGGTTTCAAGTTTGTGATTGTTTGATAATCGAGAGAGAATTCTTAACAAGGTTTTATCCCTAAATGGCAGTGAAACAAAAGCCAACTAATAGTTTTGCTAATCTGGTTTATTTTAAATCATGATATTATTTTAAAAGTTGAAGGTGCAGCTTAGAGGTGGTGCAAAAGTACAGAAGCTGTGTAGGTGGTCAGTTATTTCAATATGTAGAGCAATTTTTTATTATTAATTGTTAGTTTTGAGGAATTTAGGCAAATGCTGTTTGTGTAAACTGAACTTTATGGGTAGCAAATGTTTATAGGTGTATATCTACATACCAGTATTTAAACAAAAAACTTTTCCGTAAATGTGTTTAAATTTATCATTCCTATTTTATAACTTTATAAGCTTTTAAGATTAGCTATTTAAAAAGAGATACTGGTGTTAGTGCAACATTACTGTACAATGAGCTCTACAGAATCATGATATTTAAGTTCCAATAGGAAATTGTAACTGCACACATAGCTTAAGCATTTCGGTTTGAAGGAATTATATTCGCCTCGCCTAATATCCTTGCAAGATCTCAAAGACAATATACAAAAAAAAAAAAATCGAAAACTTATCGTCCGATGTTATTTCTGATTTTTTTTTTTTTTAGTATACGAGTGGTGTATATTGAACTTAAACTAGATCAGATTAGACTACGCCCAAGCCAGTCTCATGGCAGAAGTAATATTTAAATTATAATGTCATAAGATTATCTTAATAATAAAGTATATTTCATGTCAACATAAAAAAATCATCTTTGTTTTATTCCATTTCAAAGATCTAAACATGTAAAAAAACACAGTTTTTAATGTTTGTGTTAAGTTTTGGGTTTTGGTGTGTTCTGACATATATAGTAAAATTTTATGGCCAACATTTTTGTAGAACATTTCATCCCCGCCCTTCCCCTTTTTCGGTGTGTTTTTTACAATTTCTTAGAATAAAGCCAAAAATGCCGTTATGACAGGGGAGTTAGAGGGTTAATACGTTCTAAAAAAATATTTGCCATACCATTATCTACAAAAATGCTGAACATACATGTTGACGTGTAAACACGTCATTTTTTAATATCATTAGTTTCTCCTGTGGAGACCAACTTTTTTTTTGTTTAAACCCACATTACACCACAAGTATTGGATGGCAACACTAGAAGTAGTGTTGTGAGCCGGCGCGTAGATGTCAACGCCGGCACTATTGGTTTAACTTTGCGAACAGTCAGACGCCATCAGTGAGCTTTTTTTTTTTTTTTTGAAATAAATAAAAAATTAAAACTAAAAGAAATTAAAACTAAAAACTAAAGTAAATTAAAATTAAATAAAGAAGTTTATAAAACTAAACTTATAAATAAAGGCACAAATAAACAACACCAAACAAGAAAAAATAATAAAACGAAGCGTTTTTTATTGTGGATGTGTGTGTGTTTGTGACGAAGTGAAGCAAACACACCAACAGGAATTGTGATGCCCTAAATTACATGGTTAAGAGACGTCCTTAGGAACCGGTGAGGCCCTTCCCAAGCAACCACCTCAACAATACCCTACACCTCAGACGTACAGAAAACATAGTTTTATACACCGATATGCTGCAAGAACAGGTCAGAGCTGGTAATTTTTAACCGCTTCTTAAATGAAGTTCTGATGTGATCTATCAAAACGCCGACACACGTGTATTTTTTTGTTGTCTCCTTAACAACAATCAATCGTCGGAACCCCGTAATTTTTTGTTTGTGTTGTACTATGTAATTAACAAGTAAAATGCCAATAATTTTATTTTATACCAATATGACCATGTTGCAAAACCAAGTTCTTGTTAACAGAAACCGCTACATACATATTATTCTATTTTTCAGTACTGCCAATAATTTAGAAATTGAAATTCACTGGGTACGTATGAGTAATATCAATTAAAAGGTTTTGTCATAAAAGTGCTTAAAACTTAATGAATTTTCAGACAATTTAAAATGTCATATATTAAAATAAATGACCAATTATGCACTTTAAATAAGGCTAAAATAATATATAGCAATTATATTTATTTGTTAGATTTTTCTGTTTTTTTTTTTTTTTCTTAATGAAAAATTGTTGAACTTTTTATATTTATTGTTACAAAAATTTTACTTGGCCTGAGGTCATTTTAATTAATAATTCAAAGAATACAATTAAACAGAAATATTTTTACACAATTGTTACATTGAAATTCATTTTCTGCCCCAACAAGAGAGTCATTAGATATGTTTATTGCCCAAGATCTACTAGTAAACATCATTATTGAGAAATAGATTTCGGGAATTAATCTTTTAATTTTTTTAATTACTTTACATGTTATGAGTTAGAACGAAAATTACATACGTTTAGAATGTGTACGACACAGTAGTAGTTAATTTACAAACAAATTATAACAAAACATAAAATATCATTACTCCATTTCAATACTTTTGAAAAATTAAAGAAATTTAAAATTCTGATTTTGTTAAGAGCTTATTGCTGTACAGTTGTTTTCTTCTAACAATTACCATTGTACTTAATCATAAAAGGATCTGATCTGAGTCTCTTAGATTTAATAAAAAAAAAAATTTGTTACTTAAGTTTTTAAAATTTTGCATTTGTTACTTTTGGGCGACTTGAATATTATGTATATTTATAGAGCAGTTAGATGCAACTGAAATGAAGAGTTGTTGAACTAAATTTTGTTTATAATTAATGATACCACAGATTTTACCTGTTAAAATCTTTTACCTACACAATTAATATAAAACTTATTTCAGTTTAAGTTGTATATATGGCACCATAAAGCTTTACATCACTCTCTCTGCTAAATTCAAAATACAATTCCTTTAACTTTTAGCATGCTATCAATTTAATATTTGTGTCAATAGTTTTGGAGACTTAACAGCATGTTGCAAGTGACAGATATACCATATAGAGAGAGATTATTGTTTTCTTTTTGTTTCGATTGTGTGTGTCAACAAATTAACAACCTGTGCTGCCTCAGATTAAAGATTATCACTCGTTTGTGTTAATAATTGATCTACTTTCATTTTGTTTTGTAATTATTAATATTAACATTATAGGAAAAACAAATAGTAAATTTATTAATTAAAAAAAATGATTTATGAAAGAAGCCGGCTGTCTGCTTGATTAAATCAATTTGCAAAAAGCAAAACAAACTCTTACACTTTGATTTGAAAATAGTATGGGTTTATTTCGTAAGTTAATTTGCAGTTACTGCTGTTACATTTGATATAGATTTCTATTTGTTGCTGATTATTCAATTTAATGAACAAATATTGGTAAAAGACTTAAAAGAAACTTGTTTTTTTAAGAGTTTTTCTGTAAAGTTTTTCTGCCGTTTTATAAGATTTTCCTTCTTTATTTTTTGTAATGTAATTATGTCAACGTATATTGAATGCTTGAGCAATAATGGCTTTTGGAAAAACTAAGTAATAGAAATACATTTAATAGGATTTACAATTGAAGCGACAGGCGATTAAACTGCAAAGTATTATGCTGCAGAAAGAATCTCACATAAAAGCACAAAGTGACAAAATAATTTAAAATAAATTTAAAAAATGTCTTTAGTACAGAAAACCTTTAACTAGACAAGAAATAGAAGTACTTCTTTCATTATAACTGCATATACCCCTTCTGGTTTAAAAGTTCATCGCAGCAAATATAATTGATTTTATAAAATAACCTAAATCAAACTTGTGTAAACCTTGTTAACCACTCAAAAAATACTAAAAATCTTAAAATGTTTCTTTACAACCAACATAAAGACTGATAATAAACTAATGAACATTTGTCATGTTGACACACTTGTTGACTTGTAAAAACGTTTGTAGTAAATCATTAGTTTTTTTTTATTTTTATTTTTTTTTGTTTTTTTTTTTAATCTCAACTTAAAACCAGTAATTAACTTGTGCGAATTGATGAAGACTTTGCTAAAAGTAAAATTAATACACACATCATGTTGAAAATGAAAATGAAATGTTGAAATTAATTTATTGAGTGACATTTAAAGAAACATAAGAGTAGAGACATAAACCTTTTGACACTTATTCTAGAAAATAAATTACATGCAAATGAGTTGCGTGCAAGAGACAAAGTAATATATTTCACAAATAAACTGGCTCATTAAAAACGTAAATATTGTCATTGGCTTTTATTATATTAAGAGTTCTTTAAATTTTGGGCAATTTTCTTGCATAAACTTTTAATTAATATTAATCATACGTACAGATATATCTGAAAGTCTCTTTGATTAAATACAGTTTTTGCATCAAACAATTATTAGCATTTCGTAATAAGATTGACTATATGCTGCTGGTGTTTTAAAATTGTGAAATTAGCTTTGACTAAATAGTATATATGTTACCATCATATGGTATTAATACCATATACAGTGGGCGAATTTGGAAAAAAGAGGAAAATAAATTTGTAATTTCTAAACGGTAAGTCCGATTGCAATGTGCTCCTAGTTATTTTCTTACTTTAATTTACTTAAAAAATTACTAATAATTATCTACCACTAGCAAATAAAATGGGTCAAATTCTCTATTCCCAAATTAATTTGACACATGGAAAAGACAACGAATTTATATTATATATTCAATGGATAGAAAATTGTGCCTATTTTTTTAAATACACTGTCGCACTACAATCGCACCAGTTACAAGTATTCACCTAACTCCTGGATGGCTTATTCTTGCTAGCGATATATCGATATTTTATACTATATATGGGCCTACGGTCAAATAAAAACCGATTGAAACCAAATATAGTTTTATTTATTTATTTTATTTATTTCCGGAAAAACAGTACAACAAGATTTAATCTTATTTAATAGTACTGCGTAGGTGGAGGCAATATATTAATACAAAAAAAATTCTTAAGCTTATTAATAAAAACTAAATAAATAACAACAAATCAATTATTAAACAATAAAATGTACATAGTTTGACAAATAAATAAGTGTAAATATTGCTCGTTTGAAATGCTTTGCATTGCTTAAAACTTGGATGTTGTTCGGAAGCTCATTCCAGAGACGAATGGCATTTACAAAAAAATGTCTTTCAGATATTTGTTTTTGGTACCGAATGGAGTTGATTTTATATCCTCTGTTAGATCTTGAAAATATTATTCCTTTAAATAGATATTCCGGTTGTTTAGAATATATAATTTTATGTAAATGTAACAGCGTACGGCATTTTAACAGGTTGTCGAAAGAAATATTAAAAATTGTATAAGACAAATGTGATATATGATTTCTTCTTGAGATTCCATAAATATATCTGCCAATATTGTTGTAGGCCACTTTGAGTTTATTTTTACTTGTTGAATTACAACTAGAAAATAGCTCACAACCATATGTTAAAATTGGCAGAATATATGACTTAGCAAATAGCATGCGTATGTTTATTGGTGTATATGACTGTGTCATCCATAGATTACAAAGCATAGCATATATTTTACCACATAGACCATTTATATGGTTAGACCAAGTGAGAGTATCATTAATAATAATTCCAAGATTTTTGGCGTGGTCAACTACCTCAATTGTAATTTCTCTTTACATGAACCTTATTATACCCTTCACCATCGTGAGAAGGGTATACATAAGTTTGTCATTCCGTGTGAAATTTCCACAATATAATTTTCCGACCCTATAAAGTATATATATTCTGGATCCTTATAGATAGCGAAGTCGATTAAGCCATGTCCGTCTGTCTGTCTGTCTGTCTGTCTGTCTGTCTGTCTGGATGTTGAAATCAGTTTTGTGAAGTCCCAAGATATGTTCGGGATCCAAACCTTCAATAATTCTGTCAGAAGTGCTTTCGAGAAGTTTGCTATTTAAAATCAGCAAAATCGGTTTAGGTTAACCAGAGTTATGAACCAATATGTGAGACCACCTCCATAAAAATTTGATATTTTTCGTCCATTTTATTTCAATATTTTGAAATATATTGCAGATAATACCATGAAATTTTGTATACGTTGTTTGTACTATAAAAGAAGAAAGTGTGCGGAAAAAAGTAAAAATCGGTCCATGATTTCTCATAGCCCCCATACAAATATATATATTCCCGAAATATGGCTTAATGATAAATAAATGCCTATAAAATTGGAATATCAAGACAAAATTCAGCAAACTTAAGTTTTCCACAAAAAGAAATCACAAACTGAAATTTTTTTTTAGTTCGGTCCATATTTGACCATAGACCCCATATAAAGTCCACTTCCGAAATTCACTTAAATACGCATAAAACAGATATAAATAATGTTAAACGGCTAAAATTTTACATAAATACTCTTTATAGGCAAATAAATTGTTGTACTAAATTTTATGGTGGTCGGCCCACAACTGGTCATAGCTCCCATACAAGGACCACATCTGAACAAAATTTTTCCCTATATATATTGTATAAATATCGTTACCGACTCAAAACTTTGTACAGATCATATACATATATACAAAAATCATTCCACACAATTTTGTTAGTTTCGGTCTATTTTTAACCGTATGCCCCATATAAAGCCCTCTTCGGAAAAATCCTTTTAATACTCATAAATCGCTTATAAATAAGGGTACCAATCCAAAATTTTACACGGATCATTTACATACATGCCTAAATCTAACTGCTGGATTTTGAGAATATCGGTCCATATTTGACTATATCCCCCACATAAGGTCCACTACCGAAATCCACGTTAATACTAATATATATCTTAAATATACCGTTATTACGTTGAAATTCTACGTGAAATATCCCCATATGCATGAAAATAACTGTTCCAAAATTTAAGAAGATCGGCCCATAATTTGTCATACCTGCCATATAGAAGCATTTCCAAAAACAAATAAATTCGGGTCAAAAAATATTCTTTTCGGATTTAACCCATATTCGGTCCATATTTTATAATCATGATATATATCGTTGGAAAGCTATTTTTAATACCTTTTATTTAATGTATTAAAAATTATCAGACACCCAGTAGTTCCCGAGATATAGGCCTATATATTTTCAACTTTAAGGGCCCGCCCCCTCGAAAATAGGCGTGGCCGCCAAAAAAATTTTTTTTTGCTGGTATCTCTTCTAAAATCCCTATTTTTTTTTTTTTTTTTAACAAAATCACTAAAACCGAATTGTACCCCTTTTTTTATACTCTGTTTGTTAAGTTACACTCAAGATTATTATGAACATCAGACAAACTCTGTAAATTATGGTAAGAATTGGTAATTAAATCAATTAAAAATGGTGAAAATTAAATAAAATTTTACAATATTTAACATAAATTATGTTGGTCGTAAAATTGTCTTTCAAACAATATATCAAATACATACTAATAAAATTTGCACTAAGACTGAATAGAAAACACAGAATTAGGATATTCTAGTCTAGTGTAGTTTCTGTATTTCTTATTACGCTTAGGTGAAGGGTATTTAAGATTCGGCACAGCCGAATATAGCACTCTTACTTGTTTTTGCTTAATTTTGTACCCATTTTCCGGAAAGACATTTGTATGGGGACTATGAGAAATCAAGGACCAGTTCTTACTACTTACTTACACCTGTACAATAAACATGCCATACAGTTATTTACAACAGATTGAAAGAAAATAACAAAATATGATTGCAAAACAGTTCTCTGAAATATTCGTGCATAACTCTGGACCCACTAATTGCCTGTTTTCTATAGCAAACTGACCTGATTAATAAATAATATTTTTTTAAAAATTTCATCCTCGTCATTTTTTATTTGAGGCTCTGACTGACGCCATAGAAGTTTATAATGTACATTATTAATACCCGTATACGAGGGCGGTATAGAAACTTCTTAGCCTAAAACAGAAAGCGCGGTATGAACAGAAAAAGTTAAGTGTTTTGAAAACTTAAATCTGTGCTATGAACACATGTTAAATTTCTTTTCGATCTGACAACTCCTTTATTTTTTTTTAGAAATTCGTGGTGTCAATAAATATTTAAATAAAAAAGGTTTATCGGGACAAGAAAAGTTGTAATGATTTGGTGAATGTGTTAGGTAAAGTGCTCCTTCATATGTAACAGTCAAAAATTGGATTGCTGAATTTAAACGTGGTCGTACAAGCATTGAGGATAAACCACGTAATGGATCCACCACTATACTCCAAAAAGAAAAGAACAATCCAAGCAATGGACTGAAGCTGGAGGAAGTGACCCAAAGAAGGCAAAAACAATTAAATCGGCTGGCAAGTTTATCGCAACGGTTTTTTGGGACTTCAATAGTATTTTATTATATTATCTGCAAAAGGGCAAAACAATAAATTCAGAGTACTATCGCAACATTTTGGATCAAATAAATGTAAAAATTGGAGAAATAACGTCCTGCCTTGAAACAAAAAAAAAAAAAATGTTCATGAAGACAACGCACCAGTCTTAAGAATGGCTAAAATCAACGAATTAAAGTACGAGTTGCTTGACCACCCACTTTATTCTCCTGACTTAGCTCCCAATGACTTTTACCCCAAATGAGGATGAAATTACAGTTGTGAACCACTATATTGAAGGTATTGAGGAAAACTATTTTAATCAAGGTACATCAAGTCTATACCTTAAGATAAGCGTTGGGCTAACTGTATTGAAGTTTCAGTAGATTATATTGAAAAATAAAAATATTTTTGAGAAGCTAACTAACCGCCCTCATATATACTTTTTGGTTCTACAAACAATATTTCGATGTGTTGCAAATGGAATGACAAACTTAATATATGCCCCATTTATTTCGTGGTGGGTATTTCATGTTTCTTCAAAAACTTCCATTTCATGCTAAGATTTGAGCCACTGTATTTTATTTGAAATTTTATAGATTTATACATTTATTTGCGATTTATGCAATACCAAATAGGCAATAATTTTCTTATCGACAAATATATCCTTTGTTTTCAATTCCAACAAATTTAATGTAATATACATTAAACGCGGTCACACTTGGCAAATATTTGCCGAAAAAGACATAACCACTAACTAAAATATATTTAGACTTGTTTATTTATTTAGAAAAAAACTTTGTTTATTTAGGACAAGACACAACAAATATTTAGTTTTATTTTATTCGATTCTGTTTGATCATGCAAAACTCTTGTAAGAGTAAACAACGTCTAACAATTTTATTTTAAAATAAGTGGTTATGCTTTTTTGAGTAAATATTTGCCAAGTGTGACCGTACCTTAATTAACTGTTCCTCTTTAACTGCCCTTAGTAGTTTCTTTTTGCAAGCAATAAAGTCCCTTGAATTTTATATAAAAATATTTAATTTATTTATATATATTTATTTCAAATATTTCGCTATCATAATGGATAGCTTCTACAGGGATAATAAATTCAACGTGATTGAAGGTTTATAAAAGCTTATATAGTGTGGCCGAATTTTATGTGAACAATGCATTATGTGTTTGATAAAAAACTTTTAACTTTTATAAAATTGAAATGAAAAATTTAATACCTTCTATATGACCATTCGAGTTTTAACCAAACCTGCTGGGACACACTGTCCTATTTGTACGAGTAATATTAATTTCATTTATTACTCAGTTCCGCTACTGCACGATTCTTATTATTTCAAACATATTTTTATAATTTTAATCATTTATTAATTATATGCAACCAGTTAATATTAAAACAATTTTAGTATAATGAAATCAGCAGCACAAATATTTAATTAACAAAAGAATTGATTAATGATTTTAAAGTCAAAAAAAAAAATTGCATTTAAATAATCAAAAAAATCATTAACTGCATTTCAATTAATTACACAAAAACTGTTTATATTTTAGCTGAAATAAAATTTTGCGTATTCATTAAAATTCTTTTTAGACAATATAAAAATCAAGAAACAAAAGCAAGACAGACTAGACCAGACCAGACCGGGCCAACTTCCTACACCAGACAGACGTTCCAATACAAGTGTATAACTGAAACCAGTTTAATTGTTTAAAGATATTGTATTGTTTTGTGATTTAACTAACGTACATACACATTTGTAAGTTTTAAAGCTAAATAAAAACAAAAGCAATTTAAAATTTTAAATTGCATGTTATGCATAGAGAATTTTAAAAGGTTTTTTCAGCGGATTAGCAAAATGTAAAAACACTGAAAAGGAATTGAAAAATAAAACAATGTGTACAACAATCAAAAAAAAAAAAAAACATCAAAAATCAATAAATAATTTAATTGTTATTAAAATAAGAATTTTGCATAATCATTGCAACCACCCATGCTACAGGTTGTTTAAATTGAATTTTTTTCATTGATTGATTGTCCAACTTATGACGGATTAAGCAAAGCATATTTTATAAACCATGTTTGAAAGTGAAGTCAGTGATGTATTAAAATGTTGGATTTTATTTTAAAATTTATTGGCACGGTTTGTGTATTATTACACGCTTAAAACCTTAACTTTCAAATAGTTCAGAGCATGCAAAAAACTTCCTGCAGTTTTCCCTGTTACTTTCAAGATAGAGGTTGTTCAATCTTCAACAATAAATGTTTAGTTTGTTTTTATTTATTATTTGCTGTATTTGCTTTATTTTTACTTAGGAATGAACTTTTTTTTTTTTAGAACACAAATAGGTTAATTCCACAATCTCAGCAAGAGATCAATAGTTTTAAGTGTTTATGCTGCATATGCATACCACATGGTTGCAGAGAACTACATCAAAAAGCTTCAAACCCACCCGAATCCGCTTGCTAGAATTCTAGCTCAGAGCCAGACGAAATCAAGGCTTCGTAGAGCTTATCAGCCAATAATAAATTAATGCTCTGTTAGAGAGTAATGCTTGGTTTTCACTATGTCAGTTTTGTTGTCAAATTGTCCAAATTGTTGGTAATTTCATAACAATTTAGAAAATTTGACAACAAAACTGACATAGTGAAAACCAAGCATAATTAAATTTAATTTTAATTTTAAGATTTGAATACTTATTGTTATTTCCTCGTCTTCCTACTCGTATGTTTTCCTTTGACAGAAATATTCAAATCTAATGTCCACAAACACTACTCCTTCTATCTGCACTCCCATAACCTTTTTACACAGTTCCAACACAATGCACTGCATGAATTGGGGTCATCCATCACCTGAATGCTGGTGTAAACAAAACAAATTTCAACCTGTGTCTCAAGTTCTTATCTTTCCAGGCAACACAAACATATTCATTTATTTATTTTAGTTTAAAATTGAATACTGTTAAAGCTACACCAAAACACAATATTTAAGTTTATTTAATAAATTTTTATCAAGTGCTGTGCTTAAGTGCTATCTTCGAGCTGTATGCCCTGTCGTAATGTCTAATAAGATGCAGATCATGTTTCTGCAAGCATTTAAATATATTAATATTAAATATATTAATATTTATATAAATATAAATATAGGGCCTGGGGAAACCGAACGGACTGGCGAATGTCAAGGACGATATGGCCGGTGCTCAGGAAGTCCGACTCGGTATCATTACTGGGGGAGAGCAAGGTCTGCGTAAGAACCATGATAGGCGTTATCACGGACCATTGTATGATAGGTAGAATAGCAAGGATAATGGGATCTAACTTGTCAGACATATGCGGGTTATGCGAGGACCCAGAGGAGCTGGAGACGATCGAGCACATTCTGTGCCATTGTCTCAGAATACAAGTTAGTAGGTTAAGGTGGCTAGGCAGTAGATTCATAAGCGAATTAGGGGATGTCTCGAGTTGTAGGCTCAGGGATCTCAAAGGATTCGTAATGAATATGGCCTGGCTGCGCAACAGGGGAAGGGGCTCTGTGAGAGCTTAGGCGTTTCGCTCTTGGAACGTACTAAGTGTCTCAATTCATTTCCAAAAGGCATCACAATGGACAGTATTGGTCTCTGGGTGATGGTGTGGGGACAACCTCACACCGGCCTTCTAACCTAACCTAACCTATATAAATATCCCAAGTCATAATTAAAGAGGTGAGAACAATAAATTGCTTGGAAAACCTTTTTTTGTATATTTTGGTTTGTGACATAAAATTTTAGTTCTGGTCAATTCTCACATATGTTTCATCATATAGTAATTTGTTTAATTTTGTTAAAACTTTATATTAAAGAAGGCGTGAACGTTTTATTACAACCCCAATCACTGATTTTCGCTAAGATTTTAATTGAAATTGCTCTATAGATTTAATAAAAATAAAACACAAAGTAATAATTCTAGTTTAATTTTTAAGTAATCATACATTATTTTGAGAGATTCAGAAATGTTGCTTGCATTTATTCCAGCAAAAAGCCTTTAGTGATTTTAGAAAGTCTCAATAGATTCTATATATTTAAAAATTTAACATAAAATAATAAATACACTTTTGAATATTGCCATATAAAACTACTGAAAATAATGTTATTTTTTTTCTTATTTACAGCTGAATATCCGCATACATATAACAGCCCATCTTAAACATGCAGTTGACGTTTTACAAGCATTAAAATAATCCACACCGCAAAAACGCAACTAAAGAAAACAACGCAAAGTATGGAAAAAATCCAAAACAACAACAAAAAAAAGATTAACAAAACAAATCCTACATAAGCAATCTACACGAAAAGTGCTTACATGTGTGCTGATCTTGTAAATGATTAACTATGAAGCATGTAAAAAGAATAGTAGAGAATAAGTAAGAGCAAACAGTACAAAAGCCCCCAATAAGTACCACCACCAAGACTTTTTATACAATTAAGAGCAGGAGGTGGAAGCAAGGCCTTAACAAGATGAATGCCGATGATGAGGAGAAACGCAAAATAGTTTGAGAAGTATAAATACTTACAAACATAGACAGAGTAGGAGGTGGCTACTATGTATGTAGAGTTGAAATTGTAATATAACAACAACAACAACAAGTTAGAAATTGATGCTTACACACATAAAGCAGCATGTTGCAATGGTAACAAACAATTGTATTTTACCACATATAAATAGTTGCACGAATACCAAACTATAAGTAACGCAATATTGCAATGAAATGTTTTCCAATTTCATAGGGAGTTGCTTCTACTTGATTTTATGTTTCTTTATCATCTGCCCAAAGACGTGTTGCTATTAGTTTGTTGAGTAGTTTCGCTTTAGTTTGTATTCGTAGTATGTTAAATTGCTGAAATATGTTTTTTTTTCTATACAACTTCGTTTATGATCTACTCTTCCGAATGAACTGTAAAGAACTCCCAGCATAGTTTGTAATTACAACACTGGTAAATGAATGTTATAATAAAAAGTTATTTGCTTTTATTTTTTACTTGTTTTAGTTTCTACTCGTGTTATAATAAACTGTTCACTAATGCATTATTTATGTTATTAGAAAAAAAGACAAAAATGAAAATTTAGCTCAAATTTGCACAGGCAAAAATAACATTTCTGTTAAGATTTTTGTTAAAATGCTGTCTGCATACAAAGTTGCAAAAGCTAGAGGTTGTTTAAGATCTGCGACAAGAACAACATAGTTTCATGTAAACAAAAGAGTTGGAAAACAAACTCTAAAAAGAGAAAATAAAATGCAAACAGTGGAAACTATAGAATTTCTGAAATTTGAATTTAAGAATTTTAAAGTTGTTGAAAGAAATAATGAGAACATGAGCATCATTGTTTGAAATATCATAAATATGAAAACTTTTTATGGAATCATTTTTTACTTTGTGTTCAGGGAATTAAAAATTATTTGTGTATGTAGGATGTCGAGCAAGCGATATTGATATAAAATTTTTCAATATGGCATTTTAAAAAATACGTGTTAATGCCGGGTTTCAAACATATCGTGCAATTAAATACTCAAATCGTTGTGTTCAGCAAAAATAATAAAACTTCTTTTCGATTATAAAGGACATTACACAGCTCCTTCTGGTCAACGAGTTGCAATAAATCCTTACAATACAGCACTTTATATCTTTAGAACTGTGATGTTCAGCCCATACAATAATTGTTTAAAAAACTTACACACATTTGTTATGCTCTTTTAAAAACTTTCATTCAGTCATCATTAAACAAGCGATGAGAACACATGCGGATGGTTATTGTCATTTTTTTCAGAAATATATTAAGCATTGTTGTTGCTTCTAGTTGGACGAAACACACGCGAGTCAATTACAATTGAACTTGAAAAATAAAAAACTGTTTAGATGGACCATTTTTTGTTTTCTTCTCAAAATAACTATTCTAAAATTATTTGTTTAATTATTTATTCTTAAGGTGTTTGTATCTGTCAAAAGCTCTTTCTTTTTTTTATTTTTCCTATTTTCTTCACACCAAACATCCGACTACACAACACCACACATAAACTTTCCAGACATGAATGGAGGGTTACATGATTGATGGTTACGACACAAGAGTACACACTAATGGTTCAAAGATGGATTGTGGCATTAGATCCGGCATCTTCTGCGATTAACTCAGTTTAAAACTCTCAATACGACTTCCACACAAATCTAGTATTTCTCAGGCAGAGATAATAGCGATTAGGGAAGTATATAGAATTTTATGCGGTCAACTGCAAATATCTTTTGATCACAATGGACAAGACAGTATAGTCGAATCCAAATAGCCAGTAGAATCAGGAGTTACAAAAAAAAAAAAAAGGCATCCAACCCGATGTTTTTTTTTTTTTAGAGATATGTTAGATATCTGACTTGAGATTCATTTTATGAGAATAAAGAGAATGCTTGACGGAAAGTTGAACATGGATTGTTCAAAGTCACTATCCTGTGGGTAATCAAGTATTCTAAATGGGATCCTAATCAAGGTTCTAGGCTAACTAGTGTTTTTCTAGTCCCGATTCTGGCAAATGTGAACATCGATCGCATATTTTTGAGAAGAATAACAGCAATTTTCTGCCAATCATAGCTTAACGAAATAACTGATAAGTTTAACTAAGGATCATTGGAATATTAAGATACAGGGACAAACACAGGAATGCCAGGTTGGCAGTTATATGATAGACTGACACTATATTACAGGTTCGATTAAATTTGCATATTTTGTATAAATACATCCCTACTCCCTTGCTAGCTCCAAATGACGATCGTGTAAAGTCTTATGAAGGGATATTAATCTGTGTAAAAATTCTGCAACTAAGGAAGGTTTAGAAGTTGTTGGAACTGAATATATTACTGTCATTGTAGCAACATTTTAATATGGTGTAGTAGTACATCATTACTTTCATTAGGAGGCATATTTCTATGCTGATGTCTGTGATATTTGAATATTGATTTTCTGCATTTTTAATTATAGAGAAAAAGAAATCAAACACTTTTTCTCAAATATTAACTATTAATCAAATAAAAATATTAAGTTGGATGTTTCATTCATTATTTATTATAAAAGAGAAAATTGTTTTCCAATATCAAAGGGTCGATGTTGACAGACAACGAGAGCCATGTGTTTAGTCAGACATAAAAAATTACAATAATGTCGAATTTGTCAAAATGACAGTCTGTAACTGCAAAAGTAATCATCATCAACCTTCTAATAACTACATTAACAATATAAATTGGGATGAAGCCAAGACACACGAGGCTCTTCAAAACATACACAAAAAGATATCGTTTAGTGTGGATTTTAGGGCGGCAAATAACGTTTTTATTCAAAAACCATGTAAGCGCCTAAGAACACATTTCTTCTGACTCGAAATGACTAATATGTATATAGACGATTCAGCACAACAACCTAACGTGCCACAAAGTGATATCTGACACACACAGTTTGTTTCATTGCACTTCAATATTACCACTCCCTTATTGGAAAACCCTTTATTATAAGATTGTTTTACAAAAGCTTTCACTGTGAATAGTTTTATTCGCTTCTATTATTCAAGCCTCACAAACCCATCACTTAAATAAGAATTTTATTGATTTTTTAAAGTTAATATTGGCACATAAGTGCCAACATTAGTGAGACCAACCCTTTTTTCAAGCAACTTTAGCTGGCGGCATCATGTTTCCATAATGTACTTTCTAACAGCTCATTATTGATGTTGAATTTATCTTTCACAACTATTGTTTAACAACACAACATTAAATTTCCATATATTCTATATTAAAGTAAAATGATTTTACATATTGCTACTTTTCTTTAAATTGGTCAAGTTAAAATTCATGTAATTTGTATGTTTAAAGTTATAAGTTTATGTTTATTATTACAGTCATGTAGACAATTTATTTGTTACTTTAAACTAAAATCAAGGGGTATATTTAATAACAGATAAAGTTGTGTTATATTTTTAAGATTTACATTAATATTTTAAAAGGAAATTTGCATTCCTTAGTTGTTATTAAGGGGAGTTTATGTGGAAATATGTTTTAAACAAGATTTTATTTTCAGCAAAACCACTTGTTTTGCTAGTTAAATGTTTATTTTATTAACAATCATGTTTTTAATTTAGTTTCAACAAATAAAATGTGTGTTTTTCTATTCTAAATTACAAGAACCACCCACGGCGCTTTAGAAACATGATATTCAATTAATTTAAAATAAAAATAAATATTTTATTGAATTTTTCTCTATAAAATACATAGATATGTTTTAGTAGTATGCTTATGAAATCATATTAATATATATATGTAGTAAATAAAGTAAAATGATTTATGAGTTCGAGGTCGTTTTTATTTCTTTTTAATGTTTTGTTTTTTAAACACTTGTTTTAGTTTTGCATAATTTATTAAGGTTTTTTTAGAATACAAAATTAAAGGTGGCAGCTGGAAGGCGCCATCATTTAAAAGTTATTGTAAAAGTCAATTGTAATTGTGAAATATAATTGACTGGGTTTTGGAACGAAAGCGAAAAATAAAGTAAGGTGGACAGTAATAAACCCAACAGAGTCCATATTATAAAGTAAATATTTTCTTAATAAACTGCAGACAACAGTAAAAAAGAATAATGAATATGTATATGGAAATAGAACTATAGTTATAAATAATTTTTTTTTTGCAAAAATGTTCATTATTTAAAATTTATTTTCTTATTTATTTTCTTATTTGAGTTAAAAGTACTAACATATTTAATATTTATCTTCTTTCATTTGCCAAACCATAAACATAATTCAAATCAACATAATTAAATATTTACAAAGAAAAATCAACACAACATTCTAAACTAATAAATTTTCACGAAAATATTTCAACTCATGAACTTCCTTTCTGTGATACGATGGCCTACGGCGTCAACATAATCTCGTGTTAATGTTTAACTGTTAATAACGCAAACTTAATGAAAGAAATAAAGAAAGATAAAATAAAAATAAAAATGAAAATGAAAAATTAATCCTAAAGAAATACTCTGGCAGTTGTAAAATAATAAGCCAAAACATATTTCAGGCTTACTTCCTTTTCAAAAACGAAAAATAAAATAAAACTGCTACTGCCTTTATACATGTTACGTTAAAGTTTCAACGAAAAAACGCCTTTTTATGCGCGTGTTTGGATTCATATAAACACACACACACAGTAACACTAAACGACACGATACAGGTATAACAAAAAGATATAAAAGATAGAAATAAGAAAACAAAAACAAAATATATCTATAAAACAATTTAAGATGCAGGTGCACACACCAAAATGATGAAAATGAAAACAAATACTGCGAACTAATATGAACGAAAAGCCAACAGTACGAACACATTATTGTGTATTAGTGTCTTTGCCATTTGCTACCTGGGCTGGAAACTTTAGGTTTTAAGTTTTACTTTAAGCCATATTCAATACATTTACAAACAAATATACACTCTTTACCAGGCATGAACCTTTTTGTGAAACCAAAAGTCTATAATCAAATACAGTTAGTTTAAGTTTAAGTAAAAAAAGCTTAAAAACCGATAACGAAAATAACTTGTTCTTAAATCAAATTGTTAGAAAGTGACACTTATTTTTGGCACCGTTAATATATCAGGTCATTTTCTATAAAATGTATAAAATTAACAACTAGGTTCTTTTCTCTTGCAAGAGTATATTTTTATACCCAACACCAAAAAGATGGGGTAATTGCAGTTGTCATTCCGTTTGTAACACATCGGAATAATGGTCGTAAAGACAAACAGTCTATATATTTTGGGTCCTTCAGTCCGTCTATTGTTAGCACGATAGAGCTTCGAAAAAATGATATATAACAAGGAAATGTTTACCAAACATTCTCTGATCCACCGAAATGTTTGATATTGCAAATGGGCAAAATCGATCCAGTAGGATCTGAGTTATAGATCAAAGTTTCAGACTACATCGATATTTTTTGCTGTTTTCTTCAAATATAATATCATGCAATTTTGCACACTTTATTCTGTTTATAGAACGACAAGTCCTTTTGAAAATGGTAGGAATCAGTCCACGATTTATCACAGCCTCAGGCAAATGTCTTTCCGAAATATGACTTTATGGTACATAAATGTCTATAGAAAAGCCATATCGAAACAAAATTCTGCAATAATAAGTTTCATGCAAAGTGAAATCTTAAAACAATATATTGTTTGCATTGGTCCATAATTTTGACATAGCCCCATTGAAAGACCACTTCCGAAATTTACTTAAATGCATAAATCTTTTGCAAAAATGACTATCAAGTTGAAACTCGACAAGCATCATCAAAATATACATTTAAATCGTCGTACCCAATTTCATGATGATCGGCCTATATTTGACCTTAGCCCCCATAAAAGTCCAGTTCTCTTATAAATCTCCATAATAGGTGATTTGGTGGTGGGTATATAAGATTCGGCGCAGGCGAATATAAACTCCTACTTGTTTCACCTACTAGCCATAATTATTGATGGTTATTTGCTGTAAAATGTGGATTTGAAATGAATAAAAAAAAATCATTTAATAACCTTTTGAAACTAAGTAACCACCTTATTCACGGTTTGTGCTTTAATGTTAACGCTTTGGGCTAAATACTTGTATAAAAAAGCTAATGTTTCCTTTTTCTTTAAGCGAATACGTGTCCGTTGATGCTGTGGAAAAACTCAAACTAACTTTAGTCGAAAAACAAAATAAAATTTTTAAATATTTTGGTAATACGAGATTGTGTTGAGGTAGTAAAATTTTTCGGTCATTAAATTTCAATTGTGTTTGAAAATAAAATTTAAATGAGAAAACTACTACACTTAGAAGAATAAAAGAGTCAAACCCAAAAATTCATATTAGAATCTTAAGGTTTTTTCAAACGAAAAAAGAAAAATTTGTAAGCAGCAGAATAATTCGATGGTATTTACAGATTTATCGCTTGTAAGAAAATAATCAACAATGATGAATGTTAAAAATAGGTTGTGTTTAGTTAAGAAACAAAATTTGGAAAATGTGCTTTGGTCAGCTGATACAATGATACAATATTTTGGTTCTGATGGCAAAACCTTAATTCGTATTCTAAAAAAGAAAGAATTTGATCATAGGTTTAACCAAACAAAAAAAAAATTAGAAGCATGGTGCAATTTATTGGATAAAAAATGTGTAAAATAATTTCCACTGCTATGGGAATTCATGCCAGACAATGATCCCAAGCACACATTCAAACTAGGCAAGTCTTGGCTTAAGTCCATGTTACTGAGTGAATAAATGGAATACTGCAATGGATTGGTATGGAAGATATCAGGTCGACGTATCAGCCCGACCATTTACATAGTATTGCACTATTGTTAAAGACATGTTAGCGATTTGGAATAAGTATTTCGCTAAGGTGTATCAACTGTTGTGAGCAATGTTTTTGTTTAAAACAAGTATGAAAGTAGAGTCGGTCAAGCACGACCATATAAATAGGTTTTCAAAAATGGGCTGTATATAGCGGCTATTACCTATTATGGGCCGATGATTCAACAATTTAGTGCCATCACTTTTGTGCACATAAATATTATTAAATATTTGTATTACAGAGGTTAAAGTGAATTACGGAGAAGTCTTATATGGGAGTTTCGACTAATTATGGACCGACCGTTATAAAATTAGGTGATATATGAAACTTATTTTTGTTGAATTTTATTTGGATGCCAACGTTTTAAAGACTCTTATGTTCTTTAAAATGATTTTTGGAAGTGGGCCTTATATGGGAGCTACGACTTATTACGGACCAATCATAATAAAATTCTACCATATTATTTGTAGGGTAGATGGGGGCACCTTTGAACACTTTTTGCTTTCAAGCCACATAAAAATTTATATTTTTGAATTATTGACTTTTTCATAATTTAACTAATATGTATGGAAATAAACTTTAGTTTAAGTCTACAAGTAACTTATTTTTAGTTCGATTTATTTTTTTTTTTTATTTTTTTAATGGATGAAGTCATTGTGATCAAATACGGGGCAGCTTTGAACTAGGCTGGGGCAGCTTTGAACGGCAAGTTTTTCTTGCAGCCTTATGTTCAAAAATAACATAAACAGTTATATTCTTTATATATATAATAAAATCGATTTATTTATTAAGAAAAACATTAACATTAACAATTCAAAAATAAATAAAATTCAGATCAAAAATAAGTTTTATATTAATAAGACGGACAAGGCCTTGCGATTTCAGGTGACATTATATTTTCCTTCAACGCATCATGATCAGCATTGGATTCGTCATTTTCAGAAAATCAGAGAGAATCAAAAATGTTAGGTACCTCGGTTGATAAATTAACATGTTCAAAGGTGCCCCCTTTTTCTTTGTTCAAACCTGAACTGACTTGCCATTTCACGGAAATGTATAATAAATATTTTTTTTTACATAAATATCAAATAATTTACCTTAAGTTTGTTTGAAATGAATTTTGGACTGCAAGAAATTTCTTTCACGAAAGAAAACGATCACTGAATACTTCTTACACTCTTAAAAAAAAATAAAAAAAATTTTCAATGGCACTGCGAAAACTTGTACTCCCAACTACATTCGGTCGACGACTGAAAAAACTAGCTAAAGTTGTTGACGTTGCTAGAAAACAAGGTTGGAATGTGAAAAACTCGGTTAAGGGTC